>SJYX01022420.1:663504-805772 GCA_006410675.1 Oreotragus oreotragus
CTTGAGAGTCCCTTGGACTGCAAGGAGATCCAACCAGTTCATCCTAAAGGTCAGCCCTGGGATTTCTTTATAGGGAATGATGCTAAAGCTGAAACTTCAGTACTTTGGCCACTTCATGCAAAGAGTTGATTCACTGGAAAAGACTCTGCTGCTGGGAGGGATTGGAGGCAGGAGGAGAAGGGGATGATAGGGGATGAGATGGCTGGATGGCATCACTGACTTGATGGACCTAAGTCTGAGTGAACTCTGGGAGTTGGTGATGGACAGGGAGGCCTGGCATGCTGCGATTCATGGGGTCACAAAGAGTCGGACACGACTGAGTGACTGAACTGAACTGAACTGAATGCATTAAATTAGATTCCTTTATAAAGAACATTATTTAGAGCCACAAATATTTATAAATTAAAAATATAAAAACAAAACATTAGATAATAGATTACATCATAATTCTCATCACTGAAGGACTGTTTTGTGTTTAAGTGACATACGTGACATAAGCCTTTAAGAACTTTATGTAATAATTGATCATTCAATTCTGTCTGGTAAAGAATCCGCCTGTAATGTGGGAGACCTGGGTTTGATCCCTGGGTTGGGAAGATTCCCTGGAAAAGAGAAAGGCCACCTTCAGTATTCTGGCCTGGAGAATTCCATGGACTTTATAATCCATATGGTCACAAAGAGTCGGGCATGACTGAGCAACTTTCACAATTCCGTCAGCCCGTGAGTAGAAAAAAGTCCTGTGTGAGATTTCTTCATACTTCGTGGTAATTTTGAATGTATGATGCAGAAACATTTAAAAAGAGCACTCTAACATTTGACAGTACTAAGAAATGATACTTCTGCCCATTATATAAGTCAAACTTTATAACTTAGTAATAAGACTATAATTTTTGAATATATTTCAGATTTGTTTTGGTATCATAGAAGTTCCTTCCATAATTTTGATACTTGGCTCCACCCACAGCCCAATATGGCTTCATCACTTGGCCACTTGGCATTCTGCCCAAATAGGCATTTGGTGTACTTCTAAATGTAGACTGCCCCTCACTGTGCTCTGAGAACGGCCTATTTGTTTTTCTTTAAGTGAACGGCAGTAACAGAGAGTAAACCCATGGCAGGAACTCATTTTACCTTTAAAATGTACACAGAAATGAAAGGCAGTTTACTGGAACAGAGGGTCGTGTTCGGGAGGGGACAGGTGGAAGCATCTCCTCATCGCCGTGTCTGCGACACTGTATTCTCACCTCGACAGCCCCGAGAAGTCTGCTTCCTCCTCCTCGCATCGCTCGTCTAGTTCCTTCAGAGCTAAGGTGACGTCTTCTTCACAGACCGACCCCGGGTAGCTCTCAGGACCTGGAGGCTCCAGCAGGTCTGTCTCCTCTAGATCCAGAAGCCCTTGACACACGAGAGGGTCCTGCTGTTCTTGAATAATATACGACCCATCATCTTCAAAGGCGGTAAGAACCTGTTCCTCCTTTAATACTGAACTTGTATCCTGAAAAACAGTCGTTTTTTTTTTTTTTTACAGACTTTTAAAACATGAAAAAGCAAATTTTACCAACACAGAATAAATGACTGTTGCCACCAATCTACATTCGTTTTATTAGGCAGTCTNATCATCTTCAAAGGCGGTAAGAACCTGTTCCTCCTTTAATACTGAACTTGTATCCTGAAAAACAGTCGTTTTTTTTTTTTTTTACAGACTTTTAAAACATGAAAAAGCAAATTTTACCAACACAGAATAAATGACTGTTGCCACCAATCTACATTCGTTTTATTAGGCAGTCTACATTTATACAGTTTGATTTTGGGAGTTTTTACCGACTCTGATCACATAAAATTGTTCTTTAAAAATTTTTTAAAAATAGTTTCCAGTTTAAAACCCTTTGAAATTAAAGTGTATCACTGACTGCCACACAGAAACATCAAGGAGATCTTTTTTCAATAGGACTCAGCTGTTTACTTAGAAATATATCCTTTGGGGAAATATCTTCTCTCCCGCATATTCTAATTCTCCATAGGTAGAGCTTTATATTACTACTATAAATTCTCTCTTATAGAAATGTCATTTCTTTCATTATGCTAGAACTTATTCTCCAGTGAATTCTAGATATAAGAAGGGGGAGGTAATTAAAAATGCTTAACCCGTTGGTTCTCCTGGGCTACCTGTGAATCATGAACAGGTCTTGACCAGTCAGGATGCTGTTGAACAGAAATGATGAGGGCAGCCTGATGGGTATAACTGAGCTGAATACCTGGGATGTATGATTTGCTCTCAGGTAATAAGATTATTATAATTTACTTAGATTTGAGTACTGAGACATCTTCACCACTGAGTTAAGAGTTCAGAAAATGCTGGAAAATTTTAGACTGTTGTACTCTTGAGAATTAAATGAACTATAAACTCACTTATCAATGAGGGAAATGATAACAGAAAGCATGCTGTGGCATTTTTTCCCCTATCCATTGTAACGTTACTGAAATAATGTTGACACATGTGCCTGGCATGGAGTAAAAGTTCAACAGGTGTTGGCTGAATAAACGAGCTACCACTGCTGAAAAAGAAAAATACTTCCAGGGTGTAGATCATGACGTATCAGCACCAGTTTTAATTCACATGGACATTAGCTCAAGCAGTTTGAAAATAAGCACTAACGGTCTTTCAGTTTCTTTCAGGACTTAGACCTAAGGTTACTACTGAGTCAAACAGCAGTTTCTCACTTCTTTGTCACAGGTGAAAATAGAATTTTCCCTTCCAAATTGTGAAAAGTAAGTGAAATCCAGCGCCCCGATCTTAGACCAGCCCGGGCCTTAGTTTTGTTGTTTAGTCGCCCAGTCGTGTCTGACTCTTTTTCGACCCCATAGACTGTAGCCCTCTAGGCCCCTCTGTCCATGGGATTCTTCAGGCTACTGGAGTGGGTTGCCGTTTCCTCCTCTAGGGGATCTTTCCTACCCAGGGACTGAACCCATCTCTTCGCATCTCCTGTATTACAGGCGGATTCTTTACCATTGAGCCACTGGGGAAGGCTGGGTCTTAATTTACTCACCTGTAAATTCATGTATAAAACGAAGGATTCTGGGCTGAGTGCTCTGGGATAAATTAATAACTAACTACAATTAGTGTGCAAACTAATATGGGGCTAATTATGCAAACCACAATAATATACAGTAGAGTACGGTAAGTGTAAGGTATGACAAAGATGGGGTAGCAATAGTGCAATCAGTGTTTCTGTCCCCTCAAAGTTCATATGCAGAAACCCTAAGCTCCAAAGGGCTGGTATCAGAAGTTGGGACCTTGGGAGGTGACTAGGTCATGAGGGTAGAACTCTCATGAATGAGATCAGGCCCTTAAAAGAAGAGGATAAAGAGCTATTCTGTTCTTTCCCACCATGTCAGAACGCAGCAAGAACAGCTCCCAGGAAGAGAGCCTGCACCAGACAGCAGTTGGCTGGCACCTTGATCTTGGAGTTTTTGGCCTCCAGAACTGTGGGAAATGCATTTCTATTGTTGATAAGCCCCTCCCACCCCAGGTGATGGTATTTTTGTTACAGCAGCCAAAGCTAAGACAGATGAGAAAAGGACCTGAACGAAGTGTACTAAGGAAACACCTGGTCTGGAATAGTTATGCAGAGAAAGTACAAACTCTGAGTCTTCACAGGATGGTACTTTATAAATAATATGGTCTAATCATTCCTTATTTGCTGCAATAGTTTATATTCAATATACTCTATTTCAGGTTTCCATCTGATTTTTTTTTCGTAAAGATTTGGCCATTAAACGACTAAGAATTAGTTACTTGGAAAGATACTGTGAGTAATAATGCCAAAGACACTGCTACACCTAGAATTTTTATTGGTATTAATTTTTCCTTGGGCATCAGTTTGAACATATCGTACTGAAATGATGCACCACCAAATTTCTTGGTTTAATGCCATTACTTTTCATTAGTGTATACCTGTGTTTTATTGTTATTTGTTCTTGAACAATAATTTGAAAATACACGTTTCATCTAAAATTATAATGTATGCTGAAATTCTCTAGTTACTCCTAGATTTCATGCAGAGAGAACTTTTTGGCTAATGGAATGAATTCCACTATTATATGTAAATGGTGAGACTCAAATTTTCTTGAACATCACCTCATTGCCCAGTGACGACTCCTTTGTCTTTCTGCCTCACACACACACACACACACACTTTCAAAGTTTCATTTTGTATAAGGAATACTTTCTGGCATGCAAGAATTGGTATCTAAACTACTATAAATACTAGACGAAATCCCTCTGTGGAGGTTCTTCTGAAAAACACAAGGATATAATCCCTTCTAGAAGGAATCAGCCAAGTAAGAATATTGGATTGGGTTGCCATTCCCTTCTCCAGGGGATCCTCCAACCTGGGGATCGAGCCTGGGTCTCCCGCATTGCAGGCGGGCAACCTGAGCGCTAAGTTTTCTGTCTTGAGGTAGAATGCTTTAGCCTATTATGGCTTCCTAATATTAACACAATTCAAGGGCAGACATTCAAATAAACATTTCTAGGAATTTTTTTCTTTAGTTCATAAAATATTTCATCCAGTGAAATTAACTGCTTTCCTCATCTTAAGAAATTGCTTTATAGCGATATGTATAGTATCTGTAACTCATATATAACTTTATATAATAGGGTTATGGTTTTATTTATTAGTGCTTTTATACTTTCTTTAAAGGGGCAGTTTTGGGTTACGTGACACTATTTGTCACACCAGAAAAAACAAACTAGGCCAACATATCCAGCAGACACAAACCTGAATCACTCTCTTGTGGACAACTGTTCTTCTGGTGAATTTTTATGTCAACAGAATTATTTTTAAATGAAATAGTATGTTTCAAAAAATATCCCCATTCTCCTCTGTCAGTGTTACAAAGTTTATAGTGATAAGGAAACACACTATTGTAAAAGGAAAAAACATAGTAAATTAAAGTGTTTTTCCTTCATTTTAAAAAAAGTGTCCTTGGGAACTTGACAGTGCGTCGGAAATGGGCCCATTAAATACTGTTGGATAAATAAATGACTCATCTGAAATAACACAATTTCCAGTATGTATGGGAATACATATGAACTTCCAGTTCATTTCCAATTAATATGAATGACTTCCAGGAGGTAGCTTACTCACTATGAATACAGCTATTTTAATAACCAAAACTAAAAGATTTTCCTGTTTGTTAACTATTTGTGTAGTTAAAACACAGGACCGTTAGCCATATTGCTTTTGTTAAAAAGCTATTTTCCATTGTTTCTAATGAGAATGTCTGCTGATTCATGCTATGAGCTATCCTGGACACAGCAGATCACATGATCAGTGAGCAGCTAATGCTCACGTGACAGCCTTCCCACACTGAAAGGCGCACAGTCTACTTCAGGTGCAGTCCTGAAGTCTGCTCCCTTCATGAACACCTTCCTGTCCACGCACTCTGTCACTTAAGGCCCCTTATCTCCTAATATGCTTCTGGTTTGTCTCTTCATCTCAGCCTTCTCCAACCCTCCCTCCACACCTCTGTAAGAGACTTTACTAAAACACTGGTCAAACTGTAACCTTGCCTGATGACAGACTGCAAGGTCCACGGAGGAGGAACAGGTACGAGAACAGTTTCACTTTTCCACAAAAAAGCCGAGATTGAAAAAAATAAACACAATCAGATTATGCCCTTCAGGCTTAAAATCCTCTACTTGTTGCCCGCTGTGTGGCCTCTAAGATCACCCTTGTGAGCACCTGGCCCCCTCCGGCTCCTTCTCTCCCAATGCCACTCTCTCAGGTTCCCTGCACTCCAGCCCCACAGGCTGACATTTTAGCTCTTCAGATACACGGGGGCCTTTTCCACTCCTGTTTCCTGGGCCCCGAACTCCCTTCCTCCACACTTACAATGACTGGCTCCTTCTCATCACTTGTCTCCACCAGATGCTCCCCTACCTAAGTGTCTCCCTCAGCAAGTCCATATTCTCATTAGATTTTCTTAATATGGGTAGAAAAGGGATCACTTTCTGATATATCATTGATACATCAATGACATTTTTATATTATTGACTGTTTACTATGTCTCTGCTGCTCGAATGAAGCTCCATAAACCAGAAGCCTTTGTCCGTCCCACACGGCACTGTGTGCCCAGGGTGAGGGCAGAGCCTGGCGCACGGCAAGGCTCAGTGAACGAATGTGCTTGAATGACTGAGCACTTNATATTATTGACTGTTTACTATGTCTCTGCTGCTCGAATGAAGCTCCATAAACCAGAAGCCTTTGTCCGTCCCACACGGCACTGTGTGCCCAGGGTGAGGGCAGAGCCTGGCGCACGGCAAGGCTCAGTGAACGAATGTGCTTGAATGACTGAGCACTTGGGCGCCCTGGCTATTCCCACCCAGGTATCTGGGACAGGGCCTGGCACATAATTGGCACCTTTGGATTCATGACTTCCTGTTGATTCAAATAAAGCCTGCCCTTAGTGGAACCCAGCGTGTTTTAGATCCACCCATCTTCCTCCTGCCGCTGCTGCTCCTCCGCATCTCTGCAGAGTGATTCCTGCTGCTGCCTGCACGTGCCATGTTAGTTCACATGGCTGTGTCTTTCTCTGCCATGTCCCTCTGCCTGCAGTGTCTCAAATGCCACAAAGCCCGTTCTTCGCCACATAACCCCTAATGCACAGCTGATTGGTTCTCACTCTGAGTTTTCACAAAGCCGAGTTTCTCATACTGACCTGCAGTGCTTTTTTTTTTTTTTTAAACCTTCTGTCTCCCTTGAGTAAAGGTCATGCTTTACTCATCTTTTCAGCACCTAATGGAATGCCCAACATCTAGTAAATCTCAATGAATATTTGTTGAGTTATCTAAGGTTCAGCCATAGTAATATGAACATTTAAAAAAGCTACCCCCCAAAAGCCTTCATTTCAAAGTACATCTGCTTACTGTAAAGACATATGATACACTGTTGGCGTAATAAGAACATGAGATTTCTCCTTACTCAGACAATAAGATCTAATAATTAGACTGGTCTTGCTCTGATAACTATATTAATTTGGTTAACACTGAAAAAAAAAGTGTAGTATTTTCCTGATACCAGGGCATAACAGCACATGTGAAAGAGCTATAGCAATTACAGTTTTTTAAAGAGATATCTACAGTAGTCTTAAAAAGGCAACTAAGAAAACGAATACTCACTTATTTTTGGTCATTAGCTTGGAATCTGGCTTACTTCTCAGAGGCCTTTCCAAAAAACATAACACTGGTAGTTCCATAGTCTTTCTAAAAGGTTTCATTTAACCAATCGCTAACACAGCTGGCCTGAGGTTTTCATCCCAATTACAGCACCAATCACAAAAAAAAAAAAAAAACAACAACCAAATACAAAGCAAAAAGAGAAGAAAAAAACAAAAGCGGTCCTTCAGCACCCGAGAAGATGCTCCCATCCCCGGAGAAGCGCCGGTACATTAACCTAATCACGTTCTGCAGCAGGAGATGCTCATTAAAAACACTTAGGGTTATTTTTAACCTGTAGGTCATTTCCTTAATCCATCACTTTTTTTTCTTCAGTGATCAGATTTGACTATTTCACTTGGACTAAATCACTTAACCAACAGGTTAGAAATACTGCAAACAAATCAAATAATTAGCATATCAGATGAAAACTCCTTTGACAGAAAAGCAAGGGGTATCACAGATTGCTAAAAAGAGCCCAGATTGGCCATGCACCAGCCCCCGTGACTCCCCACCTCAGGCAGCTGGCTGTTAGCCTTATCTAGAGAAGCTTCCAAACTGGGGGTCTCATCTCTGATTTGCAGCACTTCTTCTGTGGAGAGGCTGCCAGTGGAATCTTGAGACTGAAGAAGTAAATCAGAATGGTCCGGCAGGGTTTCGTCTGCAGCAGAATCGTTATTTAACTGAAAGGAGAGACAGTAAAATAAGGAAATTTATTTAGGAGTTGGCGATGGTCACTAAGGCTACAAGAAACCTGTGTCATAAGATATTCTGAGGCTATAATTATAAAAAGCTTCCTTGACTTCCTAAGACCACCTTTCCCCCTCTTTTCAGTCTGTATCAGAATTGGTGCGATTAATGCAAGCAGCTAGTTCATCAGTAGAAATGAAGTCTCCATTAACACGGATTAAATTTTGCTGAATAGAAACCACCAATATGGAAGAGCTCTATGTGACTATGTTAATCTTCATCTAAAATTCTTATTTTTACAGTAATGTCTTACGCTTTCAGCTGGCCTAGGGATTCTCGAATGCAGGGGCTTTTGTTGTCTCCCTGTGGCTTTGGCGCCAAGCACTCAGTGGATTCTCAAGAAGCAGTGTTAACTGGAGGCAGGTGCTTACGTCTGAACTGGCCATTAACTTACTGAAGCACAAATCAATACCACAGAACTTCAATAAGACAGAAAGAGTTAGGGCAATGAAGCTGAAATGGCAGGCCAGCATTAGTGGGTGTATGTTCTTTGAAAACTAGCAGTAATCAATTACAACAAAGAAAACACGACAATTTTTCTTCTTGTAAGCGGGGCTATACATTTTTCATGGATCAATATTTAACATAAGAAAAATCAAGCTCATGATTTCGAGTAGATAAAAGCAGAAGCTAATTTCTTCCCCCCATGAGGAGGAAGTAGCTTCAAATTCTTTTTCAATCTCACTACCACTATACCTGGGCTTCCCAGGTGCTGCTAGTGAGGAACACGCCCGCCAGTGCAGGAGACATAAGAGATGCAGGTTCTATCCCTGGGTCAGAAAGATCCCCTGGAGAAGGGCATGGCAACCCAGTCCAGTATTCTTGCCTGGAGAATCCCATGGACAGAGGAGCCAGGCGGGTGATGGTCCATGTGATTGCAAAGAGTCGGACCTGACTGAAGTGCCTTAGCATGCGTGCATACTGCTATGATTAGGGTCCACCTTATAAAGAGACAGCTCTGCCCCAAGGCTCTCATGGAAGCTAACCTTTGTTCAGCACTTACTATACTGACTTCCCCATGAAATTCCCCTGAGGCAGGTGCTGCCAGGAGTCCTGTTTTAAAGGATAGGTAAAGATAGGTAATGACCACAGTTACACAGTGGTTTAGTGGCATGAGGCTAGTCTCTGAGCTTCCGGTCTGGCCCCAGGAGGGTCTGGGCCTCATTCAGTGAGTCACTGCTGCCAGCAACTCACCGTTCCTTTAAATGCACACAGTCCTGGGGAGGAGCAAGCCTTAGGTGGCATCCAGACTGCCCTGCTCAAATGCACTTACAGGCTGTGTGTCCTGGGACAAGTCACTTAGTCTACAGAGCTGCAATCACTGTGCTTACCTCGTGTAGTTGAGGGGAGAGGTACAGTGACTAATCCACGTAAAACACCGTGACCAGGGCCTGGTGTATCTCAAACACTTAGCAAGTGGTAACTACTGCTACTGTGTCAGCAACAGCTTATCACTTCATACGTGACAGGGAGTTAGGGAAAGACATATTGGCATAATGGTGAGATGCCAAAACAGGACAGGTGACAAGAAGCCTGCCACAAACCGACAACTGTATGTGCTGTCTAAAGCCCAGCTCAGCCTGGCCATTCAACAGCCCTACCAGCACTTTACCAGCAGACTGAGTGTGTGTGAATGGGCCAAATTAAACAGGGGCGTGAAAAAAGGCCCTCATATAAGAGCGCTGTAACTGTGGCTGCCACCCGCTCTTCACCAGCGGATTCCTCATCACAGGGGCCATGGTGGCTAATCCACACCCTTGCTCTCTCCTTGTTCTGCCATCTTCAGGTTCCAACCTACTGCCACTGCAAGTTCAGCATTCCCCTCACTCAGTATTCGGAACAGACAGACCATGCTTATAGCCTTCATTTCCTCGTCTCTCTCTGTGAATCTCTGCCATTCACCCTTGGAATGTAAGTCAGAACCTCCATATAACTGACTTGATCTTGCAAAGGGGGCAAAGTTGTGCTCTCTCTTTCCACACTGACAAGGAAAGAAAAGCAGGTGGAGAATTAAGCAGTGCTGGTGTTTGCACTGATACCAAAACGTATCATTCAGGGTGAAGGCCTCGAAAAGTGCCCAGCACAGCTCACTGTGACTAGGAGAGAAGCAACAGAAAACATGTCTCATCAGCTCAGAGGTGCTGTCTGTGCTCAGCTGTGTCTGACTCTGTGACCCCATAGTCTATAGCCCACCAGGCTCCTCTGTCCATGGAATGTTCCAGGCCAGAATACTGGAGTGGGTGGCCACTGCCCCCTCCAGGAGATCTTCCCGACCTGGGGGTCAAACCCGAGTCTCTTGCATCTCCTGCATTGGCAGGTGCATTCTTTTACCACTGTGCCACCTGGAAAGCCCAAGGGGTGCACAGATCAAATGTTTAGTTCTATCATGAATAATGGAACACTCCATTGCTGCTACAGCGTTGTGTTTTCATTTCAGCATGTGCATTTTACCCACAGTGAAATGAAAATCAGAATATCGAGCAACGGTAATTACTAAGCGGGAAGTGAAGACAAAGAGGAGACTAGCTGTCACTGTACAAAAAGCTGAGTGTACCATCTGCGTGCGTGAGAGTATCTGGCTTGCCGTGAGCGCTGCTTCCTCTTCCGAGGACTCGTCTGTGTCCTCCTGGTTTGTCAGGTTCAGGCTGGGGGTGCTGCTGGAGCACTGGTACTCCTGGAGGGACGGCGTGTCCCCTTTGTCAATGCTGTCCAGTGAGCGCCTGCGGACTCCCCAGTTGAAGTTGTCCATACTTTCACCCTGGAAAAGCAAGGTGTCATTTCTAAGACTCAAACACAAGCTTATAAATATAGGGAAGGCAATACACTAGGAGAACATATACCCAGATGAAAAATACTCAGTGTATCGTCATAAGCAGAGATTCAATCAGCCCTTCAATTTTTTGAAACTTTTAAAACATCACTCAATATTTATAATATTTAAAGAGATCAAAGTATGTGGTCGATGACCTGTTTTAACTGAATAGGATTCTCTTGACTTTCTATCTAGTGGGGACCAACTAAATCAACTACCTAGCCCATTTCTACTCTAATACACAAACACAAATGAGACCACAAAGAAGACAAATACATTCACAGATGACAACAAATAAATAATCCAGAACGCCAGGCTGCAACTTACCTGCAGCTCCTGGATAGCAAAAAGGAAAACACACAGAATTAGAAAGAACGAAGACACACGTGTAAATATACACTACACTCGTGGGGAAAAAATGCTTGGTGATTTCTCTAACCCAAAGACTGATTCAAGCTCTGGATGAAGCTTTGTGCAGGAAGTCAACACGTGATTCACATTATTTTTTTATGCAGAATATATCGTGGAAAAAGAGACAGACACTTAAAACAACATTTCTATGATACACTCTGGCAACACAAACTTCAGGAAATCTTTAAAATTTACATAGATTTAGTACTGGATACAATGCAAAACCGACTTAAAATACCCACATTCAGTTGACAACATACAGGTTCAACAATTATTTTAGACTGTAGCATGGTTCTAGCTAAATCCAGTGGTAATTTTTTGCTAAAGAGGAGTTTAAAATCAAAATCACAGTTATCAAAACATAACCTAGGTCAACCTCAAAAGGTCAATAGGAAATAAGCAAGTTTCTGTTTTGCCCCATTTATGGATTTATCTAAGTTATGTTTCTGTTATTCCAAGCTGATCCTCCTTTGATAAGGATATAATTCTTATACTCTTTCTTAAGCTCTAATGACAAATTACAGTGAGTTGGCTAACAAAATCTGACTTATGTGTATTCCTTTATCAAGAGGGATTGTCTAGGATAGAGGTTTTCAGATCTTTTTTTTCTTAAATAAAGCAGAGGAATACTCATTTCAAATGAAACATACAATGGAAATCAACTGTGCACCAGTGATAACAAAACCAGGGCTGTGGCAACAGCCCTCAATATGCATTTAGTGAACGAATGAATACACGCTGCGGGCTTTCAAGGCTAGGGAATATTTTAGAAGTCTCATTAGCAGTTAAGTTTATTTTGTAGCAAAGTATTTACTGTTACCATGTTCAAAGCAAGACTAGGTTTTTAGAAAATCTCTTATCATTTGATTTGGCCTAATTATGAGACCTAAGTTAATACCACCTCAAATTACTGTGACTTAAATAAAAGACAAAAGCATCTTTAATTCATTCTAGGGTTCTATTCAAAAGCCATATTTATTACTAGGAACATTTCAGAGTACCAGATAAACTTGAAAGCAATTATAATGATCTTTAAAAAAAAAAAAAGGCAAACAAAAAGGAAGAACCTGACCACTACAAAAATGTCAAGAGCCTACCTTTAGAGCTTCTAAATTCTGAACCGAAAAAAGCAAAGAACTGGCTTGTGCCTGTGAGGTAGGGCAGCAGGTCTCTTGAGCCAACCACACTTCCTTGCCTAACTGTGTAGGTTTTTCCTAGCTCCGATAATTTTCGATGTTTTTTAAATTGTGGGAGTGACAGCAGTTTTGGAGGGTGATGACCTGCTCTTTTTGAAAAAAAAAAAAAAAAAAATTGAATAGAAAATAGCAGTGTACATAGAGTAAGGGTGCATATTCTTTAAACTTTTAAAGGTGTATCTACATATATGTATATACTTAGATGTGATCTGTGATGTATTAGCAATGGCTATAGTGTTTTAAAAAAGGCTAAAAGCCACTGCCCTGTGACACTGAATAAGACGTGTTCCTGGGCGCCGAGGACCTGTCCAGCTGCGTCTGGGAACGCATGCGTGGTGAACAGCGGCCACCCCTGGGCCAGCGTGAGGGCATCTGCTGGACCCTGAGGCACCACGATCATATCCTCACATCCTCGGGGTGGCGGGGTGGCGGGGGGAGCAGGGGAGGGGCAGCAGCTGAAGCACCCAGGAAGACCTCCATACTCTGGTTTCCTACCAACAAGTAATGGACGTGGTGGAAGCCGCTACAGTTCACTCCCCCACCTCACCTGTTTGAGTCAAAGGAAACATCCCTTCAAAGAGGACTGGTGGATGCGCATGAGTTATACGAGTGACTTGAACATCCTTGGACAGAGGTGTAGCATGACATGGTGTGGATACTTGACAGTAAGGCGTTTGGAGCTCTTGCAGACAGACATTTATAACAATTTTAGGAGGAACATTTCTGTGATCTGTTTGATGTACACTTTTCAGATTTAGGAGTTTGTGGCTTAGGGGACTAATGTCAGCTATGGGAATAGGTCCCGAACAGCCTGACACAACCAGGGTGATGGGCAAGCCTATTGCTCATTGATTTTTTTTTAGAAATTGGCAAATGTCTCAATATGGGCCAGATGAGGTGTGACAAGAAGTGTGCTGAAAACCTTAGGAGAGTTAACTTCTTCACTTTCCTCAGAGCCTTTATGGAAGTGACCCTCACTTTCTCTGAACACTGCCATGTATGGACATAACCAAGATCATATGAGGTGAAGCTGACTTGCAGAGAAAGGCAGAGCTTAGAGAATGCAAAGAAACAGCCAGAAACTCCACTGAGCTTTGCCTAATAAGCAAAGCTTATTAGGGACTATAGACTCTGGGCTATCCCAGTTCTGTGAGCAAGCAGATCTACCTTTTGAGTTGGGCTTTCCACTTAGGAAGCGTCTAAACTGACACAGCTATCAACTTTCTCTAAACTGAATCAGTTTTAAGGAGCAAGTCCTTGGTATTGAACGAAATGAGGCATTTGAGAGAGCTGGCTCCACCCTGAAGAAGAAAGTGGTGGGTAATGTCCTGGGTAGAATCTCAGTCACAGGAAAGTGTTTGAGAGTGCCAAAGCCACCTTAATCGTCAATCTGGTTTCAGGGCCACACTCTTCAAAGTTGTCTGATAGATTTAAATGAAACTTTTACTCTTCTGCTGCACATTAATTTGTGTGGCTTATGCAAACACTTAAGTCTAAGCACGCCCTCAATTAAAAAAATACTTTTGAAAAAAGTCCATTTTTACTCTATATTTTGAAAGATAAAGATGGAAAAAATTAGATGTTCCTTTTATTTCAGACTTATTCTGCTACTGACTAACTGTACTAATCATCTTTAGTTCCCAACTTAGATTTGTACCTTTCAACGTTACACTGCCCCGAACGAGGAAAGATTAAATCCTTATTTAATCCTGTGGTTAAATCCTTCATTCTCGTGTAGCTGTAGCTATTCTATAAATAGTATGAAAGCCCACATCCTTACCTCTGCATCTTCCAACTCAACATCTAAAAAGTCAAAATCCTTAAATACGCCAAACTGTTGTTCGCTGCTATTATCTTCCACAGCTACTTCTTCCTCTTGAATTATGTCGTCTGTTGCAGAAATGAGGCTAGTTTGTTGGTCACCAACTTCCAAATCCTCGTTAGAAGAAAATACAACCTGACGCCCAGCCAAAAACAAAACAAAACAGGCCGCCCATTAGCTCTGTCACTCTGAATATGGGACATAAGTGCCCTACGAGCCCCTGCAGGCCTTTTCTGTCAGTGAGCACAGAGCTTTAATTTGGGCAAATGTCTAACTGTGTGAATACTGAATTAGCACAGTGGCCAAGTGTCACAAAGGCAAGTGACAATTTTTTCATTCTTAGACAACGCCGTTAAGAAAAGACAAACAAGGAGACACAGTAATTTCTGTTTCTTCATGGACTAACACTTCTAAGAATTTTCAAAACCCTTACACAGGTTTTCATGATTACTCACCGATGGGTTCTTTGGAAGGCCAGACTCTGGACCACAGAGAGAAAGCACATTCATTAGCTTTTCTCTTGTTCTTCGCTAAAGAGAAAGAAAAAAAATGCAAACGTTAAGATTACAGATGAAAATAAGGCGAATTCTCAAGTTCTCACACATACCATAAAACTGATTCGTCTGTTCTATGAACTTTTATGTACCTGTGATAACTGTGGCCTCTTCCAACTAACGGGCACCAAGGCATTAGAGTTAGAACCGGAAGAAGTAGAGGAAGTGCTTCTTGTCACCGCAATCACTTTGGGCTTCCCATTCCTACCAGCTGCGCTGTGCTGATCACCATATTTATTCCCAATGATTGGTGTCTACAAAGAAATAAACCGCCAGTGTTTGACTCACACAGTTCAACATAAGTGGGTTAATAGTGTATCTGTGATGACATTTTTTACAATCAAAAAAAAAACCAGCATAAGGAGAAAGATTACTTAGCAAAGGCAGATACTACAAAAATCAAAAGTAACGATGATACTTTTTTTTTTTAATAGTAAGATTTCACTTTATTGGAAACAAGACTCTGAGGAGACTGTTGGAGAACTTATTCCTACTTTAAAAATAGATCTGTTGTCTTTAAAAACCACCGTCTGTATCTTTCCCCGCATGATTATAAAATATGTCCTCTTTGAAAGCTCAGAAATACAAAAATGATTTTACAAAATTACCTGTCATCTCACCACTCAGGTTTAATGTTGGATAATAGTTTGGTCAGACTTCCCTAGTAGCTCAGATGGTATAGAGTCTGCCTGCAGTGCAGGAGACCTGGGTTTGATCCCTGGGTTGGGAAGATCCCCTGGAGAAGGAAATGACAACCCACTATAGTATTCTTGCCTGGAAAATCCCATGGACAGAGGAACCTTGCAGGCTACAGTCCATGGGGGCACAGGGTTGGACACGACTGAGCAACTAACACACACAATATTTTGTGGGGTTTTTTATGTAATTGTTAAGTATGTGTCTAAAAGTGCTTTTGCAAATATTCAAGATAAGTAACTTCAAAGTGAAAGCTATCATACCATGTCTTATTGCAAATCTAATATATGACATTTCCAAAATTTATTCCATGACGAATCCAAAATGGTACTTACCTGGCTTTGTGAAGTGTCTCAAATTTGCATTTGAATATAATTTTAAGCTCATCTGCATGTCATCCAAGTCCCTTTACGATCTGGTTCCTGCTTATGTTCCCAACTTCAGCTTCTACCACTCGCTCCTGAACTTTGCATTCCATCAAAGCTGAGTTTGTTTCTCAAGGTATGGCACCTTTATGGACCTTTCTGTTGACACATATCCCCTCCTCTGTATGGAACATGTACCAGGCAAACCCTGAGGCACTTTGAACACTGCCTCCACACTTCAAGGAGGCCCATGCTGATGCCACCACCACGCCTGGGTAATTACTCTTGGACATTTACTCAGTGATGTTGATTTGTTTCTTTGCCTGTCTCCAATTGCTATATGGGAGTCCCTAGGCTGAGCGAGACTCATTGCTGTTCCTCTAGTATATCTTCAGTGCCTACACATAGCAGGTACTTAGGAATTTTTGATGAAGTAAATTGAAATTAAGTATCTGATATATATCAAATGTTCTGAGGATTCATATTACTCTTTGAACAAAAGAACTATTACATTATCAATTTCTGACTCAGAAGAATAGCAAAGCTAGTTTCTCTAGAATATTCCCATGCTGTGTACTCCATGTTAGGAATTCTCAGGTGATATTAACTAGCAACAAACATACTTTATATCTTAAAAAAACATAAATCAATAAGCTTCAGATAAATTCAACACCAAGTGCTGTGTTGTACTTAGTCGCTCAGTCCTGTCTGACTCTTTGCCCACAGACTGTAGCCCTCCAGGCTCCTCTGTCCGTGGGGATTCTCCAGGCAAGAATACCGGAGTGGGTAGCCACCGTTCCCTTCTCCAGGGGAACTTCTGACCCAGGGATCGAGCCCAGGTCTCCTGCACTGCAGGCGCATTTTTTACCATCTTGAGCCACCAGGGAAGCCCTCAAATACCAAGATTAAACTGCAAATTAAAAAAAAATCTGTATTATCCTTTTCAATTAAAATGTGAGTAGATTTTCAATTGCTATCTTTCTTACTCCCCCTACCCTGCAAAATACTTGACTGATAACTTCCCTCTTAAACAATTCCTGCTGGTCTGTTTTCTATCCTGTTCCCAGACTGATCTTCCTAAAACGCAAATCCTAATATTTTCTACTCCAGCTAAAAATCCTTGAAGAGCTACTACTACTTCAAGGTATAGCCATCTCATCCGGCAACACCCTCATGACTGTGCTGCTCCCTACGGCTCCAGCTTTCTCTCTCATCACCCTGTTCACGGTAGGCCATGCTGAATAGAATTTCCCAGAGCACCATGCTTCCTCACACTTACAAGCCTTCATTCACACGTGCTGCTTTTTCTGGGATTAATCTCCCCTGCCCACACTTCCATGGACGCTCCCATTTAGTCAGATTAAGTTAGATGGACATGCTATATAGTCCTATAAAACTTCGAGCTTACTTGGCAACCAAAGCACTGTGTTTATTTGCCTATCTCCTCAAGAGGCTACAGGCGTGTTGAGAGTACGCCTTTTCCCCATGCCCACCTCGTTTTCAGGGCACCTGTCCCAGCATCTCCCGCTGAGTATGGACTCAGTCAGTGCTTGATTAATGACAGAATGAAAAAATGAACATTTCTAATACAGTGCCTTTACCAATACCTGACATCTTACCTCAGATATATCAAAATGAAAATCCAAGGTCTTCCCAGGCAACTCCTTAGAGACATTATTAAAAATTTTAGTGAAGGATATCTCAGGAGAGCCCATATCTCCTCCGTAGGTCTTGGGGATATCGTTGGGCACGACAAGGCTTGCCGAGCGGGACACCACCAGTTTTAAGATGTTAAGGGCTTCCTTCCAATAAGGACTCTGGTTTCAAGAATTAATAGACATGTAAAAGTTACAAATACATATGTAACTAAGAACAAAAACTCAGTTACACTGTAGACAGTGAAAATATTATTTCTATAAAAATTCCTTGTTAATTATTCATTTTTACTCTGAGGTCCTTAACTGAGGGTCTGAGTTACACAAGGATAGAAAATAAGTTATTATTTCTACCATTAGATTTATAAGATATTATATGCATAATAATGCTAACAACTCAGGATATTTTGCACTGTTCTCAATAAGTGCTTTATAAATATTATTCATTAAGAAAGTCTAATACAGTAATCTGGCAGTAGGGGTACGCCAAAGGGTCGTATGTATGTGAACTTTCTAGGTGAATGAAGTACATGGCCCTAAGACTCTAAACTTAAAATGTTTTAAGCCTTGGTGATAAACCATTTTTAATGCATAATATTTCTTAGACATAAAAATAGTAAAATATTTTTAAAATTTAGATATTTCTTAATGACTCCAGCCCCAAATAATAAGCATAAGTGCTGTGCTAAAACAATCCTCTCAGTGATTCCTGACCTGTATAGGGTGAGCTTTTCCCCTCATATATGGTGGCAATGTTTCTGAGTTATTTTTCTGCTTTTCATTTTGTATATTTCTACCAGTATAATTTAGGAATGATTTACATGACAGATGTATAGGTGGCGAGGAATCAACGTCTAATTAAGAACTTAGAACATTTCTCTTTTACCACCTACTGAAAAGAATCATGTAAAAAAATGACTTTTTTTCTTACTTGTGGTGCTAAAATCACACCTCAACCTTTTATTATACATATTGTTTCCTAGTTAACAGTTCTGAACCAGGTAAAATATTACTAAAAAAAGGAAGTGAAAAAACCCTTAGCAGAACTGAGTTTTCCAATTTATTTATTTATTATTTTTTTAATTTTATTTTTTAATTTTTATTTTTTTTTAGAGCTTCCATTTTACTTTATTTTATTTTACAGTACTCTATTGGTTTTGGCATACATTGACATGAATCTGCCATGGGTGTACACGAACTCCCAAACATGAACCCCCCTCCCACCTCCCACCCCACATCATCCCTCTGGATCATCCCCATACACCAGCCCCAAGCATCCTGCATCCTGTATTGAACATAGACTGGTGATTCATTTCTTACATGATAGTATACATATTTCAATGCTATTCTCCCAAATCATCCCACCCTCTCCCTCTCCCTCTCCCTCAGAGTCCAAAAGTCTGCTCTGCACATCTGTGTCTCTTTTTCCAATTTATTTTAATAACATCTCGATATGAAGTCATCTAAAGCACAAAATATTAGTGATAATAGAAATGTCCAAATGATATTGTGACAATTTAAGCACATCACTATAGAAACAGTTTATCTTTAACAAAAATAGAAATCATCATTTTTTTTTTCCTATGGAAAAAATTAGGAGCTCTGGGTACTGTAAAATGTGTAAGCCTCTTCAGGGATGTTCCTGTAAATTATACTGGTAGTTGTGTTCTAAATGTAAAAGAATGCCTAAATGTACTTGCTTGCTGAATCCTACCATTCAGATTCTGCTTTACATCATTCACATTGAGAACATTTTCCCATCTTATAAATATTCCTGAAAACATGGTTTATAAACTAACCACTTCCCCTGTTCTTAAGACATTTAAGGTGTTTCCAATTTTTTATGATTATATATTGTTTTTGAGATGATCACTTTCTATACATAAGATTTGTAGCTACTCACCTGTACATATTTGCCAATGATCTTTATGATCTCCAGATTAAACTGCTTTACTGGGGCAGCGGAGAGGTCAATATGACTCAAAAGACTGTAGATGATCTGTAGTAATGACTGCTGCATACTAGACAGTCCTTTTTCTAGCAGCTAAAAGTAATATTAAAAATATATTTTAATCAGGTTCAAGAAAATTCCATTGTATTTACATTGCTGATGTTGAAAACCACAATACAGTTAACCTAAGAGTTTATGGTCAGATTTTCAGAAATCTAGAGAATAATGAAGGTAAAAGGTAGTGTCTATTATTGTTACTTGTCCTTGCTTCAGAAAGGAGAATTAGGTAGATTGTTTTTTCTTAACCTTAGTGTTTACTTTCATTCCTTTAATTTAATTGAACACCATTTATTTTAAAACTGATCTACCACCATTACCAAAGAATAACTATTCCCAAGCCATTCCCATCAGCTCATGACGACCCATGTAATCTTAGACAAGCTTCTTAACCTCTCTGAGCCCTGATTTTTAAAATAAAAAGTGATACCACTTTCCTATTAGGGTTTGTGGGACAATTAAAATTATATCTGTGTGATTTTAAAGACATGTAAATAATTTTAGTACTGTTGTTAGTGATAATCTGAGATTCATTAATAATCACAGAACAAGGATAACTTATACTAATAAGAGTAACATTTGGGGCAAAGCATCTCTTTACAGACTGGAAATACACTGCCCACATGCGTACCCAATAGGCTCTGCTGTGCCAGTGTCAGACCTTAGAACCCCGTGGGTCAGTCTTCAGGAGAGCTAGTGTTGCTTCGTGATGATGCGCTCAGTTGTGGCCGACTCTTTGCGACCCCGTGAACTTTGGCCCACCAGGCTCCTCTGCCCATGCAATTCTCCAGGCGAGAATACTGGAGTGGGCTGCCATTTCCTTCTCCAAGTGTTACTTTAGTGTTGGGGTTTATGGTGGCACAAAGTGAAAGCTGGATTAAGGCACTTAAGCTCCTTAAATTCAAAGGAGCATAGGTCTTAGGTCTGGCTTTATGTTGGCTCTTGTCCTAAAGGTACAGATATAAGATAGACCTAGTGATGCACATTCATTCATGTCAGGGAGCTCTCAGGCAGGGAGCTCACTCGGTCAGCTCACTTAAATATAAAGGGGATGGGAGTAAACCTATCAAAACCAATATCTTAAAAATTCACACCATCTTGAGCACTTTATGATGGGCACCATCAGTGACTTGGATAAGTTAAACAGTGCTGTAAGCAATACTTAAACGCTTATTGAGTTACAAATAATTTAAGTCTCTTTGTGTGTTAGGTTTAATCTCTAGAGGTCAACTTCCTAAAAAAGGAAGCTATCACTTTATTCCAAGCTGACAAACATTTTTAGTGACTAGGAATTTCTTCCTTTTGAAGGTCTCTGGTGTTTTCTACTCAGTAACTTACTTTCCTAGGCATGGAGTTACTTCTTCAACAAATAAATACAGTCGACCCTTGAATAATACGGGTTTGAACTGTGTGGGTCTGTTTATATGCAGATTTTTTTCAGTACCACAGCAGTACATGACTCACAGTTGGTTGAATCACGGATGCAGAGGGCTGACTGTAAGATATACTCAAAACTGACTGTATGGAGAGTTAGCACCCTTAATTCCAGCGCTGTGCAAGGTCAACTGTGATAACTTTTTATGCTGTTCTAGGACTAGTTTTAAATTCTACTTACTGCCCCCCCCCATCATATTTTAGATTAGGAGGTAAACATATCACCAGAATAAATACCTGCCCAGCAGAAATGGCTTTACGTCCTATACTATTATTCTAGAAAGAATTTCAAAGCCAAGAGCTAATTTACAGAAACAAAAAACGATAACCATTTCCTAGGATCAAGACCATGGAAAAAACCCCATTTTCCATTTTAAATAAAGGTGAGGTTTGTATTATTTTGAGTTTTGTGTTATTTGAAGACAGTGAATGCAGAAATACATTCAAAAACCCATTTTCCACTTTAAATAAAGGTGAAGTTTACATTATTTTGAGTTTATAGCACTTAAAGACAGTGAATGAAGAAGTAAACGTTGCAAATGAAAAAAAAAAAAAACCTCATTTGTACTTGAACGATATTACCTATGTTTCTGTCTCTTATACACATCTAGATGTGTATAAGAGACAGAATAAGCAAAGCTTATTAGGGACTATAGACTCTGGGCTATCCCAGTTCTGTGAGCAAGCAGATCTACCTTTTGAGTTGGGCTTTCCACTTAGGAAGCGTCTAAACTGACACAGCTATCAACTTTCTCTAAACTGAATCAGTTTTAAGGAGCAAGTCCTTGGTATTGAACGAAATGAGGCATTTGAGAGAGCTGATTTGAAAATTAGTATTAGTGCTGCTCTAGAAATAAATACTCTTGAAAATTCTGTCACAGAGCAGTTGGAAGATCCTTTTATGGGGGTAAATTTACCTCTGCAAGGTAAGTCACAAGGCTGAATGTAGCATCTGAGAAGGAGTCATGCAGGTATCTGCACACCACGTTGATCCAGTTAGAACAGTCTCTGGAGTACGTGTGTGTACTGTACAGGCTCATCATGTGAGCCAGGTTGACAAGTGCTGGGCATGTTTCTTCTGCACAAACCTAAAAAAACAACAGAAAAATTTCATTTATGTAATGACATTAAACGTAATTTTATATTCAGTGTATTCACTTAATGAAATAATTTAGATATATATGTTGAAGCATTAATGCATTTTATCTCAATACAGTAGAGAAGTTAAACAGAAAAGGAGAAAGCACAAGGCATCCTTGAGGGAATGCTTTAGATAATATGGAAAGATGGTTAATATGTCAAGCACTTCCATGGGTGTTAAGTACACAGCTTTCTTTTCAGTCCAATAGTCTAGAAAAGTATCTTTGGTAAAAGCCTAAACATTTAATTTTATCTCAATACAGTAGAGAAGTTAAACAGAAAAGGAGAAAGCACAAGGCATCCTTGAGGGAATGCTTTAGATAATATGGAAAGATGGTTAATATGTCAAGCACTTCCATGGGTGTTAAGTACACAGCTTTCTTTTCAGTCCAATAGTCTAGAAAAGTATCTTTGGTAAAAGCCTAAACATTTCTGTAAATCCTACATAGCATTTTGTAAAAAGAGTTTTGTCTTATAAAATCCATATAAGGTTCAAAGTACAAGAAACCAAATAGGCAGACTCAACCAGGAAATCCTCAGGGAGGTTCAGAGTTGCTGTGCCAAAGAAGAAATGTTTTAGTCTCAAGGTGTTTAGGGTACCTCACCAAAGCAGTCAGCTGCAGAAGCCTCAACATGTGTGATACAGTAAAAGGACTTCATTGGAGGGCTGATAAAACGCTTGAGCCCTGCATCTCCAATGCTCAGCTAAAGCTCTCAAGGTCCTTGGCCAGTCATTTACAGGCTGGTACNCTCACCAAAGCAGTCAGCTGCAGAAGCCTCAACATGTGTGATACAGTAAAAGGACTTCATTGGAGGGCTGATAAAACGCTTGAGCCCTGCATCTCCAATGCTCAGCTAAAGCTCTCAAGGTCCTTGGCCAGTCATTTACAGGCTGGTACAAAGTATACTGACTTTCTTAGAGTTTGCTTGATATGGTACTACAGTATCTGAATCCACAAATGTTTGGGAGAATCTAATGGGCCAAATGCACCTTCTTTGTCTGTTCCCTGAGTCACTGCTGAGGATGTTCCTTAACCTCCTCCAAGGATAACTGAACAGTGAAGAACTGGAAAAGGGCCATGTTAGTCTCAGCTATCATGAAAGGATAGCCATGACCAAAGTTTAGTTCCCCTTTTTTTCATTTTCCTCCCTTATGCTTCCATCTTATTTTCACAAACTGCCTAGAGCATTTGATAAACAAGAGTATTACCTTTTAAAATATATATAAATTTTCAACTTTCAGATGACTGTAACTGACTTTTACGCTTATTCATCATGCAGACAATATCACTGGATAAGCCCAAGATATGAAGGTGTGCAAGACTCTGCAGAAACTTAACATAGTACCTTGGAAGTTATTTTATAAAATCATTCAAAGCAGTTGTTTTCATGCATTAGCCTTTTACTCATAAAAGAGACACCAGGAAGAAAAAAGAAAAAGTTGGTTGATATTTCAAAATAACTTGTATTTCACTTATATTTCAAGATACTTGTATTTTAAAATATAGTAATTTTTCACACTATTTTATAAAACCATATAACTTTACAATTTCATAATCTGTTACTCTTCAGCAAAAATTTTTAGTTTGAGGTGAATTCTTTAATCTTAGCTTGAAGAATGACATTCTGACAGAATTCTTATCTTCTTAAAGGATTGATTTTTTTTTGAAAGAATGGTTTTTTAAAACCTAGTTTTTGAAAAGGAAGACATTCTTTGGAATATAGGCTGTGCAATTTTATAGTAAAGCAAGACCAGCTTAATTTTGGAATTACCAGGTTAAAGTATGAGCCACAAAGAGTTATGTTTTATAACAAAACTTTTCTGGCATGCTATTTTTGCCATAATGAATAGCTAAAAAGGACAATATTTGTTCCAAGTATTGCCTCATTTTGAAATGCTGTGCCCTCCACGGGCACAAACAGCAGCAGCGGTGATATCTGCATAATGAGGAAGCACATAATGACGGAAAATCACTCTCAACAGCTGAAGTGAGAGAATAATTAAGGCATCAATTTAGTTCACATCCTGCAGGTTGCTGAAAGCCCATAGAGGGAACCTTTGTGTGCCACTCAACAGGAAGAAAACAGACTTCACAGCAGTTTATGACTCACCGAAAGCCATATATCTGATTTCTTAAAAACAAAAGATATTTGGGACATTCCTGTGCTTTGCCTCGGTCATGACAGCAGAGGCTTGGAGTTCAAGGGACTTCCATGTCTTCTGGCCACACTGTGCTTCTCGCCTGCCCCAGCACTAAGCAAATTACTCATCATCTTTCAGCTGCCAATCTCAAGGGTATCTACTTCCCTTATCAGGCAATTTATGCTTTTTCTTAAAATCCCCAAATAAGCTGATATTTTTTTCCTTATATTTTCTTTCTTACCCCTCATGTAGGGGGGAAAAAAAAAACAACCTTTTGTTTACATTTTCCTAATGGTATGTTATCAGACTATTAAAATGAAAGTCATTTTAATAAAAATTTTAAATCACTTTTAGACCTCATTAATGCAAATACACATTGGGTTTTTTAGTGCAAACCATCATTTTCACAACTAAGATGTATTTCCATTAACTATAATGATGGCTCTTCTTTTTAAACACATGCTTTTAAAATGGTTAAGAATTTCTCCACATCTATTTAGAAATTTAAATAGGGATAGACTCAACAGCATATTTTATTAAATATTTTTGTCATTCATTAAATATTATCCATCAAGATAATGAAAGTGTTCTTACTCTTGTAGCTGTGTATGTGATAATTGGGTTGGTAGTATTTTTTCACTCCATTGGTACCCAAAGATAAATCTGCACTTACTGACATTAAGATGTGGGCCAGGGAGAGGTGTTTGTTTAGCTTTCTAGAAGCTGGCTCTTTCCATTTATTGATGTGCTACCTGCTACCTGAATCTAAGGTTTGAAAAAAGCAGCTTATATAAAAAGCTCTTCCAGAGAATTTTACGTGCTTGTTCCCTTATGTTGCAGACTTCCCTGATTTTTCCCCAGTGATTTAACCAGGTTATTTTACTTATATTACTACTGAGTCACTTCCTCAGTTCACCTAATTTCCTGTTGTATATATATTACTGGTAAATTCATATAACTCCTTCTTGTAACTGCTTGTATTTTCAGCTTGAAAAGTCTTTTTTCCAAGACTCAATGTGACAAAATAAATAAATACATAAAATTAGTTTGGAATTAAGTTTAAACAGAAGGCAAAGTAGTTGTCATTTCTTTCTTGTTCTTAAGAGGAAATTACTAAGTATATAAAATTCAAAATAATTTTCTTTTACAATTTGATTGAGCTATAAAACTTTTTATACAAAGTTTGTCCAGAGGCAATTTAAAAATAGCTACATACTTAAGAAATGTATGATGGGAAGGAAAGAGTCAAAAAAGGAAAGAAAAAAGAATGAAGGGAGCAGAGAGAAGATGAAGAGAATGTTAAAAGGCAAACAAAAAGAACTTTCAGAATCAAAAAATATATTATGCCCTCTTCTTCCTCAGGGACTCTGCACATGTGATTTCTCCTGCTTGGAAAATTTCTACCCTCTGCCCTGCTTCTGTTTCTCATCCAGGGATCTTATTTTGGTCATTCCTATTCAACCTTCAAAGTCAGCTTAGATATGAATTCCTCAAGGCAGATTTTGGTTTATGTGTCCCTAGAATATTTGCATGGAGAATCCCATCGACAGAGGAGCCTGGCGGGACACAGTCCACATGGTCACAATGAGTTGGACACCACTGAGCGGCTAACAGTTTCACTTTCATTGCAAAGTCACCAGATTCTAGGTGATCACACTCCAAAGTCTAGACCCCATAGGGCTAAAGGTTCTATCTACTTTGATAATCACTGCATTTCAGCACCTTATCCAGTGCTCGGTACATATCTGGTAGTGAATAAATGAATGACTTGGAAACTGACAGGTAGAGGATAAAGTAGGGAAACGAGCAGAAAAAGACTCAAGACTCAGAGGACAGTTACTCTAAACAAGTAATTTTATTCACTGTCATTTGAGCAATTGTAACTTACATCACTACTATATTACTCCTTCATATATGCATAAAAATAAAAATTCAGATGCAAAATTCACATAGGAAGTGACAGCAAAGGATTCTGAAGAGATTCCCCCCTTAAGATAGACTCTAGAGAAATTTCCCTCCAGTGTTATCATTCAGCGTAACATTTGCTTACCTTTGCTATTCGACTAGCTGTTTCTTTGCAAAACTGAGTTGGGCTGTCAAAATGCTGGATTAAGTGAGGCAATAAGCAAAGGATGTTAAGAGGAAAGCCTATCAAAAAAAAAAAAGCAAACAATAACCAATTTTATTGCACATTACTTTAAAAATTAAAGGTTTTTTTTTTTTTTTTTTAAATTGGTTCACAGAAACCATTTTCTTTTTATTTCCTGGGGTACTTGATCTTCTAAAAAAATGTGTTTGTTTTTTTGGTTTTACCAAAAAATTTATGCTACCTCACGTATTAAGAAAACTCTGGAAAAGCAGAAATTAGTAGATTTCAAAACAAATGATTAGTTTACATTCCACTCCATTAAAAAAGCAAAAAAAAAAAAAGTTGGTGCAATTCTATTCACATCACCTGACAACTGGGAAGGATCCACCAACGTGTGTTTGGAGACAGAAATGAGTTTACTCAGGAGGTGCACTGTCATTTCCTGTGTGGATATTGAGGTAAAACCCTTAAGGAAGAGCTGCTGAAGGCCTGGGAAGTTATTCCACTTCAGTTTGCTTTGTACACTTTCAATCTTCTCTCGACTCTCTGATTTATCCAAAGGCAGGTGGATCAGCAGTTTGTTGAGAAGCCTGAGAGCCAGGAGGTATTCATATTCATAATCTGATTCTAACAAAGAGGCTGCTATCCAAAAAATGGTGGCCATCAAGTTGGCGGGCTCAGTAGGGGGCTGCACATCGTACGCCGCCTTCTCTCGCAGGGAGGAAAGGCTTCGAGTCCTCGCTAAGCTACTGCTGTGGTTGATCCGGCCGTCCATTATATCCAGTGTGTTACTCCGCCGCCGGTCCCCTCTCCGGTCACCAATTAAACTTAACCTCAAAGAGTTACTTCTCGCATTACTGCTGTATCCCAGATAACTGCCACTATTAATGGGACTTGTGCTTAGGTTGAGTTGTCCAGTGCTTTTCCTGTTAGCTGCATACTTGTTTCCCATTATAGGGTCATGGTATGAGGTTCTTGAAAGAAAAAAAAATAAAAAAAAGATGAATCCACACACAGTTGCTTCTTTTGCTACATTAACTGTACTCTTAAAATAACTGAAAAACAATAACTGTTACTAGGAAAAGTCATTTTAAAAGTATATCTGACTTAATACCTGAAACTAACACAACACTGTAAGTCAACTCTACTCCAATAAAATTAAAATATTAAAAAAAAAAAGCTTATCTGACTTTGCTGAAACCAATTTCAGTTCTTTCCTCTCTATTAATGTACAACAGTATCTTTTCTACTGTAACTGATTATTTCTCCTGAGTTGGATGAGGTTTGATTTGAAGTGAAAATGCTGCTATAGTTACTGCTGATAATTTTCAGGTCTGGGATTTGGTGAACATTATATCCAAAGCCCAGGCCTTGTTTGTCTCATCTGCAGACTCAACAGTCCTGATGTCCCTATTTCTGTCAATTCACACTCTTTTCAGAAGAACCAAGCTCAAAGATTTAATTTTGATTTCTCCTTCTCCCTCACATCTAGTTATCATTGATTAAAAAATAATTACAGAATATTTTCTACATGTGCCAGTGGTATGCAAAATGCTAAGAATACTGAAGTCCATGAAAATTATAGCCTGCTAGTTGCTGTTATTAAAATATTAAGAGAATACTGTAAGAATCCAAAGGATAGAATGCTTAACACTCCCCTGGTCGCAGTTAGAAATGCTTAACTAGAAGAGGGGTACTGAGATGGGATTTAAAAGATAAATTAATTTGGGATTTACAGAGGAGAAAGTTTGAAGAGAGCCTGGTCCAGGGAGAAGGACCAATAGGTGGCAAGTGTGAGTCCTGAGGAGCCTGGCCTGCTCGGGGGACAATGGGTTGTTGAGTGTGCTGGGAACAGAGCCTGTTACTGGGGCTGAAACCTAGAAACACAGCATGAAGGTCTCTGGACAGATGAAAGAGGAACAGTATTGCCACTTACTAGCCCTGAGACCTTTCACCCATCCTCACTGTCTAAGGCTCATTTTCCCACTGGCAATTCATCTGAATTTGGGGGTATTCCTCTCACTACCAATATTAAAACAATATAATATTGTGCCTATTTAGCTACTGAAGTTTTGTATACAAATCCGCCGGTTGCCTGGCTTATCAATTCTTACTGAGAAAGGGCAGACAGAAGATCATAATGCTTCATGGTTTCAGCTAAAGTATCAATTGCAGATTCCAACGTGAGAAGCAGCTCAATCACAAATCCCTAGAAAAAAGGGGCAGATTTTAATTAATTATGTTCTGAAAGAAGAAACTGTAATGCACATCCTGATGAGATTTTAAAATAGAACACGTTCCACATTAATATTACAAAATGATTAAACTCTTGAACAACATGATCTTGCGGATGGATGAAAACGTAGCAAACTAATGGTATAAATTGATTATAATGGCAACACAACCCACCCAAAATTCTTGGGGCCAGAAATCTAGGAGACATCCTTATTTCTTTCTCTCACATCTAAACTGAATCCATCAGCAAGTCTTGAAAATACTACTTTAAAAATACATCCTATATCTGACTTCTCTACTTCTATAGCTTCCTTTAATCCAACTATCACTGTTTTGGTTGGGCTCTTACAAATAGCCTCTTATCTGACCTCTTTTGCCTTCCTAAGGATGCCACAAAGCCACCCACAGTGTGAATTTTTAAAAAAGCAAATCACACCCATCCTCCTCCTTTTAAAACTATGTGTAGTTTCCCATCAATTCAGAGTAAAATCCCACCTCTCGCCAGAACCTCCCCAGGCCTCATGTGATCTGGGCCTGCTGCCTGCCTGCCTCTGGAGTCCCCATCCCATACATGGTAGCCACTGTGGACTGTTTGCTTTTCCTCTGGAGAGCCCACGGCTTCTGCCTCAGGGCCTTTGCACTTGTTGGTCCTATTTCCTTCTGCTCTCTGTCCCAGATCATCACAGGGCTCACTTATTCATTTACACATGTGTTCAGAACTCATCTTCTAGATGATTATATACAAAAAAAAACAAAAAAAATCCCTCTCCCCTATCATTGTTTAAACTGTCACCCTACCTTATTACTTTCATAGCATTCATCATTAAGTAAAATTGTATTATACATTATTGATGGATTAAAAGGTTTGTTTCCCCAGTGAAATGTGAGCTCCATGCTAAGAACTCTGTGGTATCCACTAGTATATCCTCAGTATCTAAAACAGCGTTAAATAACATCATGGGTCTATACAGACCTATACTAAGTTCCCTACTGCAGTATTTCATGTAATTTATGTTAAAAAATGAAATTCAGTGTTTTACTTGACATCTAACTTTAAATTCCTCTTTTACCTTGTAGTCATCACAGACTATCCAGGTGTGCGTGCATAAAGCTGTTTTTATAGGCACCACTTAATTCAGTCTTTATAGGTACCACCTAATTCAATCAAACACGAATCATCTAACTTTGTTTTTGTTCTCTGCTTCTTAGCACCTGACATCATAATTCTCTATGACATTAACCAGGTCTACCTGCCGTGATTTACATTTGGAAACAGGTCCTTGACGATGAGGAACTGCTCAACACCTGCCGAAAGAAGTGAAGGAACTACCTGTGCGTCTTCTCCTGGATCCCCTACAGTTTCTACAAGTCTGGAGAGAACATCGGAAAGTGTAGCTGCAGAGAGAGGCTGCCTTAGGGCCCTGAAAATCTGAAAGGATCTCCCAGCATAGTGTCGAGAAGAACAAGAAAGTGCTGTCTGCAGAGCAACCTCGCTAAGATGATGTTCCAAGTGAATTCCTTCTGTGAAAATAAAGGAAATGAGTAAGTGCGTCTTGTTTTTCAGGATATATTTAGGGGTGATGATCAGAAGCTAGGAACCATATTGAATTCAGTGCCAGCATAGCACCTGGCAAACGGGGCATTAACATTTTCCAACATTTTCCAAGTCAATGCTTTTCCTTTTCATACAGTTCTATTTGCACTTTAGATGACTCTTGGTCATCATCTCCAGGGAAGTAATCCTTGAGAACAAGGTCTCTCAACGTCACCACTATTGTCGTTTCGGCAGCATCACTCTGTTGTGAGGGCTGTCCTGTGCTGGGTAGTTGTGTGATGGCATCTCCAGCCTCTTGACAACTTGACACCAGTAGCAACTCATCACTGACTTCCCACCCTCTAATTGCAAGAAAAATGTCCCAACAAGAATCACCCCCTAGCTAAGAACCACCATTTTAGACACGTTTTACTCTGATTTTCAGGATGTGTTCAATTTTCGATCACAGAAGCCCAAACCAGTACAGTATGTCATCTCTATATATGTTCCTTCAAAATAACTGTCTCATGATGAACAATCATGTTATAATTTTATTATACTATCATATGTCAAACAAAGAATGTCAAAGTGGGATTCTTTTTTTTAAAGATCTATTTGGTATATACCACTTTTAAATTCTTTATTGAATTTGTTACAGTATTGCCTCTGTTTTTATGCTTTGCTTTTTTGGCCACTAGGCATGTGGAATCTTAGCTCCCTGACCAAGGATCAAACCCACATTTCCAGCATTGGAAGGCAAAGTCTTAACCACTGGACCACCTGGGAAGTCCCCAAAGTAGCAGTCTTATTTTCAAGTAGTAATTTTTCTTCAACCAAATCTGTTACCACTAATAAGTTAAAAAAGAAAACCTGTCTATGACTTTTGAATTTAGATCTGTCAACTGTCAATTTTTTGCTGAACATCATCAGAAGTTTTGACATCACAGTAAAAGATCTACTTGAAAGTAAATATTATCTGAAACATTTATTAAAAGATACCTGAGCTTGACTGCTTAAAAACAGAAACCACATGTTTCAGAAACGTAGTCAACTGCTCAGCACTCTTTATGCTAGGATTCTTGGCAGAGACATCCTCATGGTTCCAAAGGGGCCCTCTTTTTCTGAAAGCAGAGAACAGATGTGATTCCCTTGGTTTTTAATTTGATATTAAGTTTTACTCACACACTCACTTAAAATGTGCTTTTGCAGTTAGAAAGGACAGTAGCTGAGTAAATCAAACAGCATGTCATACAGTCAACTGCTACTGTTTATATACTACCTGGATTTGCAATGATCTAAAGCAAGTAGCCAGAGAAGGCAATGGCACCCCACTCCAGTACTCTTGCCTGGAAAATCCCATGGATGGAGGAGCCTGGTAGGCCGCAGTCCACGGGGTCGGGGAGAGTCAGACATGACTGAGCAACTTCACTTTACTTTTCGCTTTTATGCACTAGAGAAGGAAATGGCAACCCACTCCAGTGTTCTTGCCTGGAGAATCCCGGGGACGGGGGAGCCTGGTGGGCTGCCGTCTATGGGGTGGCACAGAGTTGGACACGACTGAAGCGACTTAGCAGCATCAGTAGAGCAAGTAGCGGAAGATCCAAGTTACATATAATCTCAAAATGTTTCATCGTTATAGTCAAATGCTCTCAGAGGTAGAGGAAAAGATGGCAAAATTTTGCCAAGTGAAAAGAGTACTGGTTACTGCTTAGATATTAAAGGTCAAAATTTATAGAGGTGACACATTATTTAGATTGTAAGGCAAAGAAAATAACCTATAAGCTAAAACTACAGGAAAAGTTTAGGACAGAATAATATCCTTCGGTTCTCTCTTTAAAAACATCTGTGCATTTACCAGCTTGGTTATTCAGGTTTCAGCCCTTTGTTAGCACAGGCCAAGGTGCCCTGAAAAAAACATGTGGTCACACTGCCTCTAGTTCCTGACACCTCTAATTCATCAAGTACTATGAGACTGATTTTCTCAACATATTTATTTAATTGGGCCCTCCTCCACACTCCTCATTCTAGCTCAAAGATTTTCAATAATGTCTCCTTTCTTGAAAGATCTATAACCTCTGGCCTGGGCTTCATGGTTCTGGTTCTCCAGTTTGAATTCTCCAAGCTTTCTTGTCTAGGAGCCCCTCCACATTACATTCAAGCTGGATTATTCCGCAGCCTGAGTGAGTAACAATTATACCGTGTTCTCCACATCTGTGATTTTGCTCTTGCTGTGGTATGCCAGCCCCTTCCTCCCCAACTATGTTTCTTCTTTACTTAAGAGTGGACCGTAAGTAAATATTTGATGATTGACTGGCAATGCAGCTAATGAAGGCAGAATATACATTCAGATAATACTACACTCTCTTTGGGCACTTAATCATTCAGACATGATTAAGGCCTTCCTCACATGTAATCTTGTGTGAGCAAAAGAAGAAAGCCTGGTTGCATCAAGTTTTCTAAATATTGCACAAGACAAACCTGTCTTTTCCAAATCAATGACACTTTGGAAAACAAAAATAGGGTTCGCTGAAGCTGACAAATGAAACAACGACTTAACAGAGGTTTATGGCTGGGATGGGAAGAGCCGCAAATGTTACCTTGAGGTAATGAATTCCATGAGGGTTTTGACTTTTCCATCCTGCTCTACTGAGATGTCAACCTCGTTGAGGATAGTGGTGTGCAGATGGGAAATGGCAGCGCTGTTATTTCCTAAGCTGATACTAGAGGAGGTAGAACTTGAGCTGAGCCCTGAGTCGGTCATGGGGGAGGGCTGGTAATCAGGTATAAAGTCACTAACGCCTGCTGAAAGAGACCATGGGTGTGAATACCCAGATGTGAAACCATCTCCCACAATACTGAAAGATTAAGCTATGGGCCCTTACAGGTTATACTGGAGCCTCACAAGCACCAGAGTACATCAGCTGAGTTTCTGAGCAAACAGTTTTCAGAGCCTATTAAAACTTAATGGTTTGGATTTACTATGCTAGCCTATGCTGCCATCTGCTGAACAAAGTTGGAACTGGCAGTTTCCTGACACTGGCATATTTCAACACGTGTTAAGGAAATAACTTCTACAGTGTTAGCTGACTTTTAATTTCTTACGTTAAGGGGTCCATACTTTCAGCTTCACTTTACTTAAATCAAGACAATTTTAAAGTCTGTGTGTAATATTTATGTTATGCCAATTATTAAATAATTCTAAAGGTTATCACTAATGCCCATATTTATAAAATGGCAAGAGAAGCCTTAAAAACAAACAACAAATACAAACTATGGGATTCTGAATAGAAATGCTTAACTTAAAAAAGGCAGTCAACTTTATTCCATTCATCTTTTAATCATAGGCAACTAAATTTACTAACGATTGTTTTCTAACTACAGGGCTTTGAGTAAGCTACAGGGCTTGCAGTAAGTAACTTTAAAATGGATTAACCCTGTATCTGGCGTTATATGATTAGGAAAAAAAGTAGCCTTATTTCAATTTTTAAACCCAATTATTTTCTGGGTCATTTATTATAAACCTGATGGTACTGATGAATGAAATAAATGAATTAGGGCTATTAGGAAAAAAGAAAATACAATTTGAAAAGTAAAACAAATTCATATCAACAGTGAAATTCTACATTAAAGTCTCATTAATTTGGACCTCACTACTTAAAAATATATAATTTGGAACTTACTAGACTTCAAGATGTATAACATTGTAAATGCAATTAATATAACTGAATGAATAAAAAATTTTAAATGTCTTCGTCAGTTTTTCAGCTCTTGAAGGAAGGAGGAGTCTAATCAAAGTTTACCATTTTTTTTCATAACCAGTGCTCAAATTAAGCCACTCAACGTTTTTATGACAAAAGATCCTTAAAGGTAATAGAGATTCAAATACTCCAAGTTTAATTCCTTCTTTTATGAATTAATAATGTCACTGGTACCTAAAATAATAAAACTATATTAAAAAATACTCTCTAGTATCTCAACTTCAGTTGACTTTCTCTAATGCAAGATTAGCAAAGTACGGTTCTATTTTCAAACCGCTTTTAAAGCAAATACCTGTGAAAGTATAATCTAAGTGTGCAATTTGTTTGACGGTGAGCACCCTGGGCTCATTGAACTCCTTGTTCCTGAGAAGGACAGAAGCAGCAGTTCGGATGTTGCTGTTGGATCCCATCACTATTAACAAGTGCAGAAGCAGGCGTTTGCAGTGTTCATACACCTCAGGGTGGCAGTGGTCAAACCCTAAAAAGAGTAGACAGTTATCATCAGGAAAGGAAAATGATGCGTAGCATTCTTGCTTTCAAATGTACATTTTAACAAGAAAAGCACACATTAAACGTTTTGTGAAAGATGACACACTACATCAAGCTTTTTTATTGCCCTAGAGTTCGTTCACGCTTTTACAATATCCTATGGTCCTACTGGACTGGGGCGAGTCAAGACAAGTTTCCAATTTGTTTTATGTCTAAAATTTAGCAATCTCTTAGAAACCACTACTCTGTTACTTAACACCAGATGGACACGAACTTCTAAAGGCAAGCATTTTTTGTGCCTGGAACACAACGGAAAGTCAGTAGATGTTTGCTTACTGAAGGATGGAAGTAATATATAATATGTGTACATATCAGGAAAATTTAGGAGAAGATGGCTATTTTGACTCACTTCAGGCAAACAATCTTACAAGCATGAAAAGTATTGCTGAGATGTGATGGATCCCACATATTTGTTACAGAGGGCACAGTGGCGCTTTAACTGTAATAATTAGACTGTCTACAATCTAATTATTTTGGGAAAAAGCCAGTACCCATTTCAATTTTCCATTTACTCTGAAAGTTCCCAGTCCTAAAGGTAAATTAATTTTACTCTTGCTACTGTTACAGAATCTTTCCTGCTGGAAGGTATGTGTATTTTTGTGTGCGGAGTGACTGTATGAAAGGAACAGGAATGGGTATAACAGACTTGTCTATGGTTAAAAGAGAGGCTAGGAATAACACCCCTCTAGACCATGAGAATCCCAGTAAAAAGTGTCATGGAAACAACATACAAAAATAAGAACAGAAATATGTAGAAACTTCCTTAAAACCATACCACTTTTCCCACTGAGGAAAACTATGAAGTTTCCTCAAAAAAATAAAAATAGATCTACCATATGATCCAGCAATTCCACTCCTAGGGGGTATACATCCAAAGAAAACAAAAACACTATGAACGATATATGCACCCCAGTGTTCACAGCAGCATTATTTACAACAGCCATTAAAAAAGAGTGAAATAATGCCATTTGCAGCAACATGGGCGAACCTGGAGGGTATTATGCTTAGTAAAATAAGCCAGACAGAAAAAGACAAGTACTGTGTGTTATCACTTATATGTGAAATCTAAAAAATAAAACAAACTATTGAATATAGCAAAACAGAAGCTGACTAACCGATACAGTACAGTAGTGGGAAGAGGGATGGTGGGGGAGGAGTGGCAAGATAGGGGTGGGGAATTAAGAGATACAAACTGCTGTGTAGAAAATAAATAAGTAAGTTACAAGGATATATTGTACAGCACAGGGACTCTAGCTGATATTTTATAATCACTATAAATGGTGTAGAATCTATAAAAGTTTTGAGTGATTATTTGTACATTATTGGAAGCTCACATTTTAAATCAACTACACCTCAATAAAGATAAATGAATAAAATGCAACCTATAAAAAACAAACATACCATATACTGCCCTTCAGCGATCACAGAAATACACAATGAAAGAAATAGCACCAAATATTTATTACCTATAAAAATTGCATGAAGAAGAAGATGGAGGTAGCTTCCCCATTCCACCTTTACACTGTGATCAATGATGAGATCCGTCAAAAGGATCACGGCTATGTTACACCTATGACAAACAATAGCGTTATTAATGTTCCACTAGAACAAACCTAGAGAAAATCTTAAGCAAATTACTCTAAGATTTTAACATTGTATTTTATGGAAAAATACAATTTCTCAAGAAAAAAAAGAAGAAAAGAAATACAGCTGAGGAAACCATTCATTGATAGTTTTACAAACAGCCTATCTGCTAAGCACTCCTCCCAGTCAAGAGCTATGTTTCCTTCATCTTCAACCCCAAGACCTGGTGTCCTGCTTGCCACATGGTCGGTGTTCAGTACACGTTTGGTACATTAATACATTTTGAAAGAATGCAGTCACTGTTCTACTGTGATTTTTGCTAAGCAGGAAATCAGCTTAACTCAAAATAAGAGTGCCTACATCTGTAAAACAGTATTTTTCAGATGTAATAACTGGGTCCCAGAAAGGTCAAGTAACTATGCCAGACACCCAGAAAAGCAGCAGCAGCAGAATTAGATTTAATACCATTCATTGTAAACAGTGAGAAGTCTGAGTTTTTAGATCGCTTAAAATCTAAATACACGGATAGAATTTGTGGCAGTATCAAAGGAAAGAAGGTTGCTTGTGTTCTGTGTTGTCAGATAGCATAGAGACAGCTGAAAGTATTAAGCAGCGGTTTGGCTCATATGAAATAGGAATGACGCTGTGGTCCACCTGTGAAGAGGTAATCCAGGTGATGACGTTTCAGGCAAGTAATCCACCAGTGGTGACCAGCAGCCTCCAGCTGGTGGGAAGGGTAGTGGCTCTCCTTGATTATGCTCCATCACTTTCAGTCGCCAATTAGAATAAAGTGGCATTGAGTCACCTATCAAAATAAAATGATCTCATTGTCTACACCATCTACTTTCTGCCAATATAAGCAAACTCTAGTAAGACACCAACTATTTATAGCACTGGAAAGTGATAAAAAAGAAAATTTCCCACTATTTTGACAAATGTTTGCTAGGTAGACCTGGGTACCAATATTATCAGTAGCAAATCAGAGAGAGAAAAAGATATATCAATTCAAATTCCTTTATTTTAAATCAAAGCAAAGCTACATGAGCACCTCATCATGATTTCATAACTGATGTCCAAGCTATGAGACCACAGTATAGGTAAAGCTGCCTTATATCAAGGGCCTTCTGGTAAGTTACTCAGTTTAAATTTCTGTAGTTAGGGCCGATATAAATCCATCTTCACAGGAAATCTGCTCTACTGCAGTGGGGCTGCAGGGTGCAGTAAAAAAGGCCATCAGGACATGTGAGTTCTGTGTGACGTGGGTAAGTCACTTAACCTCTCTGGACCTCAGTTCCATCATGTGCAAAATGAGGAGATTGGACCAGATCATCTTCAGGGTCCCTTGCGGTCTGAAGGCTTGTGCTTCCATTTCACCCTACCTTAGTGTTAAAATGAGACTCGGACAGAGTGCTCATTTTGCAACTGCAAGGGAGAATGTTCAGTAAAACCTGAGTCCCACCGAAGATCAAACCTGTTCAAAAAAGCAGCCTGTTGCCTGTGTGTCTGTTCTGTGATTCTATGATGCTTCTTGAGAACCAATTCTTATGTTCCTTTTGATCAACCTACAGGGAACCTGTGCTTTTAACCTGTATTTCCCCCACTTGATGTTGCTTCTTAAAGTCAAGACATTTCAGATTATGTTGGAACACCACTAGTGGCAGTTAAATACTCTTCTTAAGAACAGTTTACTGGAAGAATACAATTATTAACATTACTATAATGATAGTACACCTGACCATCATAGTTATTACACAAAAAAAACACATTTGGAATGCATTACTTTTTTCTTCTTCGTAAGATCCTCCAGAGCTGCTACTGTATCGAGATTCTAGTCTGTGATGTTGACGATTTAAATGACTGTTTAGTCCACTGTAGATGTCTAGATGCACGTAGCTGTGGGAATGGCCACTGAAGTTAGTCACAGTTCATGGTAAAATGGTATTTGTACTTTATGTTTCACTTTCTATGCTTAAAAAAGGAACACAGTACACAAATTACTAACTAAAGTTTACTGTGATATATTTTAATTTCCACATTATAATTCAAAAGCATAAGCTTTGAAGTCAGTTATTTCTGCCTGAATTTTTTCTTAAGCTGTTGTGATAATAACATTTTGGGGAAACCTATTCCATATAAAACAGGCAAGAGTAAAATATCCATTTAGAAAAGTTTAAAAAAATGTAGCAGCACAAAAAGTGACTCACCATACTCCACCTATTCATCCATTGGTGCATATTAAAAAATCTAGCATGCAAGTGTCTTTAATGTGAAAAATTTCCAGCATGGAAATATATGTCTTCACTAGAATATTAACACCATTCCAATGCAGAAATTATCGTTTATTCTGATGATAATCAGTATACGTCAAACTGAAAGATTAATGAAGAACAGAGAAGTACTTACGTCTCTTCAATACACTCTTTTATGGGCTTATTATCAGGATTGCCATCCGTGGGAGCAACCATTGTATTGCTACTAGAAGTAGTTCCTGTCATCAGAAATAAAACAGCATCAATGAATGTAAAGCTTAGGACAGATCAATACGAACAAAAGATTTCATACTACAGATGTCAAAACTCCACCAAAATGAGAGGAAAAGTGAAAGTTGCTCAGTCGTGTCCACTCTTTGCAACCCCATGAACTATACAAGTCCATGGAATTCTCCAGGCCAGAATACTGGAGTGGGTAGCCTTTCTTCTCCAGGGGATCTTCCCAACCAAGGGATCAAACCCAGGTCTCCAGCATTGCAGGCAGATTCTTTACCAGCTGAGCCACAAGGGAAGCCCAAATGAGACGAAGGTGATTTTTAAAAAGCAATGTACTCTTAATGACCAACAGAGTAAGGAGTCAATAGCAACAAAGTTAGGGATGCTGGAAAACAAATGGACAAGAAGTAACTAAGGTCGAATGAATGAATGAATGAAGTTGCTCAGTTGTGTCCGACTCTTTGCGACCCCAGGCTCCTCTGTCCATGGGATTTTCCAGGCAATAGTGCTGGAGTGGATTGCCATTTCCTTCTCCAGGGGATCAAGAGCTGAATCCAGAGCTGTTAGTGGAGGACAAGAAACTTCTATATCTATGCTGTTAAAAACCTCCAAAAGACTTNCTCCTCTGTCCATGGGATTTTCCAGGCAATAGTGCTGGAGTGGATTGCCATTTCCTTCTCCAGGGGATCAAGAGCTGAATCCAGAGCTGTTAGTGGAGGACAAGAAACTTCTATATCTATGCTGTTAAAAACCTCCAAAAGACTTAGGAATTAGTGGCAACAGAATAACTCTGGAAGCAGAGGTTGAACCAGATGCTAAGAATGGCAAGAATGGTTGAAAATCTATTTCAGAAGTAGCTGGGCCCCAAGAGCTACCCCTCTACTTCTTATAACTGGGTAACTGTTTCTGCTCACTTGAAGTCTTCTCTGATGACAATAAATCAGAGGATTTCTAGACTAGGGCACACCATACACAGGTGAAGGAGGAAGTACTTTACTGAGGATAAGGGAACTAAGTGGAAATATATACACATACGTAACTTGAGAAGACATATCTCCCTGCAACCTTCTTATACCACTGGGCTATCAGAAGGCTGGAAGACTCTAAGTATGGGTATCTATGGATTATACGTATCAGCACACACACATACACACAGCCCTACATCTTCTATTCTAGGCAGAAGAGTGGAAGAATTTTCTCTGGGGAATCTGATTAGTACAAGAGAAGAGACCAATGGACACATCGATGAAATCATTGTATAAAAAAGGACATCAACAAGTTCCATATATACCTACAGACCATCCAATCAACTCTTTAATATGCCAGTTTATGAAAAGACAGATCTAGAACTGGTAGGCTTTTGAAGAAAGCTTTTACTAAGACAAATCAAAACAAAGAAACAGCAATATAAAGAAAATAGGAACTTTCCCAGGTAGAAAGCTTTATAAAATATAGAAGAAGATAGTCAAACTGTGAAACACGAATAGGATGCTCCTAAAATTTTTTTAATTAAAAAACTCTTTTTGGAATTAAAAACATTTTAGCAGATATAAAAAATTCAATAGAAGCATTATTAGAAATCTCCTAGAAAGTATAACAAAAAGATGAAACCAGATGACAAAAGTAAGTTATAAAACACAGTATGAAAGATCTCTAATTATATGTTACTAACATTACAAAAGCATTAATATAAACTGAGTGACAAAGAATTTCATATAAATTTAATCTATAACAGTCCAGATATTGTATCAATTTTTAATGGATGTAGTTTCAACTCAAAATATTATGATAATATAGATATACATAAAAGCAAATACACTGACATGATTGAATACTATATATAATATATGCTCAAATAATTATAATATGAAATTACACAGTAATTTCAATAAGTGAGCGATTCCAATATTTACATATTAATTATATCCATTTATAAGAGCATCTGTTGTAAATGGACAAAATGGATATATTCCAGTTCTGAATAGGTATATAAATGTTCCCTTTATCACATTACAAATCCTTACATTGTCAAACCTTTCTACTCATATGAGGATTTACAAAGTTCTGTCAAGTTGATTACATCTATGACTTAACATTTGCATGTTTTCTCTAGGACGTTTAAAGCAAATGCCTGCTAAAATGAACAGTTGTGGAAAGCTTCTTTTTTCATACAAGTAATCATTTTTAAATGACTTCTCACCTGAGGTGACAGAAGGGATTTTATAGCTGGAAGTGATGCGGTAATAAGGGGGGTTATCCATGTGAGTTACTCCTGAGCTGACAGGGTCAGTCAGCTGTAGTTCACTCACCAGCTCTTCAAGCAACTGCATTGTTTTGTCTCTACCTAAATATACAATAACTTTCTTCACCTGTCACACAAAAAATCATTTGGAAAAGAAAAAGCACAATTTTTATCACACAAACTTGTCTTGAGACAAATTTTATCAGAGTTAAGTTCAGCTTTAAGTAGTAGATGAATAAGCACAATCTAAATTTGAATAGACACTGATCAGTAATTAGACATTAATCAGCTTTATAAGTACTCTTCCCTTCAGCCCTCAATATCGTATCGAATTAGGATGACCTAGATATATTGCTTAGGCAATGGCACCCCACTCCATTACTCTTGCCTGGAAAATCCCATGGACGGAGGAGCCTGGTAGGCTACAGTCCACGGTGTCGCGAAGAGTCGGACACAACTGAGCGACTTCACTTTTATGCATTGGAGAAGGAAATGGCAACCCACTCCAGTGTTCTTGTCAAAATCCCAGGGATGGGGGAGCCTGGTGGGCTGCCGTCTATGGGGTCGCACAGAGTTGGACATGACTGAAGTAACTTAGCAGCAGCAGCAGCAGATATATCGCTTAATGGTGTCCATAAAGTCATCACTCCCTTTATTTATTTTTAGAAAAGCAAAAGATAATTGCCTTTTTATAAATCAGTTTCTTTTTCAATGGAAAACAAAGTGAAAGTCACTCAGTCATGCCCAACTCTTTGTGACCCCCTTGGACTATACAGTCCATGTTATCAGGGTTGATCTCCCTTAAGATTGACTGGTTTAATCTGTCTTACTTGATCAATCATACTTGATCAAAAAGTATGTTTTGGTAGTATGTATTACTGAAATAGGCTGATCAATTGGTAAGCGATCTTTCTTTTTTCTCCCTGTTTAAACCTTAGTACTTAAAATGTGGTCCTCATAGAACACGCATTATTATCTGAAGCTTTCGGGAAATACAGAATCTCTGGCCCCACCCCCAACGCCAGAATGAGAATGAGAACAAGATCCCCAGGTTACTCACGCTGTGTTCGGATTTGTGAGAAGCTCTGTTTTACATCACCCCTGGACATGCTTTAAATTTTAAAACATGCTTTATCACATCACACCAGCAATCTGATAATGGTTCTCTGATAACTGGCCTCCCACACAGCTCTAGATCTATCCAACCTGCTCTACTTGCTAATTCTTTGTTCTCAAGTGCAGTCTCCTCTGATCACATCAGGTACATTTCTGCCTCTGTGTCTCTGCTCTGACTCAGGATCTCTGAGATGATACTCCTGACTCTAATCCTGTCAAGTCTTCAAGCCCCACCCCCCACTCCAGCTGCAGGGCCTGTCACGAAGCTTTCCTGGACTTTTCATCAACAGCTCTGCGTTGGAATTCCAGCTCTACGGAGATAGACCTAAATAGCTATGTGACTTTGAGCTATGTTACTCTTCTCGCTAACTTACTTTATTCACTGTAAAACTGCAGTCATCTTACCAAACTCACAGATTTCTTCCAGAAATTAAATAATGTAAATGAAGTGCTTGTACTATGCCTGATCTATAAGTAGTGCTTAAGAAGTGATAATTAAGAAATTCTTATCATCATGAAAAACAGCTCTTTTAAAATTTCTGGCAACTGGCAATTCCCTGAATTTCATCTTGAAAAGTGAAAGTGTTAGTCCTCAGTTGTGTCTAACTCTTTGTGACCCCATGGGCTGTAGCCCACCAGGCTCCTCTGTCTATGGAATTCTCCAGACAGGAATACTGGAATGAACTGTCATGCCCTCCAGGGGATCTTCCTGACTCGGGCTTGAACCTGGGTCTGCCGCACTGCAGGCAGATTCTTTACCATCTGAGCTACCAGGGAAGCCTAGGAATTTCATCTCAGCTTCTTGGAATTACAACTTCATGCCTGTTTCTAGGGCCATCCCCAACTTAGTCATTCATTCATCCAATTAAGGGAAACTTCCTGTGTGCCAGGCACTAGTCTAGGCTCTGACAAGAAGGCAAAGAACTAAATAAAGATTCCTGCTCTTTTTTTTTTTCTTTTTGCTGCAGTGCACGTCTTACAGGATCTTAGTTCCCTAACCAGGAACTGAACCCAGGGCATGGCAGTGAAAGCACCAAGTTCAAACCACTGGTTTGCCAGGGAATTCTCAGATTCCTGCTCTTAAGAGCTCAGAATCTACTGGACTAACTGAGGCAAAAGTAATGAGGCAAAGAAATAAAATATACAGTGAGTTCAATGATAAGTGTTAGGAAAACCAATGAAACAGGGCAAGAAAAAGAAAAGTGTATATGTGGGGGCAGGGCATTCGCAGATTTGAACTAGATGACCAGCAAAGGTATCAGTGAGAACAGCCATTTGAGGAAACATCTTAAGAATGTGCAGAAATGAGCAACTGACTGTTTGGGGAGAGAGGAAAGCAAATGGTAAGGTCCCTGGGTGGGATGCCTGAGTGAGAGCCGGGCAGCAGAGGGCTCAGCATGGCTCAAGGGCAGGGGGCTCGAGGGGGACTGTTAGAACATGTGATCAGACAGCTAATGTGGGATCATGTTCTGTACTACACACCCACCTTTCTCTAAGTGCTTCTCAATGCAGATTATTGTGACATGCCTTCAGAACAAAGCTTTCAGTAATCAGGTTAACACAGGAGATGATGGGTAAAGCAAGGCTACTCAGTGGTTCATTTCAAGGAGGATTCATAAGAACTTTTAGAGCAACACTGCAGAGCTAGTTTTCTGTGGAACATACTCTAAAGAGATGCTACCCTGTGTCTAACAGTTATATCTACATATACACACATGTCTGTGTGCATGTGTGTATATTCAGTTTAACCTTTGTGTTTGATAGTTCCATATTATTCTCTTGAGCAGATTTAAATACTGTTCTTTCTTCAGAAGATAAAGACTGTACGTTATTCACTGTATATCTCTTATCATGATTTTCCCTGCTTCCAGAAGCCTTTAGGGCATGATTCTATAGGAACTGAGCTCTCACTTCTCATCATGCTCTAATATCCCAATGTCAGCTGCTGATAGGAAAAACTACTAACATCTCTCCACTTTGATCTTACTTTCTGTCCAATATCATCTCTAATCCTCTCAGACAGTGGTGGCGCCAAAGTTATCTGCTCTCAGGACTCTGCAGTTTTCCTCCGTAGCCCTTACCATGACTGTACATCACTAACCTCTTGATTTATTCATTAAATAAGTTAGGTGTAGGTTCAAAGAATAAAATCTGTAGCATCCATCAGATTATAATGCCCAGAACATAGAAGAGCACTTGGCCTGTAGTAAAGCCAGGTAATATTTATTAAGTGAATCAGTGAGTGAGTCCATGTGCTATTTCCTGATTGTCCTCCTCCTGGCCCCTGCTTTGCCTCTGCTGTTCTACTGCTGCCCAGATTCTGACATCACAAGACACTGGGTGAGTATACATATACATATATATATGTGAAAGTGAATGAACTTGAACACATACGTAAGGCAAGAGGCTTGGTTCACTATTTACTCCACAAATGCTGATCAGAAAGTGCAATATTATTTTCAGGTTTTTTGGCCAGCCATCTGCGAGTGTGGTCCACACGTTCTCCACCTCCGACCAGGCCAGCTCATCACCGTACTAGATACAGGAAATACAGCACACACTTCAGCAGCATTTCAGTAACAACCATCCGTTCAACACCAAACTCATAACATCGTGAAATGCTAGAAAATAATGCTTTGACAGATGGCTTTAATCTTCTCCACATTGTAGAGAAATAATCATTTCTTTCAACAAATCTAATACAAATATCATTAATCACATATGATTTTAGCTCCACTCCCCAAAAGATATTTTATATCTGATATGAAGCTTTTTTTTTTTCTTAAAGAAAGGAACTTATTTATAACACATACTTGTTTGGATTATCTGATCTCTTTGTCTATTTCTAACCTGTTTACTCCTCCTAACTTGGTAATTCTGTGCAGGAACCACAAATACAAAACCGGTTACCTTTGCTGTCATGTACATCAGATTGTTCAAAACCATGGCAGTAGCTTGCGGGGATCCCCAGCCTTCTCCTCGTAACCAGCGCCTGCTGGTCACCATCAGTTCTCGGCCTTTTAAGGAACCATCTTCATCTTCATCGTGCCGCCTTGATGTGGGCAAGGGCCTCAAATCCACCAGCTCGATGTTGTTCATCCACGGTAACAGGTAGTGCAGCATTACCTGTCTCCCAGCAGGGTGAGCTGTCTGAATTCTCTGGCTTATCTCTGTAGTTAAGGACAAGTCAAAGAGGGAACAACTGATGTAACTGTGCTTTCCTTTGATTGGTAATGAATTTAAATGTAACTCTTTAATTCTGAAAAAACAACAAGCCAGATTTTATTCACTACATTTAAGAATTATGAGCATTGTTTCTCCTTTAGTAAATCTGACCTTGATGACATCATAAAGAAAAGGAAACAGCTAACATACACCACGTACTTAACTTTTATATAAAATATCTCTGGTAGTTAAGAAAAATGTTTGTACACTATTGGTGAGTCTGTAAATGGTGTAACTGCTATGAAAATAGTGTAATGGCTCCTCAAAAAAATTAAAAATAGAACTACCATGAGTTAGAAATCCCACTGCTGACTACATATCCAAACGAACTGAAAGCAGGGTCCTGAAGACCTAGTTCACAGCAGCACTATTTACAATGGCCAAGAAGTGGAACCAATCCAAATGTCCATTGCTAGACAAATGGATAAACAAAATGTGTTTTGACACAAACATAATAGAATACCCTGCAGCTTTACAAAGAATGGAAATCCTGTTACTTGCTACAACATCAAAGGACCACCTTTGAGGACATTATGCTAAGTGAAAATAGCCAATCATAAAACCACAAATACTGTAAGCTTCCACTTTTATAAAGTATCCAATATGATCAAGTTCAGAGAAATAGAAAGCACAATGGTAGTTAACAGGGGCTGGGGGAAGTTCAGGAAAAGGGGAGTTTACTGTTTAGTAGGTCTAAGTTTCACTTCTGTAGGATGAAAAATTGCTGGAGATCTGTTTCACAACAATATAAATACACTAACACTACTGAACTATATAGTTAAAATGATTAATGTGGTAAATTTTACTACATGTGCTTCTTAACAAATAAAAAAGTGTAAGATAAAGACAATCTTTATACATGGGTTAATTTAAAATGACCCATGAAAACCCTCACATATTTAGGTTCTATCTAGGGGAGACTCCTATGAAGTGCTTATTACTTTTACATTCATCTCATATAGTGCTCATGATAAACTTTGTGAGGTGGACAGTTTGAGTAACGTGTGCAAGGTCAGAAAATGATCAAGTGGCAGAGGATTCAAATACAAGGTTGATTCCAAAGCCCACGAGTTTTTATATACTGTTTACTCCCCATACATCACTTTAAGTAAAAACCTTCTCTTTCCTCAAGTCCCCTTTTGCCCACTACATCTTACACTTACAATTTCAGAACTGGGTCTGAATTCCAGTTCTACCACATATACACAGATTGACCTAGGACCAACTATCAACCTTTGATCCTTACCTTATTATTCTCTAAGAAGGTAACAAAAGTAGTTGTGTCACGGAGTTACTATGCAAACTCAACAGTGCCAACAATCTGCTCAGTCCAGTGCCTTGCACCCATTTATGCTCAATTCCAACTTTTTAGAAGATGCCCCTCTTTAAAGTAATTAATTTAATTGGAGAATAATTATTTTACAATATTGTGGTGGTTTTTGCCATACATCGACGTGAATCAGCCACGGGTGCACACGTGTACCCCCATCCTGAACCCCCCTCCCACCTCCCTCCCACCCCATCCCTCTGGGTTGTCCCAGAGCACTGGCTTTGAGTGCCCTGCTTCAAGCACTGAACTTGCACTGGTCATCTATTTTACATACAGTAATATACATGTTTCAATGCTATTCTCTCAAATCATCCCACCCTCACCTTCTCCCACAGAGTCCAAAAGTCTGTTCTTTACATCTGTGTCTCTTTTGCTGCCTTGCATACAGGAGCATCGTTACCGTCTAAAAGAACCCCTTCTGTTAACAGGTCAATATTATTACCACAAGCATGAAATATGAGACCTGGAGCTCTGAATGAACAGATCCCGGCTGAGGGAGTTTAAGTGTGTATGGGAGCCAAGGCCATGCCAGCACCCACTGCCACCCTGACCAATTCCACGACCTCTGAGATACCAAGGACTCCTCTCTTCTGTGCTAAAGCCTCCAGGAGAAGCCCAGGAGCCTCCGAGAAAAGCCTAGCAGCAGGAGGATTAGTGGAGACTGCGGTTACCTATCTGCTTCCCAGGTGACGCTAGTGGTAAAAAAACCCACCTGCCAAAGCAGGAGACTTAAGAGACTCAAGTTCGATCCCTGAGTCAGGGAAGATCCCCTGGAGGACAGGGAAACCACTCCAGTATTCTTGCCTAGAAAATTTCACGGACAGAGGAGCCTGGTGGGCTACAGTCTGTAGGGCTGCAAAGAGTCAGACATGACTGAAGTGACTTAGCACGCATATGGTTACTACTTTGCTCTGATGACCATCCACGTCCATCCTGAAAGGGATGTTGGGACTGCGGAAGTTGGGAAGAAGGAAGAGGCATGATTGCTGCTATTTACTAGTGCAAACCTAACATGTGTGCTGCTTTAAACACTGAATGTTAGGAGAATTTAAGTTGTTTTTTCCCCCAATCAGATCAATTAGGGGCGGGACTCAGACTATCTCCACTGCTAAAATAGGCACTGTGGAAAGATGGGCCAAGGAGGCGGAGGCCTCTGTGCCTTGAACCTGAATGAAAGGTTCAGAGCCCTGGTAATCTCCTGCATACCAATTCTGGTGCACTTGCAGCACTAAGATTAGAACAAGAGCTTACTGAAGATGAAGAGCAGAAAAACTGGCTAAGAGTCTTTTGTATTATAACTAATAAAACTTTTCAGTTAACGTATTTATAAGCACTATGGAGGCATCCGCAATAGTGTGTTCATCGACCAGAAGGCTCAAGCTGGATGAGCTCCCTAATCATCTTAAATCTGAGTCCCGGGAAACCCATATATATATACATATAGGACATCCTGTTTGACACATAGCCCATGCTTTAGAAACTCAAGGCAGGAATGTTTGTTGGACCCAAGGAAAGGAAACTGGACCAGGAAGCAAGGTGGGTTCCTAGCTATAGTTCTGCTTAAGGCAGTGCAGTATGTTCCCTTATGATGAGAGGTCTTACAGAAAGAAACCTGTACTCCTATCCCTGCCCATTTATATTATTAAAAATAGACCAATATACAAGATAAACCACACACTAGAAGATTCAGGAAGTTTTATGTCTACTAAAGGAATATTTTCAAATTGCCTGTGAAGCCCCCTCCTACTTTGTTTTTTGGCTAGTGTGAGGTGGAGAAGAGAGGTCAAGTTTAGAATCCCTTTAGAGATCTTTAATAAGCAAGCTCAGTATCAAGGTAGATCAGTATTAAAGAGTTCATATTAAAGGAAAAACACCTCTCTTATATAAAGACAGGTTTTGTTTTAATTCAACCTCAAATTTCATAGATTTACATTTCCTAGAAGACTTTATTTTGGGGGGCTCCAAAATCACTGCAGATGGTGACTGCAGCCATGAAATTAAAAGATGCTTACTACTTGGAAGAAAAGTTATGACCAACCTAGATAGTATATTCAAAAGCAGAGACATTTTTTGCCAACAAAGGTCTGTCTAGTCAAGGCTATGGTTTTTCCTGTGGTCATGTATGGAGGTGAGAGTTGGACTGTGAAGAAGGCTGAGCGCCGAAGAATTGATGCTTTTGATCTGTGGTGTTGGAGAAGACTCTTGAGAGTCCCTTGGACTGCAAGGAGATCCAACCAGTCCATTCTGAAGGAGATCAGCCCTGGGATTTCTTTGGAAGGAATGATGCTAAAGCTGAAACTCCAGTACTTTGGCCACCTCATGCAAAGAGTTGACTCATTGGAAAAGACTCTGATTCTGGGAGGGATTGAGGGCAGGAGTAGAAGTGGACGACAGAGGATGAGGTGGCTGGATGGCATCACTGACTCGATGGACGTGAGTCTGAGTGAACTCTGAGAGTTGGTTATGGACAGGGAGGCCTGGCGTGCTGCGATTCATGGGGTCGCAGAGTCGGACACGACTGAGCGACTGAACTGAACTGAAAAGTAGTTTTTTCAAAATGGTTGCTGAAAAAAAAAACTACTAGCTAGTTGAATAATCATACCTGAGAATATGGCGAGAGTTAGCTCAGGATACGCCCTTGCCAATTCTTCGGAAAGCTGATAGTAAGACACAGAATACAGATGCGGCAGAGGGGCCAGCTGGCTGAGAGCGCCGTCTGCTCTCTGGACCTCCAGCTTGTGAGCATAGCGAAACATCTTCGGTTCCAGGATCTACAGGAATGTAATCCATCCATGTAAGATTTTGTGGGTCCTCTAAATTTCAGCTATAATTAAAAACATAAAATTTTCTCCCAAGAAACATTATAGTTTAAAAGCTATAGAGTTGTATACATTGTAAAGTGTCTTGGATGCTAATCTCTAATTCCCACAAATGTTTGCAAAAGGTCTCTAATTCTTGTTCTTTGTAATTCCAAATGAATACTAGGACAGAGGGTTATAATTCTTGTTCTTTGTAATTCCAAATGAATACTAGGACAGAGGGTTATAAGGATCAATTTATCTTTCTTTCTAGCACTTAAGGGAAAAAAAAGTACCAGTCCCATCTTGACAAGCTCTGTGATTCTTTACCAGACTTTAACATTCCTTGTGTTGAATGCCAGTAATATAGTTTGAAAATAACTCCTGCAACTTAATATACAATTATTTGAAGAAGATTTACCACTTTTCCAATTCAAAATTATGACTATATAAAAACATGCATATGTGAAAAAAAATCTTCAAACCTATTTTGCTTAATCATGGATTAAATATAAAATACAAGCAAAAAATTATTTTGATATTATACTATCCAAAGAGCTACACCACTCAACCTTCTTCTTAACTAATAAAGACACTAGGCTATAATTCTTAGGATGATCCCTCAGAACCACTTCAAACCCTTTGGAAAAATGTGCATCTCCTTGAATCCCATTCTTAACCCTTGGTTAAGAATGAAGAACCACATCCTACCATCAATGGATATAACCATATATCCAAGTGAAATTTCTAAGTTATTCATCTCAGTCTAATAAAGAAAACTCACAAAAGGTTATCATAAAAGAGCTAACTACTTTTCACTTGATTCTCCAAAACAAACTGACTCACATTATTCTTATTTGCTCAAGAGAAACAGGTGAAGGCACACAGAGGCCCTAACCACTCAACTTTTCCAAGTACTCACACAGACACACAGAGGCACACACACAGGTGAGTGTGGGGGTTATCACACACAATCCTCTACAATACACTCAAAACTTTGCATTATTTATAGACTTAAATGACCCATATTATCTTAGTCTTCTGTTTCTAATGATAATTAGGAATCATACCATACATCACCATTAAAAATAAAGATGAACATTAGCATACTTTCAAGGCAAGAACAGATTGCTGTGCTTCATTAAGTCCCGAGTAAAAATATATTTTAATTAACATTTGTTTACAAACCTGTAAAAGTTGCATAGCAACTTCATAGATACTTCGAGAAGAATCAGCGGCTTTAAACAGTATCAGATTGAGGAGCATCACTGTGTCACACTGATAATCCCTAGGGACAAATTTCACATGTTAGATAAACAATGTTTAGAGACTTTCACACCAGTTAATAAACATGATATGATATAAAGGGAAAAATGCAGGCATGCAGGGGCTAAGCCTATGAGGTGACTGTATTTTTTTTTTTTAAAGGCAATAGGTACGACAGATGATAATCATTATCACTATTTGGTTAGATTTTGTTCGAGTTTAAGGTAAGAAAATATTGGTTTATTAATATTGCTGAGTTCAAAAAGATACATTCTGTTTTTTAAGAGATGCTAAATAATGAAAGACAGCAAAATCTAGAGTACCTGTTCTGGAAAACATTAGCTATGGCTTTGAAACAGCCAGCTGCCACTCTCTTGGAACCAGTGTAACAGCGATCCACCACCCAATACATCAGGTTGCTCTGATCCGGGTTCAGCTCCAGCAGTAATGTAACTGCCTCACAGCCCAACTGATGAACCTAAGTAAAGGTCACAAAATTGCCCAGGACAAAGAAAGGGATATATTATTTATCTACCCCTCTTACATTTCAATTAAAATAATACAGTGCATATATTTATTATATTTCATCAGAAAACTCAAGTCTCCTTTAGTTCAACTCTTTCTGATTTTATTCAACCAGCAGAAAAACCAACACAGAAATTAATCGTGGTCTCCTGCTTTTTATATAAGACTCTCAGTCGTACAATTCAATTTTCCAGCAGAGCCCCGGAGGTGGCTGATGAATAGGAACAGTGATTAAGTGCTTTCAGGAAAATGAGTGATTAACCTCCCCAGCTATTTTTGTCAAAATTTATTCTTATTTTTGATAGCCCAATACAAAATACATTTCTTCCAGGGGGAAGAAATGTAAGTCTTATTTTAAATTGTGAAGCCTGTGTTTGTATGGTATGAGTAATAAGGGGGGAAAAGTGATTAATTGGAGAGTCATCAAAAAAATTAAACAGAGCAAACAGCATATTTCTTCCATGGAGCTTAAAGTATTCCACAATTATATTCTTTTCCTGATTTAAAACCCTTTGTGAGATAAATACACACTACTATATTAATCCTCTAAGAGGGAAATTAAAATTATTTAAATGAGAACTAAATAAGAATTAGAAATCTCTTAGTTTATGGTATCCTATTTAGTTTTACATAATATGTTTTGGGCCCATAATTCTAACCTATCTTATTTCAAAAAGACATATTCAGTGAGCCATACAATAACCCTAAATAATGCAGTGTGTGTGTGTGTGTGTGTGTGTGCGCGCACACGCTCAGTCACATCCAACTCTCTAAGACCACATGAACTGTAGCCGCCCAGGCTCCTCTGTCTATGAAATTTCCTAGGCAAGAATACTGGAGTGGGTTGCCATCTTCTACTCCAAGGGATCTTCCCAACCCAGAGATGGAACCTGCATCTCTTGCGTCTTCTGCACTGACAGGCAGATAATTTACCCCTAGTGCCACCTGGGAAGCCCTCAAATAATGCAATGCAGTGGTAATTTACTACAGAATTTTAAGGGAACTGTCCTAATTACCTTTTTGTCCAGAGAGTCCAAAATGTTATCCAACCATTTGTACAAATAGCCATCTGATGAAAGTCCTACATTATCTGCAACAGGGCCACAACAGAGTACAGCAGACATAGCCTTCAAACAATAATATCAGAATTACATTTAAAACATCTCAGAGGTTCAATGTTGGTTGCTTAATGAGAAGAGGCACAATATTTTACTCATGCTTATGTAGCCGTAATAGCTTTAATTTTTTTGTTTACAAAGAAAAGCATAATAGTAACTTTTGAAACAAAGAAATTTACTATGAGCAGTACATAAATATCATGATACTACATTAGACATGGAGTTTGAACAGTACTGGAGGTGAAGGGAAAAAAAAAGATCAAGAGAAAGTACTTAAGTAAGAAAAAAATAAGTATTTTTTCGAGGCAATCCTCAATTCTTTAATGTGGCTTCCAATTTTCATAGATTCTGGATTTTATGCATTTAATGCATTTAAATAAAGTTCCAGAATAAGTATTTTAATACAGCAGGCAAATATATATTCTAGTACTCTCAGGTACTCTGAAGAAATCCTGATTCTTTTTATAACACCAGGCACTGAGAGAGAAAAAAATTTTAACTCCACTCTTAACCTAAGAAAAAAGAAGTCAGATTTTTAGGTAAATACCTTCAGTGCACAGTACTGATGTCTGTTAATTTGCATATTTCTATCACTGTATCTGTCCAAGGGTGTAAACATGATGCTAAAAGGACCTGCCCAGTGACTGAACAGCATAAACAGACTGTGACGAAGGCTCTGTTGTGGAAAAATACTTCTTCTCTGGTGCACTGTAAATAAAAAATAGGCGGAAAAAATTATTTCCATTTCTTCTTCCCTTAATATGCAGGCCCATTTATTTGTTATTGGATAGTGGCGATGTTAATCGCTCAGTCATGTCTGACTTTGCAACCCCATGGGCAATAGCCTACCAGGCTCCTCTGTCCATGGGATTCTCCAGGCAAGAATACTGGAGTGGGTTGCCATTCCCTTCTCCAGGGGATCTTCCTGATCCAGGGATTGAACTCGGGTCTCCCGCACTGCAGGCAAATTCTTTACCGTCTGAGCCACCAGGATTGTTACTGGGTACATAATATTATATAAAAAGAAAGCAAAAGTTTTCATTTTAACCTACTCCCAACCTCCATAGTAACAGAAATTATTTATATATATGCATATCACAGGAACAGAGCTGCAGTGTATATTATCATGTTAAGTGAGATGCAGTGTTATGTGAAATACAGCATCTTGGCAAGTAGAAGTGCATGGCAGTCACAATGCTACTGAAGGCTGACAGAGCTGGGCATCAGGACCCTGCTTCTCTCCCTGGGTTGCTGTTCGCTACGTGCTAACCTTGGCCAAAACATTAACACAACATCCTTCTGGATCACGATTAACTGGTAAGAGAGGGCTTTGGACTATATATACTGTTTTCAGCTATACAACAATCATTAATGGAATCATGACATATTGATACATAACAGACAACAAGGGAGCTGATCTACCTGCAGTAAAGCGTGAGGTTTGGAGTCAAAACCCACTCTGCTGCCTTTTGCTGCTGGTTTAGGTGATCTCCAAGGAATCTTTCCACTTAAAAAGAAAATCTATTCTACAAGCTCTCTGCAGCAATCCTTGTTGAAGAAACTCAACAGTATCATAATGAACCAAAGCAGAAGTTGTAGACAAGTGCTGAGTAATGGATTAAATCATATCTTTACATTAGTGGGCTTCAGCTCAGACAGTGTAGAGGAAACCACGTTCTTTTCCTCTATAGAGCATCATCTACCTCTCAAGTTCCAAAAGTTACCCTGACATAGTTTTCAAATGTTCACAAGCTGCTTGTCAACTTAGATTACCATTCCTCAGGGGGAGAAAAATTATGATAGTCTCTTAATATTCATTTATGGGTTTGAGGAACTAAAAATCATACCTGGAACATTCTGAATGATATTCGCCACTAAGGCACTAAAGTGGCATCGTATATCCTTCAGTGTGTCAGAATCTTTTTCATTTTCTGCTTCCAGGAGTTGTCTAGTTAAATCTACATATTCCAATAAAGTGTTGTTGAGGAAATGTGTTTCACTATCAAGGCCACCACTTGCACTGAAAATATGGAAGAAAATTCATGTTAAGGAAAACATTGATTTTAAACTATAATTTAAGTCAACATTATTCTCTCCATCAAAATATATGGCTTTTCAAAATAAAAATATAAGGAGACACAATGGGAACAGGGAGGATCAGTTTAGAAGGTAGAAAGAGGAAAGACTAATTGTGTACATTTACACAGTTGTCCTACATAGACATATTATGCCTTTAGCTTAATCAATCAAATACCCATCAGGTACCTATTCTCAGCAAACATTACTGCTATTACTGGGGATGCAAAAATTTAAGAGAATTCAAGTAAGACTGTTGGTTTTTTAATCTTCTATTTTAGACCTTGGAAGTTTCTTCAAGAATCTCTACAGGAAGATTCTCTTTGAGGCCAGGGTTCTGGGCCTAGAGTCCACTGATTGCCAGGAGGTCATTGGTGAAAGAGTCCCAAATCCTGGATTCTAGTCTTATTCCATCAGTTATTAAGTATGTGACCAGTTTTACCAATAGAAATTTAGCTAACTTTTCCTTGTTATATTTATTTGAAAATACCTCTAAAGTTTATGATTCCAAAAGTAAAAATACTCTTTCAATAGCTACAAATAGTTTTTTATAAACATTCTAAAAGTCAGCCAACACCATTATGTTTCTAGGGAAACAGTTATTTCCCTACATAAAGCTGATGGAATTTTCCTCAAGGCGCTGGCCTTAGGGTCAACAATAATTTTAGGTTTTATGTTTTTTATTTGTAAAGGGTGGAAATAGAAATTATGTTTTTGGATTTCATAATTGCTCTAAGCACAGTAGATTAACAGTTGATTGAAGTAAATTTGCAAAGTTTTTTAGCCTGCATGAAAGGCTAAACTTTCATGTAGCCTTTAAATAACATGATATTTACAACTCTAGAAAAAATAGATCTTGAATAAGGTAAGACATAGTTAAAACAGACACTCATCCCTGGAAAAAAAAAAAGGTCACTGTCTACTACCTAGATTACTAGATCTCAAGAAATATTAAAATCATAAGGACATTCCACTCAACCTTTGCCTGAAGCAATCTGTACGAGTGGTAGTTCTTCAATATATTGCCATGGGCTAATGTATTAGATACATCTTTAGTAAATAATATTTATAGTGGTGCAGATTTTTTGTTGTTACAAAGGTACTTTTTGGTTTTTATATATTTCCTAAGAGAAAAAAAAATTATGTTCTCTAATAAATTTCAGGTTTTAAAAATCAAAATCCAATACGTACCTGTGACTAATGACACCAGCATCTGCCAGCAGTTCAAATATTCGTACCAGTTGTACTCGTAAAATATCTCGACGCCTGCGCCGTTTCATATTCTATTCCAAAGATAACAAAGATTCTAATTAAAAGTCCTTTAAGTAAGTTGACAGAAAATTTGCTGGTGTAACTTAGAATACTGGGAATGCCTTACGAGTTTGGAGGCTTGTTATTTCGCTTCTGCAAGGTGGATGTCAGACAGTCTAGGGGCTATTACATCAAAAAGGTATGTGTGGATTAATTTGAAATTAACAAGAAAATAAAATGACAATTTATATAGTAATAAACTTATGAAGGGAGTAATAGAATTAAGTCCATACTTACTTTATGGTTACTTTTAGGTCAGATTTGCTAATCTGACAACTTTAGAGGAACTGAAACAGTTAGTAAACTATTCTCTTTGGATGATAAAGAATCCCTAAGATGCTCCCAATAACATGACAGAAAGGGAGGGAAAACATCACAAAGGGGACTAAAGAAACCCCACAGATTTCATTCATACCATGATTTTTCACTTCTCAGTTAATTCTGACACACAAAAATACAAGCAGAAAGAAGTTCCTTTGATCATTATGGTGTGAATAAATATGTTTATCCTACTAAGGCCAAAGTATTAATGCCTCGAATAGTCGTCGTAACATCTCAACTTGATTCTGCTTCTAACGGGAACCAATATAATGGTAAGCTATAATTAATATCCTATATCACTTTCTTCTTGAGCTCATCATTTCATTCATGATGTAATATAGACTACTAAGAATTCGTCTTTCACTTTCTTGTCTACAGCCCAGTTTTCTGCCTTCCAAAACAGGCCAGTTGTAGATAACCAGTTCATTAAATTCACTGCTTCTCTGAGCTCCTATCAAGTTTGCTGCAGTTCATTTCTGCAAAGGTTTAGGTGACTTGCTTTCATTCTGTGTTCATAGAAAGACTGTGAGTCTAATGCTCTCAAAATATAGTGCACATTCAGACACATCACTGTGCATATCTATTCCCTTGCTATGATCACTTTTTGTCCTGAAATTGATTAGTATACACACTGCCACTTAATTTTATTTCCAATTCCACTAGCACTGTAACCAACATATTATTTTGAAGCAAAAATCTAATCAATTACAAAATGGAGAATTATCACTACTCCACGGGGCTGAATTAGAAAAAAAGGAAGTGAAGAATTACAGATGCTGTCATAAGGTCCCCATACAAAGTAGCTACTGTCATCTTCCTCTCTTGCTAAAATTCCTCAGAGGATTGCCATCGTTGCTAGCAGTCATTCTAATTCAGTGTTCTACATCAGACTCATCTAAGGTGCTTAAGAAAATAGATTTCTGGGCTCTACTCCAGGGATTCTCACTGAATAGGCTAGTCCCAGGAATCTATAATTTTGTGCAAGCTCTCTGGCTAATTCTCAGATTCTACTGCCATAGGGGGACCACTGGTCTATTGGATAAAGCTGAAACCGGGAGCTTTAATCCCTTCGCGTGATAGTTTCTTTCTTGCTTTCCAGCCTAACATTCCATCACTTTCCCCATAACATAATTACAAAGAAAAACACGCAATGTCCAAATTTTTTAAAAGTAAAGTTTGCAAACGCTGCTCCCTCTACCTTCCCCTTACTTGTTTACTGGGGAAATATGCTTCAGAACTTCACCTCAAATGTCACTACCTCAACTAAAAAGCTTTCTCTTACTCCACAGGCAGAATCAAAGGCTTTCTTCTCTGTAGCTCATCTAACTCTTTACCTATTACTTGATTTGTGTGCATAATACATTGTTGTAATTATAGATTATACAACATCTATTCCACAAGAACTGTGATTTCTAAATGTAGCTCAGAACCTGACGTGTAGATTTGGGGTTCTAGACCTGGGGTTGGCAGAATGCACCCTTCAGGCCAGATTCAGCTCACTGCTGCCTGTAACAGAGCCACACCCACCTATTTAGCTGTCTAGGCAGCAAAACTGCGCAGCTGCAACAGAGACAGGATGACCTACAAAGATGAAAATAACTATCTGGTCGTTTACAGAGATCAGTGGACTCTGATCCAGACTCTAACCACCCTAACTTCAGGCAGAGAAAATTTAACATCTGTATTACAGAATGGGTTTCTGAGTAAGACCTCCTGGGGAGTGGGGATGGTAGTGGTTTCCACATGTTTAAAAAATGTTGAAAATGGCACTAGACTTATTTACTTCTGAATTTCTAAATTTTGTTATACTATATTGTTATACTATACAGAATATAGAAGCCAATTTTACGTGTTTGCCAAATATTTAATGATATAAAACTACACAGTTTACCTCCGGCCTTCGTTCAAGTGCCTCTTTAATTATGGGATGTAATTCCTCTATTAGTTCCCTAGAAGAAAAATAATATACATTCTTTCAATTAATAGCCAAACATATACTCTGACCTGTAGAAATATGTAACTATTAATATAATGATATAATCTGACAAATGTTAACCCTAATCTTACAGTTTTAAACACAATTTTTATTGTGGTTTTTTTTTTTTTGGTCATACAACATGGCTTTACAGAATCATAGTTCCCCGATCAGGGATCAAACCTGGGTCCTTGGCAGTGAAAGCATGCAGTCCTAACCACTGGACCGCCAGAAGTCTCTGTTTTGTTTTGATTGNAGCTAACTTTTCCTTGTTATATTTATTTGAAAATACCTCTAAAGTTTATGATTCCAAAAGTAAAAATACTCTTTCAATAGCTACAAATAGTTTTTTATAAACATTCTAAAGCCACGAAAATAAGAGTAAGGCGCCACAGTGATTGCACAGCATATTAAAAATATCAGTCTATGACTATAAAAATACATTGAATGTATTCATGATGAAACTCTCCTTTATTCCTTGAGTGTTTTTAAACTCTGGGTCAACACTTCACAGTGGCTGGGAAACCAACATGGTAGATTGTAAGCTGACTCAGAATAACTGAGTACCTATTATGCACCAGGCACAGAGGATCAACTGATTGAACAAACCAAAGATCCCTGTCTCCTGGCCATTCCAGAATTCATCTTTTTTTTTTCCTTAAGCGAGAGAGAGAAAAAAAAAGTGTCCATAATAGTGTTCACTTTATTTTTACTTCTCTTGGGGCAAAAAACAAAAAAGACAAATCCAAAAATAAAACATGCAACTACATTACTAACATTACAATAAAAGCAAGAAAAAAAGATTTAGATGTATTTTAGGTTAATTTTTTGCATCAAGTTCAGCAAGTGTCAAATTCATTTTAGCTAACTTCCATTGTTGTGAAGTAGAAAAGGAAAAAAAAAAGAATGACGCTTTTTTCTTTCATTTGCTTTTCATTTACTATAATAGTAAATCAATGGTTTAGATTCTCTTTGATTAAAGCTATATTTTGAAAGCACTTGTGAAAAACATTCGATGTTAAATATGAAACATGTTAGGCGCACTCGGAAATAAATGATCAGGATAAATGGTGAAGTAATAAATACTATACTTGCTTATTAATATTTTTTTCCTCAGGATCTTTTCTGGAAATGGTCAGATTCATTTTTTTACTCCTTCAACAGTCAGCCAACACCATTATGTTTCTAGGGAAACAGTTATTTCCCTACATAAAGCTGATGGAATTTTCCTCAAGGCGCTGGCCTTAGGGTCAACAATAATTTTAGGTTTTATGTTTTTTATTTGTAAAGGGTGGAAATAGAAATTATGTTTTTGGATTTCATAATTGCTCTAAGCACAGTAGATTAACAGTTGATTGAAGTAAATTTGCAAAGTTTTTTAGCCTGCATGAAAGGCTAAACTTTCATGTAGCCTTTAAATAACATGATATTTACAACTCTAGAAAAAATAGATCTTGAATAAGGTAAGACATAGTTAAAACAGACACTCATCCCTGGAAAAAAAAAAAGGTCACTGTCTACTACCTAGATTACTAGATCTCAAGAAATATTAAAATCATAAGGACATTCCACTCAACCTTTGCCTGAAGCAATCTGTACGAGTGGTAGTTCTTCAATATATTGCCATGGGCTAATGTATTAGATACATCTTTAGTAAATAATATTTATAGTGGTGCAGATTTTTTGTTGTTACAAAGGTACTTTTTGGTTTTTATATATTTCCTAAGAGAAAAAAAAATTATGTTCTCTAATAAATTTCAGGTTTTAAAAATCAAAATCCAATACGTACCTGTGACTAATGACACCAGCATCTGCCAGCAGTTCAAATATTCGTACCAGTTGTACTCGTAAAATATCTCGACGCCTGCGCCGTTTCATATTCTATTCCAAAGATAACAAAGATTCTAATTAAAAGTCCTTTAAGTAAGTTGACAGAAAATTTGCTGGTGTAACTTAGAATACTGGGAATGCCTTACGAGTTTGGAGGCTTGTTATTTCGCTTCTGCAAGGTGGATGTCAGACAGTCTAGGGGCTATTACATCAAAAAGGTATGTGTGGATTAATTTGAAATTAACAAGAAAATAAAATGACAATTTATATAGTAATAAACTTATGAAGGGAGTAATAGAATTAAGTCCATACTTACTTTATGGTTACTTTTAGGTCAGATTTGCTAATCTGACAACTTTAGAGGAACTGAAACAGTTAGTAAACTATTCTCTTTGGATGATAAAGAATCCCTAAGATGCTCCCAATAACATGACAGAAAGGGAGGGAAAACATCACAAAGGGGACTAAAGAAACCCCACAGATTTCACTCATACCATGATTTTTCACTTCTCAGTTAATTCTGACACACAAAAATACAAGCAGAAAGAAGTTCCTTTGATCATTATGGTGTGAATAAATATGTTTATCCTACTAAGGCCAAAGTATTAATGCCTCGAATAGTCGTCGTAACATCTCAACTTGATTCTGCTTCTAACGGGAACCAATATAATGGTAAGCTATAATTAATCTCCTATATCACTTTCTTCTTGAACTCATCATTTCATTCATGATGTAATATAGACTACTAAGAATTCGTCTTTCACTTTCTTGTCTACAGCCCAGTTTTCTGCCTTCCAAAACAGGCCAGTTGTAGATAACCAGTTCATTAAATTCACTGCTTCTCTGAGCTCCTATCAAGTTTGCTGCAGTTCATTTCTGCAAAGGTTTAGGTGACTTGCTTTCATTCTATGTTCATAGAAAGACTGTGAGTCTAATGCTCTCAAAATATAGTGCACATTCAGACACATCACTGTGCATATCTATTCCCTTGCTATGATCACTTTTTGTCCTGAAATTGATTAGTATACACACTGCCACTTAATTTTATTTCCAATTCCACTAGCACTGTAACCAATATATTATTTTGAAGCAAAAATCTAATCAATTACAAAATGGAGAATTATCACTACTCCACAGGGCTGAATTAGAAAAAAAGGAAGTGAAGAATTACAGATGCTGTCATAAGGTCCCCATACAAAGTAGCTACTGTCATCTTCCTCTCTTGCTAAAATTCCTCAGAGGATTGCCATCGTTGCTAGCAGTCATTCTAATTCAGTGTTCTACATCAGACTCATCTAAGGTGCTTAAGAAAATAGATTTCTGGGCTCTACTCCAGGGATTCTCACTGAATAGGCTAGTCCCAGGAATCTATAATTTTGTGCAAGCTCTCTGGCTAATTCTCAGATTCTACTGCCATAGGGGGACCACTGGTCTATTGGATAAAGCTGAAACCGGGAGCTTTAATCCCTTCGCGTGATAGTTTCTTTCTTGCTTTCCAGCCTAACATTCCATCACTTTCCCCATAACATAATTACAAAGAAAAACACGCAATGTCCAAATTTTTTAAAAGTAAAGTTTGCAAACGCTGCTCCCTCTACCTTCCCCTTACTTGTTTACTGGGGAAATATGCTTCAGAACTTCACCTCAAATGTCACTACCTCAACTAAAAAGCTTTCTCTTACTCCACAGGCAGAATCAAAGGCTTTCTTCTCTGTAGCTCATCTAACTCTTTACCTATTACTTGATTTGTGTGCATAATACATTGTTGTAATTATAGATTATACAACATCTATTCCACAAGAACTGTGATTTCTAAATGTAGCTCAGAACCTGACGTGTAGATTTGGGGTTCTAGACCTGGGGTTGGCAGAATGCACCCTTCAGGCCAGATTCAGCTCACTGCTGCCTGTAACAGAGCCACACCCACCTATTTAGCTGTCTAGGCAGCAAAACTGCGCAGCTGCAACAGAGACAGGATGACCTACAAAGATGAAAATAACTATCTGGTCGTTTACAGAGATCAGTGGACTCTGATCCAGACTCTAACCACCCTAACTTCAGGCAGAGAAAATTTAACATCTGTATTACAGAATGGGTTTCTGAGTAAGACCTCCTGGGGAGTGGGGATGGTAGTGGTTTCCACATGTTTAAAAAATGTTGAAAATGGCACTAGACTTATTTACTTCTGAATTTCTAAATTTTGTTATACTATATTGTTATACTATACAGAATATAGAAGCCAATTTTACGTGTTTGCCAAATATTTAATGATATAAAACTACACAGTTTACCTCCGGCCTTCGTTCAAGTGCCTCTTTAATTATGGGATGTAATTCCTCTATTAGTTCCCTAGAAGAAAAATAATATACATTCTTTCAATTAATAGCCAAACATATACTCTGACCTGTAGAAATATGTAACTATTAATATAATGATATAATCTGACAAATGTTAACCCTAATCTTACAGTTTTAAACACAATTTTTATTGTGGTTTTTTTTTTTTTGGTCATACAACATGGCTTTACAGAATCATAGTTCCCCGATCAGGGATCAAACCTGGGTCCTTGGCAGTGAAAGCATGCAGTCCTAACCACTGGACTGCCAGAAGTCTCTGTTTTGTTTTGATTGTGAAATAACACACACACTCTGTAGAATATTTGAAAAATAGAAAAAAATGGTATAGGCCACTTATTCTAATTTGTAGAGATAAATACCTGTTCAATCATTTTATAACCCATTATAGTTTACATAGTTGAAACTCTAACATACATAAACTATTATCCTTTATCTTTAATTAACACTAGTATAAGCACTTTCACATGCCATTAATTAATTTATAATACTCTAGTATTAGGTTGAATATGATAATTTTCCTAACCATTTTCAGTTATTACTGACTCATTAAATTTTATCTGTTAAAACAAATAACGTCCAGTGAACATCTGTGTATATTAATCTTTGACTTCAGTTCTGATTATCTCAATGGGATTAGTCCTTACAAATGAAATTATCAGTCAAAAGGTATGAACTTCATGAAAATAATCTTTTTTTGCTTATATCCTGATTTTAAATTGTAAACATACTCACTGTAGAAAATTGGGAAAATACAAAAAAAAAGAAGAAAATAAAATCCATCCACAATTTCATTGTCTACAGAAACTACTGCAGACATTCAAAGTATCTGCTTCAGAATTGTTTCTATTTATGGGGATTTGTGAAACTGAGATAATTTTTGTACCTCATTGTTTTCTATTAGCACAACAGTGTATTTACTTGTCATAAAATAATCCTCCAACACTTTATTTATAATGAATGCTATCCACACCTACAGATATAATTTATTAACCTATTCTCTGCTGTATAAGTTACCTTGGAGACAAAAAATCAAACATTACACCACATCAATAGAGGACAACCTCAAAAGAAAAAATTCAGGATCCAGAACTTCCCTGGTGGCACGGTGGATAAGAATCTGCCTGCCAATGCAAAAGACACAGGTTCGATCCCTGGTCGAGGAAGACTCCACATGCCATGGAGCAACTAAGCCCATGCTCCAAAACTACAGAACTGAGCACTCTAGAACCTGCATGCTGCACCTGCTGAGCCCACGTTCTGCAACAATGAAGCCTGCACATGCTAGAGCTTGTGCTCCTCAACAAGAGAAGCCATGGCAATCAGAAGCCGACACTACACAATGAAGAGCCCCCCATGCTCGCCGCAACTAGAGAAAACTTGCACAAAGCAAGGAAGACCCAGCACAGCCATAAATAAATATAATTTTTAAAATTCAGGATCTAGTCAGCAATAACAAAGAAGAAACTCAGGCAAAAATGAAGAATTTGCTTTATGATTGTGAAAAACATCAAGAATGATATAAAATATGTACACAAATAATTCTAAGAATAGTCACTCTCTTGAACAAGAAGGAGAAAAACTATTTTTAAGCAACAGATCAAGCAACAGAATCACTATGTAAGACAGGAAGGAAAATATACCTTTACATGGCATCTTATAATCTCTAGAACATGTTTATGTATAATATATGATTTTCATAATCATTCTTTGAAGAAAATAGGGTAAATAGGGCAAAATTAGAAAATAAAGGTGCAGATAAATTAAAGGACCTGCTAAATGTTAAATGGCTAGCTAGCTGGTAAAAGTCAGGATCGATATGAAACTATCCTGATAAGTACGCTACCTTGCCTTCTCAAAAAGTAGCCACGTTTACTGTTTTATTATATAGAGAAACATATAAAGATAATTACCTAAATGCTCCTGGGTTGGTCCTGCCAAGACCTAGAACAAGGGATTCAGTGATTTCCATGCTCTCAGAGCGCATCATTGGAACTATGTGCTTAAACAAGGATGAAGGGGATGGGATGCCAATAATCTGAAAAAAAGATACTATATTTATAGTAGCCACTAATGATAGTACATTCAAATAAATAATATGACATTTCAACAATATTTGGTCACAGACAATGGAATAACGACATTTTAGAATGAATGGTGCTTCAGAATTCTTCTCTAACGTACATAATCTTAAAAGGGTCACCGTGAATTTCCTCACTACAAATTTGTTAACAGAAGTGGGATTTGCAGGCCTCTTAATTTCTTACAGACACTCACTATCATGTAATATAGGCTGACTCTCTCCCTTAGCCTATTTTTTTTGACCTGTAAAAATAAGTAAAAACAAAAAACTACTTCTAAAAGAATCATCAGTGTTAAACACCTAGTGTTAAGTTTTGTCAATTTCCTTCAACCATCTGATAATATTTTATTTCATATCATGGAGACCATATCACTGTTCTTATCAAGTTATTTGTCCCACTACATAATTTAGGGAAATTCTAAAAGAAAAACTTTATATATTATTGGTTCCAACTAAGCATCCATTAAAATATTGGGTTGACCAAAAAGTTCGTTCGGGTTTCATACGCTGCTATGGAAAACCTGAAGGAACTTTGGGCCAACCCAATAGTAACGGGGATTTCTTGAACCATTTTCAGTATTAGTGCATGTAACTAATACACTTTTCAATCAAGTTACTTTATTGTCCTGAAAAAGACATTTTAAAACATTCCTTTTATGCTGTCATTTGGATTCAATGATAGAACTCAAAACTTACTTTAGAATCAATGCTGTAGCCACTATCAGGGGTGGACGCCAGCGTCTCAGGAGGAGAACACCTCACAGAACCTGCAGATGTTGAGGATGCTGTGGAGGTCGCTGCGCTGCAGCAAAGAAGCAGGTAGTTTCTCCACAGGCCAATGTATGAGTCACTGCTTGTGGTAGTATTTACTTTCTTAGCATTGATGGGGCTACTGAGAAAAAGAAGAAAAAGAGGTAGATGTAAATAACATGTGTTTTAAAAAGTTTCTCTTAAAAAAAAGCTCCTCTGTCCATGGAGTTCTCCAGGCAAGAATCCTGGAGTGGGTGGCCATTCCCTTCTCCAGGGGATCTTCCCGGCCCAGGGATTGAACTCAGGTCTCCTGCATTGCAGGCAGATTCTTTACCATCTAAGCTACCAAGGAAGTCCAACTAAAGCTAAATTTCTACCAATTTAGGGGAAATGGTTAGCATAAAGTACTAGTACTACTGAATCTCTGCGGAATAAGATATAATGAGTAAAATACAAGACTGAAAGTTAAAACATTATAGGATCATTTAAACATAATCTATTATTTCTGTGGGTACAGTTAATATTTTTTCGGGTCACATTTTATAACTTATTATATATACTCAACGCAGAGGAAAAAAAGTGAAAACAAAATGAAAATAACCATTAATCCAACACCAAAATAAGCTCTATATATTCTTCTATACATCTTCAATTCAAACACAAGTATAAAGGTATAAATATATCTCTTTTAGCTAATAAAAACTGAATATTACTTCATTTGTTTTGTACTTGCTCTTTATACTTAATATATATGTTGAAACATCCTTCATGTAAATATACTTCCATGACCTCATTGTTGATGACCATATGTTATATCATAGAGATTATTATGATTTATAGAGTCATACTTTCACTGTTGGATATTTAAGCTAACAGTAATTTTTCCCTATTATATACAATATTAAACATTTGAATATATGCTTAATTATGAGGTGAGGTGAGGTGAAGTCGCTCAGTCGTTTCCGACTCTTTGCGACCCCATGGACTCTAGCCTACTAGGCTTCTCTACCCTTGGGACTCTCTAGGCAAGAATACTGGAGTGGGTTACCATTTCCTTCTCCAATGCTTAATTATAATACATGTTTAATTATTTTCTTGGGTAAATTCCTGAAACGGGAATTGCAGAGTCAAAGAATATCTACATTTTTAAAGCTTCTATCAAATTTCTGTTTTGAGAGATTAGACCACTAAAATATTTTGGAACAATTCCATAAATCTTCTCAAAAACGGAAAATTCTCTTGAGATTAATGACTGAGAGCAAAACAAAACAGGAAAAATACTAAGTTTTAGTCCTCACCTTCAGTTGGCTTATAATCTATTAAGATAAACAATACATACCATGCCATTGATTCATCAATAGTTTCTTAGTATCTTAAAAAAAGGTTCAGAGCACTGTGATGGCAGTAAAAGAACAAAAACAAAAACCTGCTTAAAAAAATCACCACCATCATATGTGCTCAGGGAGATATACAGCACAGAAATAAAAGTGTCAGATGGTGCTAAGTTTGATGAAGAAAAATAGAGCAGAAAGTGGATACAGGGAATGGTGGTAGGAGAGTGTATATTAGGTGGTAGGAGAGGTATTTTACCATTTAAAATATGGTAAAATAAAGGAGACTAAATAAGTTCATAAATGTTATACAAGGTGGCAAGTGTCAATCTTCATTAAAAAAAAATGGCATCCAATAAACAATACCTGAGAATCTGTATCAATATATAATTAACATGTATATATACATATATACAAACAATAAAAACAAAACCGAAATATCTATATATGCTTTTTCAAACAAATTTTCTTTGCAATTTAAGAATAAGACTAACCTGCAATTTATAAAGCCATGGTCAACTCTCTGTCACATTGTCAGTTACCCTTAACTCTTTACTATTATGCTCAGAAACTCACTGAACTCGTTTCCCTTCACTTCCCACCCTTTATCCACAAACTTATCTATATCCACATTCATATTCATCTTCAGACTCTCTCCTCATTCATTCATTCACTGAACACAAAGTATGTACCAAGCAGTGTGATAATTAAGTAAGTGAACAATTATAATTTGTAAGACCAAATTATACAAAAAGAATGAAAGGATTATATAACTATATCTTTTATAACTTTTATTGTCCTCCTTAACACACCAGTACATTATGGCATGTCATTTATGGAATTTCCAAATTGCAGAACTTTTCAAGTGCATGTGTTATGAAGGCTGACAGCCTATATATTATAAAATTTACACTAGGAAAATCACTTACTTTATATCAACTTGTGGGGATAACAACTGAAGCCTTGTGTAGGCAAACATCCAAGCATAGCTCACAGCTGTAGGGCAGTGTTTTGGAAGGTTTTCTTGCTTTAAAAAACTGGAGAGACTTATAATCCATGGGTCTTGGCCTTGGGTCACATGTGCAAATATCCATATGTGTGATGGACTGATCACATCAAACTGGTGGCTAATGGGAGAGGAATTCCACTCTGCTAATGTCTGTAAATCTATTGAGCTTGGGCAGTACAGCAAAGTAGTCTAAGCAGAGAAAAAAATTCATTATTGCATATTTCAACAACTTTCGTAAGTTTTACCATATAAATTGCTTTAAACTATAAAAGTGGTCTACTGGTAGTTTCTAGAACAGAGACTCTTAAACAGGGATAATATGAAGTCTGAGATACATTTAAGGAGGTAGAGAATTCCTGAAATTGCATATAAGGTTTTTGTTCACATGCAGTTTTCTAGAAGAGATTATGTAATTTTTATTAGTCTTAAAAAGATCTGTAAACCAAAAAGGTTAAGAATCACCACTTATGTAATTCTTGTATGAATATGCAACTCACAGGATACTCAAGATGCTAGAGAACTCAAAAATGAACCATTAACTTTCACGCTGATGTGCACTGCAAGACAAGTGAAAATGTCAGCTGCAGTCATGTCCAGCTCTGTGCGACTCCACAGACTGTAGCCTGCCAGGCTACTCTGTCCCTGGAGTTCTCCAGGTAAGAATATTGGAGTCGGTTGCCATTGCCTTCTCCAGGGTGTCTTCCTGACCCAAGGATCGAAGCTGGGTCTTCCACATTGCAGGCAGACTCTTTACCATGTGAGCTGTCAGGGGAGCCACTGTGTACTATGTGTGCATAAGTGGAGCAGACTGGAAAATGGGCTCCCCTCTAGAGCTACACATTCTCAAATATATGCTCAATAACAGTCAAAGCCCTTAAAATGAAGAGATAAAGACCTCAGAGCAAATTATTTATGATTCAACAGACAACACAAAATGGAGTCTTAAAAACTGAACGGAGGCTTGATTCTCTTGATCGTTCAACAGACATTTACAGAGGACCTGCTCTCAGTCAGGCACTGCTTTAGGCGCTAGAAGAGAGTCACTCACCGCTCTTCTTGTTGGCCAATTCATAGTTAATAATCTAAAACAGAATTCTTTAAATTGAACAGAATTTTATTATTGTCTCTCTTGGTTACATGTAACTTTGAGTTGTAAGAGTCAAGAGTTATGTGGAAAGCACAGAAACCTCTTGTGCAGGTATTGCAAAACAGGAAGAAAATAATTTCAATTAGTAAAGTTTGATACTTATTCTTATATCACTTTTGAAAACTTGATATATGACCTTTCTCCCCCAAACCAAACTAAGAAAGATAGCGTAAGCTTTCTTAGTAATGTATGTGTTGATGAAGTGTTTTTCTTCATTTTAATGACTGAAATTACATATGTTGCTGTTGTTTAGCTGCTAAGTTGTATATGACTCTTTTGCAACCCCATGGACTGCAGCCCACCAGGTTTCTCTTTCCATGGAATTTTCCAGGCAAGAACATGGGAGTGGGTTGCTACTTCCTTCTCCAGGGGAACTTCCAAACCCAGGGATCGAACCCACATCTCCTGCATTATCAGGCAGATTCTTTACCACTGAGCCACCAAGGAAGCCCCAGATTACATGTGACTCAGGCATGAGATATTACATATTTACTCTATGCACTTGAATTTATGTAAAGCAAACAAATACACTTACTGCAAGGTGCAGAGTGCAATTTTTTTTGCTTTCAATTTCAACAGAAAAAATTTCGATAGCCCTTTACCAGCATATACAGGTCAAGAATACTATATACCATAATCAATAGCAAACAGTAGTCAATTGCAACTTCAGATTTAATAGAAACTTCTTAGATTGGAAAGACTGGAATTTTACAAAGATAAAATATTTATATTTTTGTGGGGAAGAGTACTAACCATAGCAAAAAGCAGTGCCACTTTGTGTATGCCACTTTTTAAAAATTATTTTTTATTCACAAATACTTTCTAATGCATGATATTTGTAAAAGAAACTCAGGTATGTATGTAGGTACATCTTAAGTTTCAAAACATTGCTGAATAGCATGAAATCATTACAGTTACCTGATCAGCCCCAGTGAGATGAATGAAGCTCTCAAGAATGGATGGGCTCAGCCTGTCCATCACATCTATGGCTAATTCATCATCACCCTATAAAAAAGACATCACATGTCTATTAAAGTTTAGGAATGTTTAAGAACAGCAGCCAAACCTAGATAAACATTACAGATATACTTTAGCCCTATCTGTTACAAATGGAATAGAAGGCAGGCAGGTGAGCTTAGACCCTCTCAAAAAGATCTTGTTAAAAAGTAAATTATACCTGCATGGTAAAAACAGAAATGGAACAAAGATGAACAAAAGGATAGTTTTTTAAGTACTTTCATTAGATAGCTGAATGAAATATCTAAAATTTACCTTAGGTATTTCCAAAAGTGCAAATAAAGCCCGTATTTCTCTAAGGACGCTGACAGCTAATCTCCTAGTGGCAGGTCGGCTGCTACACAGAGTGACGAGTGCAAACCCTTCAACCACATGGAATACACTGGAATATGGGCTCCTTTCCAGAGGAGGGGGATGAGAGGCTCCATTAACTACACCATGCTTGAAAAATAAAACATAAGTTAAAAAAAAAAAAAAGTATGTATTCCAGTAAAACAATTAGTAAAGAGTAAAGCAAATCATAAAAATGACTGCTACAGGTCTGCCTCAGCTCAAGAAATTTAAATAACATTTAATTTATAAAAATGTCACATCATATAGTGAAAAAAAGCATTTAATTGGCAGTCTAAAACACATGAATATGCAATGTACCTAAGTTCTATCATTCTCTGGCTACTTTGTAAAAAGCTTTCGAGTTGACACTTAATCACTATTGGTTCAACATTTCTATATGGAAAATGAAGGACTGAATGGCATCCTTTGTAGTCAAAGTTTGGACCAGCAGCGTGGCATCACCTAGGAGACGGTGATGTGCAGGCTCATTGAACATTGAGAAGCTGGGTTGGCTTAGATGACCCAGCTCTAATACCTAAGGTTCTATGGCTTCTACATTTTCACAAATCAATAATTTGAGTACCCTTTTTGGTTAAGAAGCACACATACTGTATACGTGAAATGGGGACCACTGGTGCCTTTGATAAACAACCAAATAACTCAACTGAAAGGCTATCAACATTTTTTATTATACCAGCATTCAATATATTGGAAACAGCCTATATGTGAGTTAGACTTGCCTCCACTTTGTATGTTCACTGAGAACTAATTATTACCAAAGGAAGAATTCAATTTCTATATTTAATATATAAACTATAGCAAAGTTCTGTTTAAGGGGTTACAAACATTTTGAAAGGAAGTAAAACTAATGAAGCTTCTAATTTTTGAGGAAGTGAATATGTTTGAACATCATAACCCGTCATTTACCACTGGCCACGCAGAGAGGAACACTATGAAAAAGTCTGGTACCTGTGAGTCCTGGTTTTTGTTATGCATTTGGGTTGCTTGTTTCCACTGATTTATTAATTGTACCAACATTTTTACAGCATTATCAAGAAGTGTGGGATGGACATCAGTCACTTCACGAACAATAAAATAAACAAATCCTGAAAGGACATCCTCACGCCAATCTGGAAAATCAAGCATCAGTGCCTGCAGCGTATTGAAAGCCAGAGCGCGAAGTTCTTCATCCATATGAACTGTGAGCCTACCAAGAGCAAAATCCCATCAGCAAGCCGCAAAAGCCTTCCAAAGAGCTTTATCGTCTAAGACGTGAAACTAAGGATTTAAAGAATACATCCTCTCAACTGGTTCTTAAGAAGTAAGAAAACAGGAACCAGTGTTCACTTTTTGCGCTGTATTTGTCCTTATGCTAATCTGTATTCATTTATTTAAATTCACAGGTCAATCTATTAAGATCAGTTAGCATCAGAATAGTAAGTTTGATAATTCAGGACAGTAAGTTCGATCATAACTCAGATGCTGTACTTTAGGAAACACAGACTAACGAACCAGAATTACATTTTAAAAATTATTTAATCCTTAAAATGCCATATATTATTCTATAATCAATCAAATTTATGCTGAATTATATAATACCTTAGTACGAGCTCACATTGATTTAGTCCTATACTATCACTGGAAAAGACACAGTTTATCTCTATTGCTCCTTTCACGCTGCTGAGCTTACAGTTAAACATGAGATGGCTGAGTGTGAAGAAAAAAATACGTCAAGATGGAGTGAATTTAACAGAAACAATTCTTGAAAATGAAAATGAGAATTAAGCTGTAACTTCATAAATGGGGTTGCCTAGAAAGAAGATGAAAAAAAAAAGAGTAACACATGAAGTCTTCAAGAGAATTTTATGTTTAGTAAATTATAGGAGAGGCTATATAGAGTTACCTTTTAAAGACATCAATAAGATGTGGGGACAGAAATGTAATATTAGTTAAAGGATTTTGATAGGACTTAAAAAAGAGAATGATAAACAAGAAAATCATAAAAGATGGCTGCAGCAATGAAACTACTACTATTTAATGCTATATGAGTAAGAGTTTCTGTTTGGGGCTACAGAGAATTATTTACATGATTGATCATTAAGACACATGTATCAGGGTTAGAAACAGCCTGAATGGATAAAGATAAGTAGGTGATATTTAAAAATATGCCACAGTTACATGCTTGGGCAGCTGAAAAGATGGAGTTATCCTCAATGATAGAGGAAGAATACTGTGTGATGATATCAGTCTTCACCCTGCTGAACTCAGTTCTGGTCTTCACTAAGCTAACCTTCAACTGATAATGAGACTGTGGAGAAAATGTATTACAATTGTTTAATACAAAGACCCGGAAGTGAGCCATGAAGCCGCAGCAGTTACAGCAGCACACTGGAAATACCGCATAGGGTCAGATCCAGGGTCTCAATCCAGTGTTGTCTCTGATAGTGGCACCAAAGGAGAGACTGTGGGAAGGGAGACTGACCAACTCCATGCTGCTGGCTATAAAGGCTGTCCAGCATTCCGTAAATCCATGAATTTATACCTCTCTGTGTGACTTGGGGTATACCCATGCAGAGAAAGGGGCCTGATTTATTGATGGCAGGAGAACTATTGAACCTTCCCTGCAGACAGCAGACAGGCCTGCAAACTTACAGTGTCTCTTTGCTTTGTTTCTTTGCTTGCTTTATTCTAAGTAAATAAGATTTAGACATCACAATTCCAAATGATAGGAGCTAGGGACAAAATAAGCAGACCCGGGAATCTTTCTTTCTGCCAAAATAAATTAAGTATCACGGGGGAAAGAAGCAAAGTCAATAGCAAAGCAAATTGTCAACCACTGGCTAGATGTTTGCTCCTTTCTTCGGCTCCTCCACCCCTGCCCCTTGCAGATGCAACTTCACTTTGGTGGGGAATATGGACTGCCACCCACAAAATGGTGAACTAAGTTGAGGTGGGAGGAGTAAGAGCAGACGTGAATGACAGTTGTTTACTGCTTTCTCAAGGAATAATATTATAAATAATTAAACTGGTTTTCCCTCCCTAATGCTGACAGGAACTTTGTTACCACTGCAATCTAATTTATAGCAAGAGTTAAGAGATACAGTGGGAAGGGATGACTTTATCTCATGGTGCCAAGTTTCAGAGTCACCTCTTTCTTCTCCTCCTCATCCAATCTCCTAGTGCAACCCTTAAGAGCTGAGGGTGGGTAGTGTATGGGTGTTTGAAATGCTCCGTGACCAGGGAGGTGGGAAAGGCTGCTGGAGCAGTCTATTAACTGTTTATTCACTGTGAGTTTAACTCAACACTTAGTAATAAGAGTTCAGCAAGCAGTAAACATCTTCGAATATGGTAAGGTATCACTGCTCCATTGATAGTCTTTGTGCTTGGTTTCCCATTAAGGCGGGGCCAGCAAGCTATGGTTCAAGGGCCAAATCCAGCCAGGCTCCTTAACAGGTGGCTGCTTCCTCACTACAATGGCAGAGATGAACAGCTGTGACAGAGACCACGTGACTTACAAATCTTAAAACAGTCACTATCTTGTCTTTTAAGAAAAAAGTCTGCTGATCCCTTATTTAAAGAGAATTCTCAACTGGATCAGCAAAGCAGTTTTTCAAAAGGCCATCACTTCAACTTAGAATTATTTCCAGGAACTGGTATTTAAGTTTGGATGTCATACTAATTACTCTTTTTATAGAGCCTAGTGAGGAAAGAGAGAAAAACTTGAACTCTATGGGCTCTGCAATAAGAGAAAAAAAGTGAAAATGAGACCTGGTCACCACCTTACGTGCTAAAGAAAGTACTACAGGAGTTAACACAATAATTAATTGCCTAGTGAGTGTCATCACACACTGATAATGTCCATATGTTAACAGAACATGTTCTATAAATCCCAAGAAATAATAAATACTAGATGGAAAGGCAGGGAATTTAAAAATAGGATTTATAGCGGAACCCAGAAGAATTTTAGAAGTTAAAAGATAAGTAAGGAGAATGTGTTAACAAAACAAAAGACAAGATGGAAGTTTAGAGAGTTATCCACAGATTAAAAATGTCTTTATCACCACTTTTTTTAGTGATAATAGTAATGGGATGCTTTAGAAATTTAAAAAGACTGACTGACACAAAAGTTAAACTCACAAACAGGAATTCTCATTTACCTTGCTAACAGTTCAATAAGGTCAGTTCTGCTCATACCATCAGGAATCAGCCTTGGAATAGCAGCAATGCAAGTTCTAAACAAGTCAATTTTGGGTTTTCTTTCCCCACTGAAAAACAGATTATAAGGGGACTTAATAAAGTGAATCTTACATACATCAAACAATGAAAGCAAACTTAGAAAAATTATTACAGAAAATATGAGCCCACCTCCAAAAGTTTAATGTAGTTAACATAATAAAAAGAGTATATACTTTCCAGTAAATATCAGTTTATAAATGCAAAAAAATAATATATAATTAAGGAAAAAAACACAGCTAACAAGAAAAAAAGGTTTTCAGTAATTAGTAATTAATAACTAATAATAGATAACTAGTAATAGATAACTTATAAGGACCTACTGTATAGAACAGGGAACTCTACTCAATACTCTGTAATAGCCTACATGTGAAAAGAATCTAAAAAAGAGTGGATATATGTATATATATAATTGATTCACCCTTCTATACTCCTGAAACTAACACAACACTGTAATAAATCAACTAAATGTCAATAAAAACTTTTTAAAAAAGAAAACAAGCATAACAAATATTCAAATAGCAAATATTAAGCAAATTATTTATTGGTGGCGCAGTGGTAAAGAATCTGCCTGCAAACGCAGGAAGCACAACAGACATGGATTTGATCCCTAGGTCAGGAAGATACCCTGTAGTAGAAAATGGCAACCCATTCCAGTATTCTTGCCTGGAAAATTCCATGGACAGAGGAGCTTGGCAGGCTATATAGTCCATGGAGTTTCAAAGAGTCAAACATGGCAGAGCACACACATACACATTTATATTATTTATTAATTGTTTCAAATAAGTTAAATCTCTGATTTAACATTTGATGTATATTATTAAAATAAATAATATAGACATTAAATAACCTAATATTAGTTATTTGGGGGGCCTATAAAATTAACAAAAAATTTTCTTTATTTTCAACATCATATACTAAGAGGAGTTTTAGAAAACAGATTCTCATATACCACTGGTGGTAATGTTTGTTCTTGTCTTTTTATTTTACCTCAGAATATACAAACAGACACAAAAATAAACATATTGTTTTTGTAATAAAATATGTGAAATTTGGAAATCCTGGTTCTTCCAGATGCTTGATACAATTTAATTCACCTGTATTTTCCCTAGTTATTCAATGATTTTATTTATTTATTTTAAATATCTAACCTTTTATATACTGGCTTTTATTGTGGTCTATATTTCAAGGGAACGCTGTTAATTTATTTGACACAAATTGTCCTTCAGCTGGCCCAATAAAACAATTTTTACATAGACAAGAATTAGGATGTTTTAAGAGTGTTGAGGTCAGTATTCATTATAGTGGCAATGAATCTACTACTTGTTTTTAGTGATTTTATATATAGTCAGCTTCTCTTAGCTTTGTCCCAATATGCATGATTTTAGTTACCATAATTTAGTCAAGTACCAGTCCCCAACAGTATGGTTCAATTTTCTGTTACCTGATATTAACTGAAAGTAATTGTATAGCCAAGCTTCCCTACTAGCTCTTCAGCCTACAAATCAGGATGCAAATAACAGATGTGTATCATGACCAATGATTTCACCACACCAATTCTGTCTAAGTCTGTCATGATTGGTCACGACACACCTGTTATTCGGTTCACAAGGCAAAAGTGTGTAGCTGTGTTGATTCCCTGTCTCCAGTGCTAACCTCAGGTGGTACTGGACACAAATGGATAATCAAAAGAGTAAGTTGGCCAACAAAAATTAAAGGAAAAAGGAAGTGAACACTGGAAGTGAAATTCGAATCAAACATTAATGGAGTTACAGAAGAAACAGCTGACGAGGGCCAGCTGACACTGCTGTCACTGAAGACCCAACATATGCAGTCAGAGGAACTCAGTGAGGGCACATTCATGGGCATAAATGAGGCAAGTGTGGCGGAAGGATGAAGATTTCCCAGAGGAAGTAATAAGGGGGAGAAAAACCCCTTCACATTAGAGAAACTCTCCTGGGGCTTGCCAGGTGGCGCTAGTGGAAAGAGCTTGCCTGCCAAGGCTAATGCAGGAGAGGAAAGAGATGAGGGTCCAATGCCTCAGTCAGAAAGATCCCCCGGAGAAGGAAATGGCAACCACGCCAGAATTCTTACTTGGAAAATCCCATGGACAGAGGAGCCTGGTGGGCTACAGTCTATGGGGTCACAAAGAGTCAGACATGACTGAAGTGACTTAGCACCCACAGAGATGTTAGCATATACTAGTATATAGTAACTATNAAGATCATGGCATCCGGTCCCATCACTTCATGGGAAATAGATGGGGAAACAGTGGAAACAGTGTCAGACTTTATTTTTTTGGGCTCCAAAATCACTGCAGATGGTGACTGCAGCCATGAAATTAAAAGACGCTTACTCCTTGGAAGAAAAGTTATGACCAACCTGGATAGTATATTCAAAAGCAGAGACATTACTTTGCCGACTAAGGTCTGCCTAGTCAAGGCTATGGTTTTTCCTGTGGTCATGTATGGATGTGAAAGTTGGACTGTGAAGAAAGCTGAGCACTGAAGAATTGATGCTTTTGAACTATGGTGTTGGAGAAGACTCTTGAGAGTCCCTTGGACTGCAAGGAGATCCAACCAGTCCATTCTGAAGGAGATCAACCCTGGGATTTCTCTGGAAGGAATGATGCTAAAGCTGAAACTCCAGTACTTTGGCCATCTCATGCGAAGAGTTGACTCATTGGAAAAGACTCTGATGCTGGGAGGGATTGGGGGCGGGAGGAGAAGGGGACCACCGAGGATGAGATGGCTGGATGGCATCACGGACTCGATGGACGTGAGTCTGAGTGAACTCCAGGAGATGGTGATGGACAGGGAGGCCTGGCATGCTGTGATTCATGGGGTCGCAAAGAGTTGGACACGACTGAGCAACTGAACTGAACTGAACCTGATATACCTTTGATAACCTGAGAAAGCTCATGATTTATGACAATCCTTGCTCATTCAAAGAGGTATGGAGAGGTTTCCTACCTCTCAATCGGAACTCAATCAGTATTTTGGAACTGAGTGTACAAAGTACGAACTTATCCAATAAGTTGTTGCCCCATCTTGCAGAAATTTCTCTTATTATTCTGTTACTAAGATACTCAGCCCTGACAGTAGTTCAGGTCAACAGAACTAAAATCTATGAAAACAAACCATTATTTTGTACATTTTAAAAAACAGACAGTAACGATTTGTTATATGCAACTTACATCTAGATGCATAACTTTATTCTTGGAAGCCTGAGCCACCTATAATTTATAGAAGCAAGGCTAAACAAGGCAGCTGGTGATTTCATTTTAGTCAGAAACAGATCTAACAGGAATCTGGCAGCAGATCTGGCTGCTGTTGTCTTAGCAGATGGCTTGTTTGCATCTTTCTGATTCATAATTGTTGGTCACTGTTCTCTGGATGATCAGGAAGCTCTCTGTGCCTCAACCTAATCACTGAAGTAGTGAAAGGAGATACCCGCAGCAAGGGCTGCAACTGCAAATGCTGCAATCACACCTAAAAGTGAAACAAACACAAAACAAATGGAAATGGAATGAGCAAAAGAAAGGTTTAACTGCTCCTAGGCTTTGAAATGCAGGTAACTGATGGACTAAACAATAACAATACACACACACAAATACATGTGCATGTGCATAGACAGACACTGAAAGCCAGCAAAATCTTAGAGGAAAATACAGCAATAGTTGAAAATGTATTTTACAAAGGTTGGACTGGTAATCTACTTCTGACCCCTTAAAATAGAAGTGTCTTTTCTTTTTCTTTTAAGGTATCTTTTCTTATACACAAGTGTACTCATACATATCTAAGAGACAATCGAAGAGACAAACTAACACATACTTTAAAAGGCTTCTGTAGATATTTATATTGTCATTTCAGCCATGCCATCTCATGCAACTTAGCTTAAACCAAAGAGGCATCACAACGCAACGCCATTTATAGAGCTATCAGAAACCACAGAGACTAAAATCTAAACATCATTAAGCTTGTGTTGGTAACTTTTATTTTTAATTTTTTCCCTGAGCATTTTAAGTTAAAAACAAAACTGACCATAGTAGTCGAGACACACAGAAACACAGGTGCAAAAAATTTAGGTAATTAAGTTCACCTAGTGAGTTAAGTGACATGAAAAAAAACCTGAAGTTACTGTCTTCTAACTCTCAATCAGCCGAAAGTCTTAACTAAGCAACAGGTCACATGTTCTTTTATCAGTAAGTGTGAAAAATGGTAAAGTGAACATCACATTTCTTGGAAACTTTAAAATTAAAGTGGATTAGAATTTTCAGATTTGAATTTGACTCTTTTCATAGAATATCTATCAAAATCTTTCATAATAGCAATCCTGGGAACACCAATTTGGAAAACATTGGCGCTACTATACTTGATCCCCAAAACTCAACATAATCTTCTAAAAACACCAAAACATTTAATAGGAAGTGTCATTTTTGAGAGCACCTGGGACAATGCTTTTTTTATAAATCTTTTCACCACTTTCCACAGTACTCAATAAATACTAGCTTAATCTAGCTCTTCTAAGAAAACAAAATGAAAATAATTTTAAAGCAACAAGAAAATGCAAATCCAAAATATCATCTTTTCAATGTTATGGAAGAAATATAATACCTATGTTTTGCTGAATTTTCAACACTATTGTAGTTTTAATTGGCTGTTTTGGTTGTTCATCATCTGTGTTGTCCAATGAAGCTTCAGTATCCATAGAGGAACTTATACAGGCTGCAAGAAGATAATAATAATAAATAGCAAGTAAGATGGGAATAATTACCATTTAAAAATAACCTTTAAAGAACACTATAAAAAAACACACAATGAGCTCCATTTTCCTTCAACTTGACTTTTTAAAAATTTTATTTTTTTCACTTGACTTTAAAATAACAATTTGCTCTTTATTAAGTGTAGGTGAACTAAATTTCATGGACTATATGTCAGACTGATATACTTTTTAAAATACTTTATGTACTTTCATAACTGATTGATATCAAAAAGCCACATCAGTTCAGTTCAGTGGTCGCTCAGTCATGTCCAACTCTTTGCGACCCCAGGAATCGCAGCACGCCACACCTCCCTGTTCATCACCATCTCCTGGAGTTCACTCAGACTCAAGTCCATCGAGTCCGTGATGCCATCCAGCCATCTCATCCTCGGTCATCCCCTTCTCCTCCTGCCCCCAATCCCTCCCAGCATCAAAGTCTTTTCCAATGAGTCAACTCTTCGCATGAGGTGGAAAAAGTACTGGAGTTTCAGCTCTAGCATCATTCCTTCCAAAGAAATCCCAGGGTTGATCTCCTTGCAGTCCAAGGGACTCTCAAGAGTCTTCTCCAACACCACAGTTCAAAAGCATCAATTCTTCAGTGCTCAGCCTTCTTCACAGACCAACTCTCACATCCATACATGACCACAAGAAAAACCATAGCCTTGACTAGACGGACCTTAGTTGGCAAAGTAATGTCTCTGCTTTTGAATATACTGTCTAGGTTGGTCATAACTTTTCTTCCAAGGAGTAAGCGTCTTTTAGTTTCATGGCTGCAATCACCATCTGCAGAGCTAGTTCTAAATGATGTCCTCAAATTATAATCTGATTACCATACGACAGTAGAGATAAACTGATACTAAAAACCAAACTACACAGACAGGGTAACCTTCTCTCTTAACTAGGATTAATTTATAATATACTTATTGATGGTTCTGGCAATTAATCTTTCTAAGCAATCATATATTAATACAAAATCAAGGACTGGCAAACTAACCCATGGGCCAAACTACAGTCCATGGGACAGACCTTACATACCTAAAATATTTACAGAAACAGTTAGATCACCTGAAATTTGTAATATATAAGCAAGATGTGATCATAAATGTGACCTTAAAACAACTCAATGTTAAGCAAAGTACGTACATTATCTCATTTACAGCTGAAAAATAAAATCTGGGACACTAACTGAATATTTGAGCGTCATAAGCAACAGAATGAGGATTCAAGTACAAGTTTCTTCCTACTTCATTATGCTGACAATAATTTGTGAGGGCTAGCCTAGTTGAATTTATTTAAAACTGACTAAAAGTTTTTGAACGGAAAACATTCTTAGGGATCACACAAATGGTTTTCTTTTTTAAACTAGTGTTAAGAAATCAAACAGGAAATCCCAGTATACGAAATAGATGAAAACAGAATTACTTTGGTTGAAGCATGGGTGGATCCCGGAGCCATTCTCCCTACATTGCCTCAAGAGGGGATAGCAGGGGGCTGTTCTAGAGAAAGCAATTGCAGTTGATCCTTAAACAACACGGGTCTGAACTGCATGGATCCATTTAATAACACGTGACTTTTTTTTTCACTAAATATATATTATATGATCCATGGTCAGGTGAATCCACGGATGCAGTACTGCCCGTGTGTGCTAAGTCACTTCAGACATGTCTGACTCTTTGTGACCTCATGAACCGTAGGCCACCAGGTTCCTCTGTCCATGGGATTCTCCAGGTAAGAACACTGGAGTGGGTTGCCGTGCCCTTCTCCAGGGGATCTTCCCAACCTAGGTATCAAACCCACGTCTCAAGTCTGCCTGCTCTGGCAAGCAGGTTCTTTACCATTAGCGCAACCTGGGAAGCCCATGGTACCTCTCATACTGTGAAGCTATATGCGATTTTTGACTGTGGGAGGGTCAGTGCCCTTAAATCCCCATGTTGCTCAAGGATCAACTGTACTTCATATTGATCTCTTTATTAATACTTACAAAGATTAGAGAATAGCAGAGTGAGAAACAGTAAATACTGTTTAAATTCAAAGTAAAATATTGCTTGGAATTGAAATATCTTTCATAGACATTTTTGTATCCCAATATACTGTGCACTTATNAGAAAAGGCAGAGGAACCAGAGATCAAATTGCCAACATCTGATGGATTACTGAAAAAGCAAGAGAGTTCCAGAAAAACATCTATTTCTGCTTTATTGACTATGCCAAAGCCTTTGACTTTGTGGATCACAATAAACTGTGGAAAATTCTGAAAGAGATGGGAATACCAGACCACCTGACCTGCCTCTTGAGAAACCTGTATGCAGGTCATGAAACAACAGTTAGAACTGAACACGGAACAACAGATTGGTTCCAAATAGGAAAAGAAGTACGTCAGGGCTGTATACTGTCACCCTGCTTATTTAACTTATATGCAGAGTACATCATGAGAAACGCTGGGCTAGAGGAAGCACAAGCTGGAATTAAGATTGCCAGGAGAAATATCAATAACCTCAGATATGCAGATGACATCACCCTTATGGCAGAAAGTGAAGAGGAGCTAAAGAGCCTCTTGATGAAAGTGAAAGAGGAGAGTGAAAATGTTGGCTTAAAGCTCAACATTCAGAAAACTAAGATCATGGCATCCAGTCCCATCACTTCATGGCAAATAGATGGGGAAACAGTGGCAGACTTTATTTTTCTGGGCTCTAAAATCACTGCAGCCATGAAATTAAAAGACGCTTACTCCTTGGAAGTAAAGTTATGACCAACCTAGTAGTAGTTTAGTAGTTTGTCGCTCAGTCGTGTCCGACTCGTTGCGACCTGTGGACTGTAGCCCACCAGGCTCCTCCCTCCATGGGATTCTCCAGGCAAGAGTACTAGAGTGGGTTGCCATTTCCTTCTCCAGGGGATCTTCCCGACCCAGGGATCGAACACGGGTCTCCCGCATTGCAACCTAGACATGACCAACCTGGATAGCATATTAAAAAGCAGAGACATTACTTTGCCAACAAAGGTCCATCTAGTCAAGGCTATGGTTTTTCCAGTGGTGATGTTTGGATGTGAGAGTTGGACTATAAAGAAAGCTGCGCACCGAAGAATTGATGCTTTTGAACTGCGGTATTGGAGAAGATTCTTGAGAGCCCCCTGGACTGCAAGGAGATCCAACCAGTCCCTCCTAAAGGAGATCAGTCCTGGGTGTTCATTGGAAGGACTGATGTTGAAGCTGAAACTCCAATACTCTGGCTACCTGATGTGAAGAGCTGACTCATTGGAAAAGACCCTGATGCTGGGAAAGACTTAGGGTAGGAGGAGAAGGGGACGACGGAGAATGAGATGGTTGGATGGCATCATCAACTCGATGGACACAGGTTTGGGTGGACTCCAGGAGTTGGTGATGGACAGAGAAGCCTGGCGTGCTGCGGTTCATGGGGTCTCAAAGCCCGACGTGTCTGAGCAACGGAACTGAACTGACCGAAACCAGCCATGTCCACACATATCTTGGGTAACTAGGATTTATCCATAAGGCCTTGTCGCTGACAACGAACTGTATGGATCAAGGGTGACTTCTGCTATCTATATTGGTTTGACAGCACATAAAAAGAGTAAAACTGGGCCTGTGGAAAGAATCGCTGTATCAAAAACTGCAGCAGATGGCAACGGGGCAAACTCCAGAAGAAAAAGTAAGGGAACAAACAAGCAGAATCAATCCTCCATACTTATGAAAACTGAAACAGCAATGAAGAGAAATTACTGACTACATACGTAATCATATCTTCAGGCTCCTTATTGGACATCTGCACACTAGTCATACACATCGGCCTCCCAACTTCTTTGTCCAAATGTCTTAGAATGCTATCTAATGCTTTTCTCACTTGAGGATAATAAACTGACATTCCTGGAGGAGAAAAAAAAAAGAAACTCAGTTATAAAATGTCAAACATTAGACATAGACTAATTAGTTATTCTCTGTAAAATATAAAAGGTTATTGAGTTTTAATTGGCATTAGCTTATTGATGTTACAAAAGAAATTCTGACTTTGACATACTCTTCTCCCTGATGATCAGCTTCAGTATATTGGAGGAAATGTATAAAAATTATGCACACAACTGAATCTGAAGAAGGACAAGATGCAATGGATAGTATCATGTAAGAAAATATTAAGAGTCGGACACAACTGAGCGACTGAACTGAACTGAACTAAAGAAAATACTTAATCCAAAGTCTTCTAACATGAAAATTTACAGATATTATAGAAATGTATTCATTTTGAATCACTCTGTATCCTGGAATAACCTGACACATGCATTCATAGGCAAATAAATGTATGTAGGCAAATATATTCATTTTAGCTTTGACCATAAACTTTCACAAAAGAACATTAAACTATATTATTTATTTATTCCAGTTAACACTAACCTATGACCTTTGCTTCTTCATCTGTCAAGGTTTTATTGAGAAATATTTTCTTTACACGCAAGGTGTTTCCTGAGGGAAGGATAACTCCTGTCGTTGGCATTGGCGGTTCACCATCTTTTTGCTGCAAACTGTCCGCTATGACAAGGAAGACTCTGAGGCCTATGTTCATTCTCTTCAGAGAAAAAAAAGTTTCAAAATAAAAATGTCAGAAAAGTCCTCTTTTTTCACGCTAAAAACATCTCATCAAATAACAGTGAGGGATGGGAGGAAGGAGGATAGGAGAAAAATGAACCTCTCTGTTCAACATTTTTTAAACCAGCCCGGGCACTGGAATTTAACATCAAATTCCCAAGTGCCACTCTCACTCTGAGGTCAACTGGCTCTCCTGTTTTCTAGCTTACTTCAAAACTCTCCCATTCTGTCCTCAGCTCTACTACCCTGATACTGTACCTTCCCTTCTCTGAGTAGATGATTTATCTCCCACGTCATAGTAAAAAACCACCAATCTTCTTCAATTTCTCACTACAAAGTACACTGATCTATTTATATCTGCACCTTTTCTTCCTCCCCTTTGCTCTTGTTACAATCAAGGGGTGCTGATATTCCTAGTTATTATATAGAATCCTACCTGCTCTTGCGTTACGGGGAAATTACATTATCAAATCATCCCTTCTCTTTTCTGCACCTTCATCATTTCCCTTTTAACTGAACATATCCGACTCCTGTTCACTATACTCAGCTAGCATAATGGAATGATCCCTTCCTGTTAATACTTCCCTCTCACTCATCAGTGAGCATACTGCTCAGAACAGTGGGCATTTTTCCTTCATTCTGTCTGACTTGTCAGCAGTGTGGAACACTGTCGAAGAGTTCTGCTTTCCTAAACACTCCCTTCCTTGACTACATCTGTACCACTGTGGGCCGTGTCTTATCCCCCCACATCTCAGATTTACCCTCCTTTGCTGCTGCTGCTAAGTCGCTTCAGTCGTGTCTGACTCTGTGCGACCCCACAGATGGCAGCTCATCAGGCTCCCCCGTCCCTGGGATTCTCCAGGCAAGAACACGAGTGGGTTGCCATTTCCTTCTCCTTTCGCTGGGCATTAAAGGCTACGCTGCTCCAGGCAGGTTCCCAGGCTGCCTTTCCTTACCGTCACGTGTGCTCTCCCAAAGCAACCTCCTGTACTTACACGCCTTCAACGGCCACTCGCACCAGAGCACCCTTGATTTTAAGCTTCATTTCTCTGAACTTGAACCCTTAGGCCAATCTGATACTTCTACTTGGATGTCAAAAAGATGCCTCAGATTCACCATGTTCAAACCAAAAGGCACTTTCCCCACAAACTCAGTATCTTCTCAGTGTTTCTTTTCTCAGTAAATTATCTCTCTATCCACCATACCATCTCAGCCCAAGCTGTCACTATTCATGCCCTACACCAGTGGTCTCTAAATGGGCATATGCATCCCAGTGGGTATGTAAGACAGTTCACTGGAATACAGGAAGAAAATAAAACTTTTCTTTATATATATATTTTTTGTCCAAGATCAAGGTTTTCAGCTTTACTCCTATCTTTACATATGACATAATGCTGGTGGCATTAGTCTAAATATCAAAAGGTCATTTCACATAGTCATAGAAGACATTTTGTTAAGCATGTCATCTATAAAAAACAGTCAATTTTGCTCACTTTAAAAATCTGGAAATAATTATTAACCTATCTTTAAAATCCTACAAATAAAAAGCTTCAGTAACTTTCCAGCTCACTTGTTAAACTACTAAATATATACCTAAGATTTGATCATGAGAAGAACCAGAACAATAATTTTATATATTCTCCAGTGTCATTAGAGTCCAATAAGCAATTCGTTCACAAAATATCTTTAAACAATCTGAAAGTTTAATATCTAAAGTATAAATAGGAGTTTACTAGGGAATAACAGCACCAAAGAAGTAGGAAATAACATTTATTTTAATTTGTCTTTAACTAGGAATTTAAGCCTAAGAGTTCTGATTCCAGAAACTGTGCTCTAAAAAAACATTTTTAAAAATTATATAGGATAGTAAATTACTATAATTCTTTTACCTCTGGATTAATAGTGAAAGTTTTAGCAGATTTTCCAACACTGAGAAGATCAAATATTATTTCTTTCATTGCAAAATCCAAACGTTCCTAGAAAAAAGAAAAACAATCAATAAAATCTTAGGCGTTTCTTCTGCTATAGGGATGCTTTGGAGATATTGTGGGTTTGGTCTAGACTGCAATAAAGCAAGTCACATAAATTTTCTGGCTTAGAAGTGCATATAAAAATTATGTTTATACCATATTGTAGTCTATTAACTGTACTATAGTATTATACCTAAAAAACAATGTACAACCTTAACTAAAAAATATGTGATTGCTTAAAATTGCTAACCATCATCTGACAACACAGGGTTGCCACAAACCTTCAATTTGAGTTTTTAAAAAAGTACAATATCTACAAGGAAAAATAAAGCAAACTAAATAAAACAGGGCTCTGCCTGTATATGTTAGGTTATCATGCTAGTTAAGTGAATGCTGCTCAGTCATGTCCCACTCTTTGTGACCCCATGGACTGTAGCCTGCTAGGCTCCTCTGTCCATGGAATTCTCCTGGTCAGAATACTGGAGTGGGTAGCAGTTCCCTTCTCTGGGGAATCTTCCCAAACCACGGATCATGTTAAGAATTATACAAACAATGTCAAGAATACTTGTCTGTGACCAGAAGAAGTTCCTGAATCTAGCTGGACAAAAGGAAAATACGTATGAATTAATGTTAATGGGAGAAATATCAATAACCTCAGATATGCAGATGACATCACCCTTACGGCAGAAAGTGAAGAAGAACTAAAGAGCCTCTTGATGAAAGTGAAAGAGGAGAGTGAAAAAGTTGGCTTGAAGCTCAACATTCAGAAAACTAAGATCATGGCATCTGATCCCATCACTTCATGGCAAAGAGATGGGGAAACAGTGGAAACAGTGGCAGACTTTATTTTTGGGGGCTCCAAAATCACTGCAGATGGTGACTGCAGCCATGAAATTAAAAGACACTTGCTCCTTGGAAGGAAAGTTATGACCAACCTAGACAGCATATTAAAAAGCAGAGACATTACTTTGTCAACAAAGGTCTAGTCAAGGCTATGGTTTTTCCAGTAGTCATGTATAGATGTGAGAGTTAGACTATAAAGAAAGCTGAGGGCTGAAGAATTTACGCTTTTGAACTGTGGTGTTGGAGAAGACTCTGAGAGTCCCTTGGACTGCAAGGAGTCCAACCAGTCCATCCTAAAGGAGATCAGTACTGGGTGTTCATTGGAAGGGCTGACGCTAAAGCTGAAACTCCAATACTCTGGCCACCTGATGTGAAGAGGTAACTCATTTGAAAAGACCCTGATGCTGGGAAAGACTGAGGGCAGGAGTAGAAGGGGACGACAGAGGATGAGATGGTTGGATGGCATCAGTGACTCAATGGACATGGATTTGGGTAGACTCTGGCAGTTGGTGATGGACAGGGAAGCCTGGTGTGCTACAGTTCATGGGGTTGCAAAGAGTCGGACACAACTGAGCGACTGAACTGAACTGAATGTTAAAAGTATATGATTATATATATGATTTAATTATCAAATGATTAGTTTAATACCCAAACCAGTAGGATAGAAGTTTTAAACACTCATTTACCAAAATCATACTGAAGATCTAAGTGAAGGAATTTCCAAAATAATGATGAAAGGAAGCTTCATGATAATAGCTATGCAGCAGGCCTGGAGAGCAAGAAATTCAAACTGGGACAGAAAAAACTGGGCTCCAGGAAGGTAATCTCCAAGGAAAAAGAAAAAGTCAACTAAGAGTAACTGATGTTCCCCTGGTAGCTCAGATGGTAAAGCGTCTGCCTGCAATGCGGGAGACCTGGGTTCGATTCCTGGGTCGGGAAGATCCCCTGGAGAAGGAAATGACAATCCACTCCAGTACTATTGCCTGGAAAATCCCATGGACAGAGGAGCCTGGTAGGCTACAGTCCATGAGGTTGCAAAGAGTCGGACACGACCGAGCGACTTCACTTTCACTATAGTTCTGGAGGAATGCTGATGTGAAGTGATTAATCCAAGGGGGTGGGTACAACCCTAGAAGAAGGGATGTGATGAAATGGCAAAAGTTCTCTGAACCACAAATCTAAAGCACAATCTGCTTTCATTCATACTGCTGACACATTTATACTTATCTAATTATCATTAATTCGGTGCTTCTGTAAATAGGAATGTATGATTTTTTAAAATATTCTTTACTTCTTCACTGTCAAGAATAATTACATTGTGGGTCATCTTCATTGTCAACAGTTTTAGTTCAAGGAGAACTCAATGAATATCCTGGAATCCCAGTGTTTTTCCTAAACTGAGAAGGTAACCCTACCTATGCTTCTCCAGGGCTGATGTCCCAAAAGACAATGTAGATGTGCTTACTCAGTCTCCATTTACTCCTCTTCAAATAAACCTGCCTTTACTGAAGAGGCTCCAAAGCTAACATGACATTTCCAGGATGCCTTTGAACAACAGGCTTCAGAATGTGATTGAAACCCAGGGAACTGGGGTGGAGGAGGAGGAGGACAGGGAGAAAAGAATCTTATTTTACTGGTGGGATCATGGTAGCAGCATGATTCTGAAGCACCTGGGGGTATACTTCCTAATTTGGCAGCTTTTTTGACTGTGGCAGAGGCAGCAGCTTCCTTGGGAGTCCAGTGTTATGGTTTCTTCTGTCCTATTAGCGATTCTGTAAACAATCTTTATTCCTTAAAAGACCCCTCTGGGGACCTCCCTGGTGGTGCGGTGATTAAGACTCTGCCCTTCCGTGACATAAGGCACAGGCTCAATCCCTGGTCAGGGAACTAGGGCCCCACATGCCACATGGTGGTCAAAAAATAAAAATACAAAGACCCCATTGGGCTCAACTACCTACAGTGGATTCTAGTGTCTGCACCTGAGAACCTAGACTAATGTTATTATGAAAACAGTGTTCCACTATCTTTCAAGATACTCAGGCATTAATTAGTTTATAGACTAAAAGTAGGATTATGAGATTTTCTCCACTCTTCCTAAATTGAGTGCTTCCACTTGTGGGAATTTCCTTTCCTTCTCCAAGTGTGTAGATCAATGATTTAAACATATTTTGCACACACACAAAAATAAATCATTAGCCTCATTTATTTTTTACTTTTTAAAGCATGCTTTTTTTACTATTCAGTATTAATAAATGTTTTTCTACTATGCTTTTAGATGTGTAACAAATTCTAGGAGTCTAAGTCACTCTTATAACTTCCATGTATATATATATGTATTATCAGTCAGTCACTCACCTGAGCAATGAACTGAATAATCTTCACAAATATATTGAGAGGTGTGTCACGAGGAACCACACTTCGGGAACCTTTCGGGAAAAGTGCTGACACTATGCTCATAAGACGACTAGAAGGAGAAAAGATTTAGTCATGATGAGAGAATGAAAGTAACAACACATTAGCCAAATATCCTTCCCATCCTGTCAAGGTAATGCATATTCCTCCTCAAGGTATTTTTGTTAACTAAAATTCATTAGTGGGGTTATTATTTTTTTTAACCAAGATGTTATTTGAAATATGCTTTAAAACAAAGGCACTCACCTTTGAGTTACAGTGTTGCTTTCACATTTTATTCTAATCACATAGACCCACAACAATCTATACAAAGATTCCAGTGCAACTCGAGACATTTTAGGATCTTTATTCTGTTTAGAAACAAAAGAGAATAAAAATAAGCTTATTTATTAAAGTACTTACAATAAATTTAAGATCAATTATATTCTATCAACAATTAAAAGCCCTTTCCATTCCCTTTTTTATTCAATACAAAACAGGTTTCAATATGTAAGTATATATTTAGTATGTGGTAAGTAGAGAAAGCTCAAAAGCAACCATAAATAAGGGAATTGAGTCATTCCTTGTATTCTCAAAACAAAAGAGTAAAACACTAGAATTATGTACTTTCTGTATATATAGTTCAACTTACCTGATGGTAAATGGGTCCCACAACAATACTGACATAATGATGAAAGGATTATTCATCTTTGCCATAATTCATTGCAGCTCATAAACAGTTAAAATTTAGAACACCAAATGTTGTTATAGATATTTGTACTTATGATACAATGCAAAATATTATTGAGTGATTATACTTAAAAAAAGAAATATGGAATGGTGAGTTAAAAGCATAGACTCTGAAATTAGGAATAACTAGCCAAACCTCATCCTTGGAGACTGTTACATTTTTGGTGAAATAGTTTCCTCATCTCTAAAATGTAGATTAGGGTACAAGGTACCCCATACCTGTCTCACAGATTAAGGAAGTTATTATATTATGTGAAAACCACTTGGAACACTGCCTAACACATCTTAAATGCTCAGTACATGTCAAGTGTTTACCCTTAATTTTTAGTTTAGAACAAAAACATTATTATTTAAAATGAGAAAAGCACCCATTTCAATCACAATTTGATCAACAAACCTTTTCCTCATATGAGCTATTATAAAAAGTGAAGTTCTCAAATGACAAGTCATGTAGTGAGATTTAATTGTAAAATTTGAAAATTAGCTAATAATCATCTTTATTAGAAATTCTTTATGCATCTGTTAATTATAATGCATTTAGTCCTATAAATTAGCATTTATTTAATTTGGCTTGAGGGATTTGCTATTATTAAATAATTATTTTATGTGTAACAATGGACAAAAGGGCCTTTTTAAATATGAAGCAGTTGAGGCATTCTATCTTCTATTTTCTCAGACTACAGAATAATAGACATCTGCTCCCTATGATCAGAAGCAATGCAAAAAGGTTACTACTGGAGTTGTTTTTTAAAAAGACAAACACTAGGGGGGAAAAAAAATTGGGCTTCCCTGGTGGCTCAGATGATAAAATCTGCCTGCAATGCAGGCGACCTGGGTTCAATCCCTGGGTCAGAAAGATCCCCTACAGAAGGTAATGGCTATAATTTTGCACATCTATGTATATGAAGATTTGATATAATTCAGAATGGAATATCAACTATTCAGTTGGTCAGAGTCTAAAAATCAGTCTCTTTCTTCCTCTACTGTCAAATCCATGATTCCAAATTTTAAATATACTCCCCAAGTAGTTTTTTTATTAATTTGTTACTAATATAAATAAAGTAACATATATAGTTACACACAATGTATGTTTCTAATGTAACAACCAAACTTTCTGAAATACTTTCTTTTCTGGCACTTAAATACAAGGTCTCAGATATCAAAATAAGAGTTCAGTTTTGGGCTTCCCTAGTGGCTCAGAGGTTAAAGTGTCTGCCGGCAATGCGGGAGACCCAGGTTCGATCCTTGGGTCAGGAAGACCCCCTGGAGAAGGAAATGGCAACCCACTCCAGTATTCTTGCCTGGGAAATCCCATGGACGCAGGAGTCTGGTGGCCTACAGTCCATGGGGTCACAAAGAGTTGGACACGACTGAGCGACTTCACTTTCACTTAGTTTTAGGAACATTACAAATAATACTTTTATTTTGTCAATTATATTTTCAAAAGATGAATACTATAAATCAGCATATAATAAACTATATATTAAAAATCTAAGTCTAATTTACATGAAAATTCTTCTCATATAACTTAGAATATCTTATATGCTGAGGCATCTGACATGAAATAAAATCTGATTTTCAAACTTTCCAAGATGGACTACTGTGTTTTTTAAAGCAGATTTATTTTATAAAGAACAATGCCAAACAAGATAAAAAGTGATTAAAAATCATATAATTGTTTATTTGGTCACTGAAATGCTGCTATACATGTCTGAATAATGAAGACATCCTCAGTTAATCTAATCCTTAAACAAAGATACATAATTCCCTAGTTACAGTTCTGATCTAATTTGAATAATCAGATTACATTAATAAAGCCCAGTTTTATTAACATATAATAAAGTTTTGATGTCAGTCAAATATGCTCTTGGCAGCAATCATTTTAGTGTTTCTTCACCTTTTCCTACTATGAACAAAAAAAAAAAAGAGATTTACTTAAACCAGTAGGATTGAAATTTTAAAGTTTTGCATCAAAATCATATTCAGTCTGAGTTACTGTCCCCTTAATTTCATTGGAAAATATTTTAAAAGTTATCATTTATTAAAAAAAACACTATATAAAAAGGTCTCATAACAGCTAACATAAATTAAATAGAATATATTAAAACTGAAGATGATGGCTAAAGATCAGTATTTGGTATCATATCTCTCTATTAAATTCATCTTCTTGGGGCCACATTAATATTAAACCTTTGGCAGAAAGTTCCTGCTGTGTGTGCCTCTTCTTTTATAACACAAGAAGCAAGTCTGAATAAATACATTGGACATGCAAGGCAGCAATGGGTAAAGGGGGGGGAAAAAGCCACACTTAAGGAGATAAAGCAATATTTTACTTTGTAACATCAACACGACTCACCTGGAGAGTTTCTATTTGTTTTCTGATACTGTTGTTAGATGGCATCTAAATAAAGCAATGTGAGACAGCAAACATAAACATGAGATGCAGCACATGCATGTTAGACGAAAATAAGCACAAAACAAGACAGCTCTTCACCAAGGCCTCTATTTAGGAGAAATCTGAAATTTCCAAGACAGTGGCTAGAAACGCCGAGGGAAAGAAATTCTATAATTTGGACATCATGGGCCATGGGATACACCTACAACACTGAAGCTGAGAGAAAACAGTTAAAAGTTTCAACTATCTAATGTTTCCTCCAAAACTACAGCATTTAATTTTAGGCAAGTTTCCATTTTTAAAAGAAAAGAAGCATACACTGTAGAAAAAATATTTCAATTATTTTTATATGGCACCTACTCTTATTCCTCTCTTTCTTATTCTTCAGAAACTTTAAAATCATTTTTCACATAATGACCTCCACTGACATAAACACAGGGGGATGGGAAACTACCAAATGACATTTGGGAGAAAAGTAGCAGATTTAACATTTTCAGTGAAAATAAACTGTTGTTCTCTCATGCTATTTACGGACCTACAGATTAATGGCCATTTTTCTAGTCACCAGTTTAAAAAACTAGTATGACAATTTTAAAAAAACTGTGCACTATTTTAAAGTACCTTGAAAATGTATCATATTTATTCTTATGAGTCTATAGAATAATGCCTTTTTAATACCCCAGAATTATAGCCAGAAGTACATTTTAAAATATTTAAGTAGAGTAATATTCTTTATAGTACATTATAAGGTAACATGGTAGACCAGAAAGAACAAAAACTATGGAACTAGATGGATTTAGATGCAAATCTTATCTCTATCAGCCTCAGTTATAGTAAAAATTAAATGAGATACCGTAATTAGAAAATCTAGCCTATAATAAATATTAATAAAAATTTATTTTAAGAAGTAGTAGGTCTAAAAAAAGTATTAAAGATTACTTTGAGATCAAGAGATTACTTGAATCTCAAGGCAAAATCAATTTAGGGAAGACCTTCATCTTGGGCCAATTTTCCCTATATACAAATCAAATAAGTTGTACCTGTCACAACAGATAACTAGCATAGTTTTTCCCTGAATACTCAACTCCTTACCTCAACTATGCAGCGTAGCCACAGTATATAAAACTTAACAAGGAGGAACCAAGTCATAAAATTTCTGCTAAATAGAGCCTTAATGTAAGTTAAGGGTTAATGGTCAAGACAACTATATTCCAAATATTCATGCTAAGTGGCTCTTATCTCCTTTAGCCTGGCAGATTGACACAGCCATTAATGAAAATGGACAATATGCCAGAAATGTTTAATAGGAGGTAAGGGTTCAAAGAAAACAGCGTTTTAAATGAAAGCCTTAAGACAAAAAAAAAAAAAAAAAGTTAAGGTACTGCGAAAGAACTGCAAATATGTTAGGTGGAAACGTATATATATAAAACATTCCAACAAGCAACAGAAAAGTATGAATTGTCATGAAACAAAGCAATCTTCCAGAAACACTTAAACTGTGTGCCTTTAAATATGTTATTATAAGTCTGAAGAATCATACTACCCAGAAAATTATCACCTCCCTTTCAGCACCTAAATCTGTATGAATTACCAAAGTAAGGACCAAAAACAATATAATGTACTTAATTAAACAAAACTTATTTTCTGGTTGCATGGCATAAAGAATTTAACCAGCTTGACTAATCCTGAGAATTTTCATAAATAAAGCAAAGAGAATATATCCATTCTCATCCAAATATGAATAACATCAATGTATGTATATTATGGAGGGAAACAGCCAAAAATACTTCTGGGAAGACCTATTTTTAGTATACCTTACTAAGAAATCAACGTATTTTTCCAAATGACGCGTAAAATCATTTAAAAAATGTATATATAATAATGTTGCCCCGTAAATCAATCCTTAAGTGAGAAAGAAAGAGCTAGTCCTATTTCTCACATCATGATTAGCTGTTGGATCAGAGATAAGTCATTTAATCTCTCTGTGCCTTGGTTTCATCATCTTCAAAGCTTAAGATTTTCAGTTTTAACACTAACTTAGAGGAATAACAGAAAATAAAAAGCCATGTCTGCCTCACTCCAGTACTCTTGCCTGGAAAATCCCATGGATGGAGGAGCCTGGTGGGCTGCAGTCCATGGGGTCGCTTAACAGTCAGACACAACTGAGCTACTTCCCTTTCACTTTTCACTTTCATGCATTGGAGAAGGAAATGGCAACCCACTCCAGGGTTCTTGCCTGGAGAATCCCAGGGACAGGGGAGCCTGGTGGGCTGCCGTCTATGGGGTTACACAGAGTCGGACATGACTGAAGTGACTTAGCAGCCATATTTCTGTAATATGTAAATAGATATTCAAATATATTCATTTATGGATCAAAACAGTATTCAAATCCAGTGTTCACATGACATTCAGATGTGGAACATTCCCATTCTGTGTCAGATATTAACTGTGCTCCTGTCCACAGAAGAAAAGAAGATTCTGTGAAATCCTTCAGCAGAGTATCCTGGGAAGATCCTTCTACCTCATAGTTTTCTTTTCAGACTGAACATAGATGTGCCAAATACTGTTAATAACAATTAATTATCCCTTGACTCAAGCCAGAACATTGCAGGAGCTGTCACATCCATATGGAGCCAAAACCATACTTCTAGATTTGACCAGGCATAATTACACTAAATGTGCTTTTAGTGATATTTTATCATCAAGGCTTTTTTCATATTATTCAGACTTGAGCCAACATTACTGAATTTTCTCAAAAGAAAACACAAAATAACAATATGAAGAATTTTATAAGATTAACTAATACTCTGAAATTCTGAAGGAATTAATAAATATTGCTAAATCTAAGAATATTATAAATAATCATTAAAAACAGAATTTTGCATTCATTAAAACCAACTAAATTTAATCAACAGGTTTATTCATGTCTGTAACATGATTCCCTATAGAAGAAATGAAGTATGTATAGGAAAAGAAATATGGTAAAATATCTCTATTCAAATGAACTATCATACTAAAAGTTTTATTATAAACTGTTTAATACACATGAATGAGTGAATGTACTACAGCCAGTATTTACAGGTCAGAAATGAGATGATTAAGTCTTACCTTTAAATGTGACAAACAGTTCTGTAGGAAAATATGCCAGTTATTTAAAAAAAACTGTTTCTGACTGACACATAAAAGGCAGGTAATTAATGGATATAGAGCCTAAAGGAGAGGAAGAAAGAGAATTAAGATTTTTCATAAAAAGGGCAGCACTGGACTTGTCAATTATATTTCATTCATTCTCATAAACAAAAAAAATTCTATTAGCATTTTTCTGTTTGTAATAAAAAATACAATCAGGGAATAATCAAACAAAGAAATGACAACGGGAAATTTTTCTGTAAAAACAATTTCCTGACCTATCACCTCTCCCCAAGTTAGAAATATGCTGTTATTTCTCCCTAGACCCATTACTCCTCTAACTAGAACAGTGGCCCTGGGGTCAGAGCATAGACCAACGTTAATGTTTCAGCTTTCAATTCATCAGGTGACTTTAGGGAGTGTGTGTGTTCACTCACACTCAGAGTCGCTCAGAGGATATGTTAAAGTACTTAGAGGCCTCACTTTCCTAACATGAAAAGTGAGGATGATCATCACACATAGCCTATAGGGTTCTGAGGCTTAAAGTAAGGTAAAGAATGGAAAGCACTTGGCTTAGTGCCTGGCACAGTCACTGTGGATTATTATTATACCTCTATCTTAAGTCAAGTATTCATCCAATATTTCACATTTTCTCCAAGCTGCATACAAATTTACAGAAAAATCCCTCAAAGTTATAGAAGTGTATGGTTAAATGGGGAAAAAAAATCACCTTAAATTTCTGAAAAGAGAAGATGTAATTATATAGACAATCACATGCTTCAGAATACAACTTATTATAATGTAACTGGACTTCCCTGGTAGCTCAGACGATAAAGAATTTGCCTGTAATGCGGGAGACTTGGGTTAGATCCCTAGATTGGGGAAATCCTCTGGAAAAGGGAATGGCAACCCACTTCAGTATTCTTGCCTGGAGAATCCCATGGACAGAGGAGCCTGGCGAGCTACAGTCCACGGGGTTGCAAAGAGCCAAACACAACTGAGAAACTAACACTTTCACTTCTCACTACATTTAATTTTTCCCATATTTTAATACGGGTTTCACTTGTGGTTCAGATGGTAAAGAATCTGCCTGCAATGCAGCAGACCCGGGTTCAATCCCTGGGTTGGGAAGATCCCCTGGAGAAGGAAATGGCAACTCACTCCAGTATTCCTGCCTGGAATATCCCACGGATAGAGGAACCTGGCAGGCTATAGTCCATGGGGTCGCAAAGAGTCAGACACAACTGAGTGACTAACACTTTCACTTTACATATTCTAATATAAAATTTAAAGCATCTGTCAAAACCTAGAATAAAGTCTGAATAGCCTACTAAATACAGAGCTAAAAAAATTAAGAATATACAGTTTTTAAAAGAGCAGGAGAAAATAGGTAAAATTTCCCCTTGTGTTTACACTTTGGATATTTTACAATTTGAATTTTTATAATTCTCTTTAAATTCTACTAAAAAAACTCTACTAAATTCATAAATCAATTATTAAAATCCCAAATAAATATGTGAAGAGTTGCAATGTTTCTCATACCAATGAATGTTTCTTTCTGGAACTCAGTTCAAAAGTAGTCTGATAAAGCATCTCCACAAAATTTTTCAAGCAGGGAACATTCACTTCATTTTTCACAGCCTAGGTAAAAAGATAATACAAAAACAAAGAAAATGGTTACAAATGTTAGATCAAACTATACAAAGATTACAAAAAGGTTTTGTAAGGTCTGAAATTAGTTAATAATTCTCTGAGTATCTAATGGAAGTTCCATAAAGTAAATAAGACAAACCAGGTCCCTGCCCTGGGTGAACAAGCAGAGACTAGAGACAAGTGAACAGGCAATGAATATGTGGCATAAAAAATGCTCTATGAGAAAATTCTGTGTGCTCTTAGGGCACTCAGAATGGACCCCAATGAAAAACTCCATTAGGAAGTAATATATACACTGAATCCGGCATTTCCTTGCCTAAAATACTATGGCCTCCCATGTAACCTCTCGGACCTTATCTCCCACTGCTCTGGCCCCTGCACCTGGGATCCAGCCACACTAGCATCTCTGTTATTCCTAGAACACATCAAACATGCTCTTGCTTCTGGATGACTGTGCTGGCTCCTTCTGCCTAAGAAAGTCTTCCCCCAAATCTGGTATGCCTTGCTCCTGCATTCCTTCAGTTTTTTGGTCAACTGTTATCATCCCTTTCAAGGTGGCAGTCTTTGCTGAAAGTGAAAGTCGCTCAGCCGTGTCCAACTTTTATGATCCCATGGACTATACAGTCCATGGAATTCTCCAGGCCAGAATACTGGAGTGGGTAGCCATTCCCTTCTCCAGGGGATCTTCCCAACCCAGGGACTGAACCCAGGTCTCCCACATTGCTGACGGATTATTTATCAGCTGAGCCACCAGGGAAGCCTGATCTTTCCTAATCACTCTATTTAAAATTTCAACTCCCTTACCCACTGCAGCATTTTTAGGGCCCTACCCTGCTTTACGTTTCTCCATAGTACTCACCAACACATCTGGCATACTGCACACTGTACGTATTCATTGATTGTGAGTTAGCTGAACTGGATGTAAGATATATATGAGTAAAACAGTCTTACCCACCCTGATCACTGTTCTACTCTGTGTATAGGAGAGGCCCAGACACACAGGAAGCACTCAATACAGATAATGAATAAATAAGCAGAAGTCAACTACGGAAGGAGGATGGAGATTACTCGAGTGGTAAGAATGTTCCAGAGAGAAGAAGCTCCATGTACAGAGGCAGGTGTTATGGGCTGAATTGTCCCAAAATTCAAACACTAAAGTCCCAACCCCACATACCTCATAATGTGACCTTATAAGAAAATCATTGCAGATAGTTATATTTGCAAGATAAGGTCCTACTGGAGTATGTGTGTATTGGCGGGGGAAAGGGGGTGCTACTCCAACATGACTAGTGTCCTCAAAAAGCAGGGGAAATGCAGACATAGCCATGCACACAAGGAGAACAGCATGTAAAGATGAAGCATAGATCAGGGTGAAACTTCTACAAGACAAGGAATGTCAGAGACTTTCAGCAAACTACCAGAAGCTAGGTAAGAGGCGTGGAACAGACCTTCCTCACAGCACTCAAAAAGATCAACTTGCCAACACCTTGGTCTCAGACATCTAGCCTCCATAACTGTGAGACATTTTTGCTGTTTAAGCCACCTAGTTTGTGGTACTTTGTTAGGGCAATCCTAGTAAATAAACTAAAAAAGTAAACATGGCATTAAAGAAGAACTAGGCAACAGTAATAACGGACCACAGTCAAAAGTCTTTCTTCCTACAATCTGCTCCTCTTGATGAACTGCCTTGAAAACTACAGCATATTCGCAGATACCTGGTAAAAACAGATTTTCAGACAAAGGGGAAGCACACATGACAATTTGGGATGGATAAGCAGTAACTCAAATCACTTCTAGGGAACAAATATCTCCAAACAGGTAAATACACAACCGAACTGTGCATCCATACATTAGAATGCTAGTCAACAATGAATAAACTGCTGATACATTCTGTAACATAGCTGGAACTCAAAATAATTATGCAGAGCAAAAGAAACCAGAAAAGAGTCTGTAGTGTAAGATTCCATTGGTATAAAATTCTAGGAAACCCAAAACTAAGTAGAGGAATAGAAAGACCAATGGTTAGATCTGAGAAAAATGTGGGGTGAGTGGTCGTGGGGATTAAAAAGGAGCATGAAGACACTTTTGGAGTACGGTAGAAATGTACACTATCTTCATCGTGGTGAAGGTTTTACAGACGTATACATATGTCCAATTGTACAATTTAAAACCTCAAGTTTTTTAAAATGAAATATGTGTGTATGTATAAATATAAAGAATATCATTCATACAGCAGTACAAAGTAAACTGAAAGTAAATAGCATTATCACATACCACACACACACAAAAAAACCACACAGGAAGCAAAAAAATTCTAGCATGTCTAGTATGCTAAAATCCCTGAAGTGAAGTGAAGTCGCTCAGTCATGTCTGACTCAAGGCTCCTCTGTCCATGGAATTTTCCAGGCAAGAGTACTGGAGTGGGTTACCATTTCCTTCTCCAGGGGATCTTCCCAACCCAGGAATCAAACCCAGGTCTCCCGCATTTCAGGCAGGTGCTTTACCATCTGAAGCCCTAAAATCCCTAAATCCTATTTATATCAAGTTATGTTACTAGTGTATGGGCTTCCTTGGTGGCTCAGATGGTAAATCTGCCTGCCATGCGAGAGACCTGGGTTCAACCCCTGGGTCGGGAAGATTGCCTGGAGAAGTAAAAGGCTATCCACTCCAGTATTCTGGCCTGGAGAATTCCATGGACTATATAATCCATGGGCTCACAAAGAGTCAGACGCGACTGAGGGACTAATACACACACACAAATGTTTGTAGTAACTACAAATTAATTTTGAGAAATACAATGAATTTAGACCAAGAAAAGCTTTCATAAATCTGTTTCCCTAGAAGTTACCGTGATCATATTTATAATAATCATATTTTATAAATAACTTAGGATACATATTTTGACAGGTATGATGAATGTTATGGCGACTACAGGAATGAACATTTAAAAGTGAGACAGTCCTGTAAAATCTAGGATATATGTCACAGTACTTTTAAATTCTTCAGAAGCATTAAAATGGCAGCTACCCTGTAAGGAGCAAATGCCATTAAATGCAGTGTGTTATGCTGAGCTACTTGAGATAAGCATTACTTCCAGGTTGCAAAAGCACTGCCTGTTAATGGTCTCTAAATCTTAAGGGCCTGGGCTCTTCTTTTAATTAAAAGACTGATCAATGTTCTGCTACTTGTCTAATGAAGATTTCCCTACACCCACATAACATTCAAAGTTTCCACTTTATTGTTTACGAGATTATGAGAGTAAGAACGTATCATCTGGTAACTCTTCAGTGAACAGAGACTTTCAAATACAAGGTAAAAATAAAAATGGACTTACAGCAGCTACAGGGATAAGAATCTCCACAAATAAACCAGCAAGTGCATGTTTTATATCTTTATCTTTTACTTCTAAGAAATACTGAGCACATTCCTTGAGAGGGGAAAAAGATATATTAGATTAACAAAGGAAGATTAAGAAATGATAATATCACAATAATTTCTGAAACATTCTGCAATTTTATCAGAAAACTAAGTTCAAATTCATGCTCAAATTTAAAAAGAAAGTTAATTCACACTTGTGACAATTTAACACTTGGAATAAAAAATTAATAGTTATCATTAATTCATATTTTTCTTATTTCTTTCAAAAAAGTCATTTAAAGCAAAAACAACTACTGTTAGGCTACTTCCAATCACTGCAGTTGAAAAGGGTAGGTCACCTGCATGAACTGAAATGATGCTTCAAAATCTTCTACAGGGTACATTTTCACTCGGAAGAACTTCATTCCCATTATTAAGCTGATGACGCTTTGTACCACATGTGGACTTTGTTCCTTTTGCCGCAGTTCTTTCAATTCTGTCACAAACTTCTTCCTCACAGCCTGAAACCTTTAAAATACATGGATACATAATTTGATATGAATTAAAAATACTCATGTCTCATATGATATTAAAGGTTGAAGTCAAAATGTGTTTTACCTAAACACCATCTCCTTTCTCTGCCCTCATCAAAACTACCAGAAAAATATAGAGATGAAAACAAAATTATTTGTTATTGTAAATTTGCTATTCATTTAGTTTTTCAAATCAAAAAATGCCTTAGGGAGAAATTCTAATTTCTAGAATTAGAAATTCTTATTAGAATTGTAATTTCTTATTGCTATAATACCATCAATACAACACTGCTGCTGCTNCAGGGGAGCCTGGTGGGCTGCCGTCTATGGGGTTACACAGAGTCGGACATGACTGAAGTGACTTAGCAGCCATATTTCTGTAATATGTAAATAGATATTCAAATATATTCATTTATGGATCAAAACAGTATTCAAATCCAGTGTTCACATGACATTCAGATGTGGAACATTCCCATTCTGTGTCAGATATTAACTGTGCTCCTGTCCACAGAAGAAAAGAAGATTCTGTGAAATCCTTCAGCAGAGTATCCTGGGAAGATCCTTCTACCTCATAGTTTTCTTTTCAGACTGAACATAGATGTGCCAAATACTGTTAATAACAATTAATTATCCCTTGACTCAAGCCAGAACATTGCAGGAGCTGTCACATCCATATGGAGCCAAAACCATACTTCTAGATTTGACCAGGCATAATTACACTAAATGTGCTTTTAGTGATATTTTATCATCAAGGCTTTTTTCATATTATTCAGACTTGAGCCAACATTACTGAATTTTCTCAAAAGAAAACACAAAATAACAATATGAAGAATTTTATAAGATTAACTAATACTCTGAAATTCTGAAGGAATTAATAAATATTGCTAAATCTAAGAATATTATAAATAATCATTAAAAACAGAATTTTGCATTCATTAAAACCAACTAAATTTAATCAACAGGTTTATTCATGTCTGTAACATGATTCCCTATAGAAGAAATGAAGTATGTATAGGAAAAGAAATATGGTAAAATATCTCTATTCAAATGAACTATCATACTAAAAGTTTTATTATAAACTGTTTAATACACATGAATGAGTGAATGTACTACAGCCAGTATTTACAGGTCAGAAATGAGATGATTAAGTCTTACCTTTAAATGTGACAAACAGTTCTGTAGGAAAATATGCCAGTTATTTAAAAAAAACTGTTTCTGACTGACACATAAAAGGCAGGTAATTAATGGATATAGAGCCTAAAGGAGAGGAAGAAAGAGAATTAAGATTTTTCATAAAAAGGGCAGCACTGGACTTGTCAATTATATTTCATTCATTCTCATAAACAAAAAAAATTCTATTAGCATTTTTCTGTTTGTAATAAAAAATACAATCAGGGAATAATCAAACAAAGAAATGACAACGGGAAATTTTTCTGTAAAAACAATTTCCTGACCTATCACCTCTCCCCAAGTTAGAAATATGCTGTTATTTCTCCCTAGACCCATTACTCCTCTAACTAGAACAGTGGCCCTGGGGTCAGAGCATAGACCAACGTTAATGTTTCAGCTTTCAATTCATCAGGTGACTTTAGGGAGTGTGTGTGTTCACTCACACTCAGAGTCGCTCAGAGGATATGTTAAAGTACTTAGAGGCCTCACTTTCCTAACATGAAAAGTGAGGATGATCATCACACATAGCCTATAGGGTTCTGAGGCTTAAAGTAAGGTAAAGAATGGAAAGCACTTGGCTTAGTGCCTGGCACAGTCACTGTGGATTATTATTATACCTCTATCTTAAGTCAAGTATTCATCCAATATTTCACATTTTCTCCAAGCTGCATACAAATTTACAGAAAAATCCCTCAAAGTTATAGAAGTGTATGGTTAAATGGGGAAAAAAAATCACCTTAAATTTCTGAAAAGAGAAGATGTAATTATATAGACAATCACATGCTTCAGAATACAACTTATTATAATGTAACTGGACTTCCCTGGTAGCTCAGACGATAAAGAATTTGCCTGTAATGCGGGAGACTTGGGTTAGATCCCTAGATTGGGGAAATCCTCTGGAAAAGGGAATGGCAACCCACTTCAGTATTCTTGCCTGGAGAATCCCATGGACAGAGGAGCCTGGCGAGCTACAGTCCACGGGGTTGCAAAGANTTCCCTGGTAGCTCAGACGATAAAGAATTTGCCTGTAATGCGGGAGACTTGGGTTAGATCCCTAGATTGGGGAAATCCTCTGGAAAAGGGAATGGCAACCCACTTCAGTATTCTTGCCTGGAGAATCCCATGGACAGAGGAGCCTGGCGAGCTACAGTCCACGGGGTTGCAAAGAGCCAAACACAACTGAGAAACTAACACTTTCACTTCTCACTACATTTAATTTTTCCCATATTTTAATACGGGTTTCACTTGTGGTTCAGATGGTAAAGAATCTGCCTGCAATGCAGCAGACCCGGGTTCAATCCCTGGGTTGGGAAGATCCCCTGGAGAAGGAAATGGCAACTCACTCCAGTATTCCTGCCTGGAATATCCCACGGATAGAGGAACCTGGCAGGCTATAGTCCATGGGGTCGCAAAGAGTCAGACACAACTGAGTGACTAACACTTTCACTTTACATATTCTAATATAAAATTTAAAGCATCTGTCAAAACCTAGAATAAAGTCTGAATAGCCTACTAAATACAGAGCTAAAAAAATTAAGAATATACAGTTTTTAAAAGAGCAGGAGAAAATAGGTAAAATTTCCCCTTGTGTTTACACTTTGGATATTTTACAATTTGAATTTTTATAATTCTCTTTAAATTCTACTAAAAAAACTCTACTAAATTCATAAATCAATTATTAAAATCCCAAATAAATATGTGAAGAGTTGCAATGTTTCTCATACCAATGAATGTTTCTTTCTGGAACTCAGTTCAAAAGTAGTCTGATAAAGCATCTCCACAAAATTTTTCAAGCAGGGAACATTCACTTCATTTTTCACAGCCTAGGTAAAAAGATAATACAAAAACAAAGAAAATGGTTACAAATGTTAGATCAAACTATACAAAGATTACAAAAAGGTTTTGTAAGGTCTGAAATTAGTTAATAATTCTCTGAGTATCTAATGGAAGTTCCATAAAGTAAATAAGACAAACCAGGTCCCTGCCCTGGGTGAACAAGCAGAGACTAGAGACAAGTGAACAGGCAATGAATATGTGGCATAAAAAATGCTCTATGAGAAAATTCTGTGTGCTCTTAGGGCACTCAGAATGGACCCCAATGAAAAACTCCATTAGGAAGTAATATATACACTGAATCCGGCATTTCCTTGCCTAAAATACTATGGCCTCCCATGTAACCTCTCGGACCTTATCTCCCACTGCTCTGGCCCCTGCACCTGGGATCCAGCCACACTAGCATCTCTGTTATTCCTAGAACACATCAAACATGCTCTTGCTTCTGGATGACTGTGCTGGCTCCTTCTGCCTAAGAAAGTCTTCCCCCAAATCTGGTATGCCTTGCTCCTGCATTCCTTCAGTTTTTTGGTCAACTGTTATCATCCCTTTCAAGGTGGCAGTCTTTGCTGAAAGTGAAAGTCGCTCAGCCGTGTCCAACTTTTATGATCCCATGGACTATACAGTCCATGGAATTCTCCAGGCCAGAATACTGGAGTGGGTAGCCATTCCCTTCTCCAGGGGATCTTCCCAACCCAGGGACTGAACCCAGGTCTCCCACATTGCTGACGGATTATTTATCAGCTGAGCCACCAGGGAAGCCTGATCTTTCCTAATCACTCTATTTAAAATTTCAACTCCCTTACCCACTGCAGCATTTTTAGGGCCCTACCCTGCTTTACGTTTCTCCATAGTACTCACCAACACATCTGGCATACTGCACACTGTACGTATTCATTGATTGTGAGTTAGCTGAACTGGATGTAAGATATATATGAGTAAAACAGTCTTACCCACCCTGATCACTGTTCTACTCTGTGTATAGGAGAGGCCCAGACACACAGGAAGCACTCAATACAGATAATGAATAAATAAGCAGAAGTCAACTACGGAAGGAGGATGGAGATTACTCGAGTGGTAAGAATGTTCCAGAGAGAAGAAGCTCCATGTACAGAGGCAGGTGTTATGGGCTGAATTGTCCCAAAATTCAAACACTAAAGTCCCAACCCCACATACCTCATAATGTGACCTTATAAGAAAATCATTGCAGATAGTTATATTTGCAAGATAAGGTCCTACTGGAGTATGTGTGTATTGGCGGGGGAAAGGGGGTGCTACTCCAACATGACTAGTGTCCTCAAAAAGCAGGGGAAATGCAGACATAGCCATGCACACAAGGAGAACAGCATGTAAAGATGAAGCATAGATCAGGGTGAAACTTCTACAAGACAAGGAATGTCAGAGACTTTCAGCAAACTACCAGAAGCTAGGTAAGAGGCGTGGAACAGACCTTCCTCACAGCACTCAAAAAGATCAACTTGCCAACACCTTGGTCTCAGACATCTAGCCTCCATAACTGTGAGACATTTTTGCTGTTTAAGCCACCTAGTTTGTGGTACTTTGTTAGGGCAATCCTAGTAAATAAACTAAAAAAGTAAACATGGCATTAAAGAAGAACTAGGCAACAGTAATAACGGACCACAGTCAAAAGTCTTTCTTCCTACAATCTGCTCCTCTTGATGAACTGCCTTGAAAACTACAGCATATTCGCAGATACCTGGTAAAAACAGATTTTCAGACAAAGGGGAAGCACACATGACAATTTGGGATGGATAAGCAGTAACTCAAATCACTTCTAGGGAACAAATATCTCCAAACAGGTAAATACACAACCGAACTGTGCATCCATACATTAGAATGCTAGTCAACAATGAATAAACTGCTGATACATTCTGTAACATAGCTGGAACTCAAAATAATTATGCAGAGCAAAAGAAACCAGAAAAGAGTCTGTAGTGTAAGATTCCATTGGTATAAAATTCTAGGAAACCCAAAACTAAGTAGAGGAATAGAAAGACCAATGGTTAGATCTGAGAAAAATGTGGGGTGAGTGGTCGTGGGGATTAAAAAGGAGCATGAAGACACTTTTGGAGTACGGTAGAAATGTACACTATCTTCATCGTGGTGAAGGTTTTACAGACGTATACATATGTCCAATTGTACAATTTAAAACCTCAAGTTTTTTAAAATGAAATATGTGTGTATGTATAAATATAAAGAATATCATTCATACAGCAGTACAAAGTAAACTGAAAGTAAATAGCATTATCACATACCACACACACAAAAAAAAACCACACAGGAAGCAAAAAAATTCTAGCATGTCTAGTATGCTAAAATCCCTGAAGTGAAGTGAAGTCGCTCAGTCATGTCTGACTCAAGGCTCCTCTGTCCATGGAATTTTCCAGGCAAGAGTACTGGAGTGGGTTACCATTTCCTTCTCCAGGGGANAAATTCTAGCATGTCTAGTATGCTAAAATCCCTGAAGTGAAGTGAAGTCGCTCAGTCATGTCTGACTCAAGGCTCCTCTGTCCATGGAATTTTCCAGGCAAGAGTACTGGAGTGGGTTACCATTTCCTTCTCCAGGGGATCTTCCCAACCCAGGAATCAAACCCAGGTCTCCCGCATTTCAGGCAGGTGCTTTACCATCTGAAGCCCTAAAATCCCTAAATCCTATTTATATCAAGTTATGTTACTAGTGTATGGGCTTCCTTGGTGGCTCAGATGGTAAATCTGCCTGCCATGCGAGAGACCTGGGTTCAACCCCTGGGTCGGGAAGATTGCCTGGAGAAGTAAAAGGCTATCCACTCCAGTATTCTGGCCTGGAGAATTCCATGGACTATATAATCCATGGGCTCACAAAGAGTCAGACGCGACTGAGGGACTAATACACACACACAAATGTTTGTAGTAACTACAAATTAATTTTGAGAAATACAATGAATTTAGACCAAGAAAAGCTTTCATAAATCTGTTTCCCTAGAAGTTACCGTGATCATATTTATAATAATCATATTTTATAAATAACTTAGGATACATATTTTGACAGGTATGATGAATGTTATGGCGACTACAGGAATGAACATTTAAAAGTGAGACAGTCCTGTAAAATCTAGGATATATGTCACAGTACTTTTAAATTCTTCAGAAGCATTAAAATGGCAGCTACCCTGTAAGGAGCAAATGCCATTAAATGCAGTGTGTTATGCTGAGCTACTTGAGATAAGCATTACTTCCAGGTTGCAAAAGCACTGCCTGTTAATGGTCTCTAAATCTTAAGGGCCTGGGCTCTTCTTTTAATTAAAAGACTGATCAATGTTCTGCTACTTGTCTAATGAAGATTTCCCTACACCCACATAACATTCAAAGTTTCCACTTTATTGTTTACGAGATTATGAGAGTAAGAACGTATCATCTGGTAACTCTTCAGTGAACAGAGACTTTCAAATACAAGGTAAAAATAAAAATGGACTTACAGCAGCTACAGGGATAAGAATCTCCACAAATAAACCAGCAAGTGCATGTTTTATATCTTTATCTTTTACTTCTAAGAAATACTGAGCACATTCCTTGAGAGGGGAAAAAGATATATTAGATTAACAAAGGAAGATTAAGAAATGATAATATCACAATAATTTCTGAAACATTCTGCAATTTTATCAGAAAACTAAGTTCAAATTCATGCTCAAATTTAAAAAGAAAGTTAATTCACACTTGTGACAATTTAACACTTGGAATAAAAAATTAATAGTTATCATTAATTCATATTTTTCTTATTTCTTTCAAAAAAGTCATTTAAAGCAAAAACAACTACTGTTAGGCTACTTCCAATCACTGCAGTTGAAAAGGGTAGGTCACCTGCATGAACTGAAATGATGCTTCAAAATCTTCTACAGGGTACATTTTCACTCGGAAGAACTTCATTCCCATTATTAAGCTGATGACGCTTTGTACCACATGTGGACTTTGTTCCTTTTGCCGCAGTTCTTTCAATTCTGTCACAAACTTCTTCCTCACAGCCTGAAACCTTTAAAATACATGGATACATAATTTGATATGAATTAAAAATACTCATGTCTCATATGATATTAAAGGTTGAAGTCAAAATGTGTTTTACCTAAACACCATCTCCTTTCTCTGCCCTCATCAAAACTACCAGAAAAATATAGAGATGAAAACAAAATTATTTGTTATTGTAAATTTGCTATTCATTTAGTTTTTCAAATCAAAAAATGCCTTAGGGAGAAATTCTAATTTCTAGAATTAGAAATTCTTATTAGAATTGTAATTTCTTATTGCTATAATACCATCAATACAACACTGCTGCTGCTGCTGTTGCTAACTCGCTTCAGTTGTGTCTGACTCTGTGTGACCCCCATAGACGGCAGCCCACCAGGCTCCCCCATCCCTGGGATTCTCCAGGCAAGAACACTGGAGTGGGTTGCCATTTCCCTCTCCAATACATGAAAGTGAAAAGTGAAAGTGAAGTCGCTCAATCGTGTCCGACTCTTAGCGAACCCATGGACTGCAGCCTACCAGGCTCCTTCGTCCATGGGATTTTCCAGGCAAGAGCACTGGAGTGGGATGCCATTGCCTTCTCTGCAATACAACACTACTACCACTTATTAATAATCATCATAAAAATAAGATCTAATAATCCACCCATAAAACTTCCATATGTAAATCAGAGTGTCTCTAAATTTTAAGGTTCCTTTTTAATGAAGTCTGCAATCTGAGTGACAAGAAGGGCAGACTGAAACTATACATTTGTTTAATGAGATAAACCAATGAACTGTAGGCTACTAATTATCACCAAAAATTATTATTTTCTTACACTGTAGAAAAACTGAATAAGAAGCATGGGGGGACGCTGGTCTCACAATCTGAATAAGCTAGAGAATCACAATACTTGCAAAACACTGAGCACCATCTTGGATTCAAATGACCCCAGTTGTTAAGGCTACTAAGTTTTTCTTTGTTTACATTGCAAAAAGATATCTGATAGTTTGTTAATCAATAATATTTCATTTACTCTCTATATATTACGCAACATATAATATATATTATGAAAAATACAATAAATAGGTTGCTTATATTGACGAGTTTACTGTTAATATTACTTGGGGAAACTAGTTCTTGAAAGGTAAAATGACAAATCATACTACCCAATGGTCACTGATTACATATAATATTAATATAGATATTAATTACATTTTAATGAAATATGGACACATGATAGGAAGTATAACTTATCTATTTCCATTTCAGTCTTGGAGAATACAACACCATTTTCCATGTAAGTATTCTTTTACATTTTATAAAGAAAATATAAAGTGAATAAAATTCCTTCCATTGCAATAATATTAGAATCTAAGGATTTTTTTCTGTCATTAAATTTCTCATAATAATTATTAGTCACTATAATCAAAGGAAATGCATAGACAATATTCTGAAACACCCCCAGCCTTTCTCTTTCTCCTCACCCCTTTCCCACCTCACCACCTTTCCTTTCAAATGGTGGTGCCGTCAGCAGCCAAATGCCGATGTGTGCACGTCTTTTCTCATGCTCACTGGATGTGAGGGTGGAAAACATCTCATTACTGCTCGAGCAGCATTTCTCTAACAACTAGACCAGCGAGTGTGCTCAATCGCTCAGTCATGTCCGACTGTTTGTGACCCAGTGGACTGTAACTGCCAGGCTCCTCTGTCCATGGAATTTTCCAGGCAAGAATACTGGAGTGGATTGCCATTTCCTACGCCAAGACCAATGAGACTGAGCAACATTTCATATATTTACCTTATATTTACCATCCTTTATTATAAATATTTTTATTTACTATCCTTACCATACTGGATTTAACTTAGCTATCATGTAGGGTTCTTCTGGATTCAACTTGTTCATGTATTATTTAGCATTTCTAACCTATATTCCTGATATAAAATCACTTTCATTTTTTTATATAAATTTATTTTAATTGGAGGCTAATTACTTTACAATATTGTATTGGTTTTGCCATACATCAACATGAATCCACCACGGGTGTACATGTNGTTCTTCTGGATTCAACTTGTTCATGTATTATTTAGCATTTCTAACCTATATTCCTGATATAAAATCACTTTCATTTTTTTATATATATTTATTTTAATTGGAGGCTAATTACTTTACAATATTGTATTGGTTTTGCCATACATCAACATGAATCCACCACAGGTATACATGTGTTCCCCATCCTGAACCCCCTCCCACCTCCCTCCCCATACCATCCCTCTGGGTCATCCCAGTGCACCAGCCCCAAGCATCGTGTATCATGCATCGAACCTGGACTGGCGATTCGTTCCATGTATGATATTATATATGTTTCAATGCCATTCTCCCAAATCATCCCACCCTCTCCCTTTCCCACAGAGTCCAAAAGACTGTTCCATACATCTGTGTCTCTTTTGCTGTCTCACATACAGGGTTATCGCTACCATCTTTCTAAATTCCATATATACGCATTAGGATACTGTATTGGTGTTTTTCTTTCTGGCTTACTTCACTCTGTATAATAGGCTCCAAATAAAAATCAAACTATCATGAACTACAGGGCCATAAAAAGAAATATATCATTGCTCATGTTTTAGTAGCTGTATTCCTGAGACAGGGATTCACTGTTGATTAAATATAAATGCAATATTAATATATTATTGTCTAAGTCATTTCAAATACTCCAATATATTCCAAGTTCTGTAGCACTGGGTATACAAGGGTCTCTGGTTAATTACAAAGGATTAAAAACATAAATTAAAAGATGCATGCACACTAAGTCACTTCAGATGTGTCTGATTCTATGTGATCTTAAGGACTGCAGCCCGCCAGGTTCCTCTGTTTATGGGATTCTCCAGGCAAAAATACTGGAGTGGGTTGCCATGTCCTCCTCCAGGAGATATTCCTGACTCAGGGATCAAACCCACATCTTTTGAGTCTTCTGCATTGGCAGGCAGGTTCTTTACCACTAGCCCTACCTGGGAAGCCCAAATTAATAGATACTAAATACTAAATAAAATACATTATTTAGTATTAAAATCTAAACTACTGAACACTAACAATAATTATGTTTGCTTCTTTAGAATTTAAAGGTTGTTATATAATGATTTCAGGGCCAAAGACTGACTCTTTAAATAGCACCCAGGAAAATCTAAACTGATCCTTTCTGCCTTATAGATTTCCCAATAGGAACAAAGGCAATTCAAAATCTTCCACAGTCTTTAGAGTAAGCACAAGATACAAAAGACAAGCATCTTTTTTAGTGTTTACGATAATTATGGTTCAAGATAATCAATGCATATAACTCCTAATGAATAGCCCTTTTTATGGAGTACTCTAGTATATCTTATCGTCCCTTTTTGGTATGTCTTCTATCTATTCAAAACACTGTTCAGTATTAAAACAAATTAAGATGGTTAGAAGGAAGACACTGCAGTCCTATCTCAGAGATAAAAGCACTCAACTAGAAACCACTAAAGTAATTATTAGCTTTGACAAGAGTTCGAAAACACTTCTCATAGAACTGTGAAACACAGGGAATAAGGTAACGACCTGACAATTTTTGGCAATTTCTGACTTCCTTAATTCAGGTTTTATGGAAAATACCAAATAAATGAAAACAATTTGTAGAACGGAAGTAAGGGTGCCCCTTTAAAATCTTCTAAAAACACAGAGGCAAAATAATAAAAAGTGAAGCCAACTTCACAAAATTCTATCAAAAACAGAAATAACAGAGTAAAGTAGTTAGTGTCTATTCTGTCAGTCAGTAATGAGGCATTCTAAAGCATATCAAGATCAGTGATTTATGAAACTTACTTTGACTGGGCAAGAACGCCTATCACTTCTGCATATAAATCTGCAATAATATGCACATTCCCAGTGTTGGTTCCTGAATATCTAAAGCAACAAAAAGAACAAACACATTATTTCATTAAAATTTTCTACAAACTCTCTTTCTTAATAAATCTGAACATTCCTTATCAGGGTGTTGTATAAATGTTCTCTGAAGATTCACTTGCAGGATGATAAAAACCACATGAATTTTCTCCTATCTCTACATTTTAATTTGCCAGGAAATTTAACCTGATTCTTAAAAATCCAATCAATGGCTTTAAGGATTATTTTTACAAAATCCTTTCCATAAGCATCTTGTGTGGATTAAAAAACAGAAAGGCATAACTACTTTGAACTCCAGTAACAAATAATTGAGGAAAATTCAAATTAACAGTCTAAGTGTAGACTGCAGATAAAAGTAACAATGCCATAAGTATTTTACTTACCCTTCCTTATGTTTAAAGTGCTTAAAAGCTAAGTTTAGAACTTCATGAACTAAGGGATCAGGCACAGGATGAACAGGAATCTAGGGGGAAAAGAAATTGTGTGCCAAATAGGTTACAAGTCTTTTATGAGTATTCTCATCATTTCAACTAACCAAATTAATAACCAATTTTAATTTTCATGATATAATCTACTACTAATCTGTCAATCTTCCCCTTTTCTAAGAAGGTTATTATTTCTCTAAGAATTTAGTTGAATACCTACTTTGCTGTTGTTTAGTCGCTAAGTCATGTCCGACTCCGTGTGACCTGGTAGACTGTAGCCCACCAGGCTCCTTTGTCTATAGGACTTTCTAGGCAAGAATACTAGAGTGGGTTGCCATGCCCTCCTCCAGGGGGTCCTCCTGACTCAGGGATCGAACCCACGTCTCCTGCATTGGCAGGTGGATTCTTTACAACTGAGCCACTAAGGAAGACCTCAACATCTACTTCAACAAGTTCTAAATTCAAGAATATTAGCTTCATAACCACAAACCCTTAAACTACAGACTATGCCGATGAAAAAACAGTCATTGTTGTACTATCCTCTATCAGAAACTTAAAAACGCACTCCTGGGTAACTCTCTGTGACACCTATAGGAAAGGGAGCTTGATTGAGCCAGGTCCATATTCCACATAGTCTGATATTCTACCATAATAGTATTCAAAAGGAACTCCAACTTCAAACAATTTAAAATTAGTTACGGTTTTACTAGTATTAGAAATTTTTCATTTAAATGTTTGTTTCATTTAGTTATTTAAAAATTACATGTTAGTTCCGAGTATGGAAAACACATCAAAACATGAAAACCAGAAAGTGAAATCCCTGCCCCTTCCCCCACATATAATCACTACTGGTATATATCTACTTGCAGGTTTTTTCCTACACTCACCCACCCACATACCTTATTTTTACTTAATGGAATGATGCATCTTTCCCTGTCAGTACTGAGCACTCCTTACACTATTTAGCAGCCATATAAAACTCTGTGTATATTATAATTTATTTAATGAGCTCCCTATTAATGAACATTTCATTCCAGATTTTTAATATATACGATGTTATACAATAAACATCTTATGTATTTAGTATTATTTACTTTTATAGTTCCATGGGAAAGAGTTCAAAAGGAGGAACTGATGAGTTAAAGATTATCCAAGTCATCATTTACAGAGATTCTAGTTCTTTATATGTGGGGGTCTGTTTTTGACCTCTCTATTCCATCAATTAATTCACACCTATACTAAAATCATTCTGTCTTAATTATAAGAGCTTACTACTAGGTTCTGATGTCTGGCACTGCAAGGCCTCCCTATTTTTCTTCCGTGACAGCTTGGCTATTGTTCTTTCCTATTCAATTTAGAGCCATCTTTTCTAGGTCCACAAAAACTGTCTGTTACAGATCAATTTGGGGATAACTATATTCTTATACATTTGCATGAAATATCTTCCCACTTCTTTAAAGGCTTTCAGGAAAATTTTACAATTTTCTGATTTTGCCTTTTGTTATTCTTAAGACAATAAACATATGAAGAGATACTTGCTTTCATCAGTAATAAGAATGAAAATACACAATTCAGTTCAGTCGCTCAGTCATGTCCAGCTCTTTGTGACCCCATGGACTGCAGCACGTCAGGCCTCCCTGTCCATCACCAACTCCCAGAGTTTACTCAAACTCATGTCCATTGAGTCAGTGATGACATCCAACCATCTCATCCTCCGTTGTCCCCTTCTCCTCTCGCCTTCAATCTTTCCTAGCATCAGGGTCTTTTCAAATGAGTTAGTTCTTTACATCACATGGGCAAAGTATTGGAGTTTTAGCTTCAACATCAGTATTTCCGATGAATATTCAGGACTGATTTCCTTTCGGATGGATGGTTGGATCTCCCTGTAGTCCAAGGGACTCTCAAGAGTCTTTTCCAACACCACAGTTCAAAAGCATCAATTCTTCACAACAAACTGTGGAAAATTCTTAAAGAGATGGGAATACCAGACCACCTAACCTGCCTCCTGAGAATTCTGTATGCAGGTCAAGAAGCAACAGTTAGAACTGGACATAGAACAACAGACTGGTTCCAAATCGGGAAAGGAGAATGTCAAGGCTGTATATTGTCATCTCGGTTATTTAACTTATATGCAGGGTACATCATGAGAAATGCAGGGCTGGATGAAGCACAAACTGGAATCGAGATTGCTGAGAGAAATATCAATAACCTCAGATATGCAGATGACACCACCCTTATGGCAGAAAGAGAAGAACTAAAGAGCCTCTTGATGAAAGTGAAAGAGGAGAGTGAAAAAGTTGGCTTAAAACTCAACATTCAGAAAACTAAGATCATGGCATTTGGTCCCATCACTTCACGGCAAATAGATGGGGAAACAATGAAAACTGTGACAGACTTTATTTTTGGGGGCTCCAAAATCACTGCAGATGGTGACTGAGCCATGAAATTAAAAGATCCTTGCTCCCTGGAAGAAACGTTATGACCAACCCAGACAGTTTATTAAAAAGCAGAGACATTACTTTGTCAACAAAGGTCCATCTAGTCAAAGCTATGGTTTTTCCAGTAGTCATGTATAAATGTGAGAGTTGAATTATGAAGAAAGCTGAGCACTGAAGAATTGATGATTTTGAACTGTTATGTTGGAGAACACCCTTGAGGGTCCCCTGGACTGCAGGGAGATCAAACCAGTCGATTCTAAGGGAAATCAGTCCTGATTATTCATTGGAAGGACTGATGCTGAAGCTGAAGCTCCAATACTTTGGCCACCTGATGCGAAGAACTGACTCATTGGAAAAGACCCTGATTATGGAAAAAGATTAAAGGTAGGAGGAGAAGGGTATGACAGAGGATGAGATGATTGGATGGCATCATAGACTTGATGGACATGAGTTTGAGTGAGCTCTGGGAGCTGGTGATGGACAGGGAAGCCTGGTGTGTTGCAGTCCATGGGGTCGCAAAGAATTAGACATGACTGAGTGACTGAACTGAACTGGATATGTTATTTGGGACCTAGGAGACAAGACTATTAAACAAACTGAAACTAAGTCCCCCTAAAACCAAGCTCATCTGCTGAGTTTATGACTAACTTCTCTATACAAAACGTTATTCCTTTTCTTGCCCAAAACCCATTCTCCTCTGCTTGGCACTGCAATAAAACTTTCTCTTCTCCAAACTCAGATGCTTTGGTTTGTTGGCCTAACCATGGGTCAGGCATATGAACTTAAATTCAGTAACAAAACAAGTCAGGTGAGACTGCTCTGAAGGTTGCATATAATGTAGAGATGAGGAGAGAGAGTGGCTACATGAAGAGCCTGTAAAAGAACTTTCCAAGGAGAGGAACCTATCCAAGGAAACAGCAGGGCCTGTGGCAGAAGTGAGTTAGGTATTAATAGCTTGAGGAAGAGAGCAAAAGCCGTACTAAATAGGTAAGTGATTCCAGTTGGAGCAGAAGAGATAGGAAAAGATAAGCAGTACAGATCTTCTTTTGCTGTCCTGGGAAGGGAAACTTGACTTGCTGTGCAATGAGAAGACACTGAAGATCTTGTGTAGGAGAATAAAATGATTGACTCACATTTTAAAAGCCAAAGTAGGAGTAACAATCATATGAGCATATAACTCCATTCAGAATAAAATTAAAATTTTTCTATAAAATTATGTGCAAAATAGAGTGTGCATCATCTCACTCTTTCCTCATGTCTGTCACAATGACAAAATGTGTTTTTGTAGTTCTTTTTTTCGTTTTTAAACTTCTTTTTTAGTTTTAGAAAAAGAAGAGCAAGAGCAGTCCAGGAGGAGGCAACAATCCTTGCAAATAAATCCAATAATCAGCGTCCTGGGTGGCCATTTGTCACGCATGCATCGTTTCAATGTGAATCATATTTAAATCAAACCTCTTTAGTAAGACTCTCACATTTATCATCCTGGATACTTAATCATGTGCCTAACTCTGTAACATTCTAATCTGATATATTATATTCACATCCACTCACATCTAAAATCTTAGCAGCCATAACAACTGTCCTTTTCTGACACGTACAGAATTATACACCCAGTCTTAAGAACAGAGGTCACATACCCACATCTTGAAAAATTTCAGAAAGATTGGCCAAGGACAAATTTGACACCTTTAGAAATATCAAGCATATGTGTTAATTCTGGAATTCACAGTTGCATGCAGATGATAAAAGCAAACACATGAAAAAAAAATCTGAAATGTAAAAGCACAACATATTTAAGCACTTAAAACATTATTTTGAAATAGTAACTGAGTCATGGCTCGTAATCAACTTGGAAATTCTCTTTTTCTGTTGTTCCTTCTTTCCATTTTTCCTCCCTTCTTTCTTCTCTACCTACCTTCCCTCCTTTTCATCTTCTTTTTTGTTCTTTTGGTTTTTGTGGGGTTTTTTTTGCTCATTTTCTCACCTTCTCTTTCTTTCCTTTGTTGTTCCTTTTCCATCTTGTTCCAAAATGCATTTAAAATGGATTTTAAAAATTTACTCAAAATATGAAAATATCTCAAAAGAAGTAATTCACATATACTCAACAAATATTATTTTGGACCTATCTTATTTTAAGTAGTTTGCTATTTTATTGGTACTAGTATAGTGAACAGAATCAAATGGATTCCTTACGAACATTGTAGGCTAGGTGAGACTAATAGTTGGTTAATCATTCTAACTAATGTCTAATATCACACTGATATAAGGGTTCTTAAGGAAAGGGACCCTGTGTGTGAAAATATATAAGAAAGGAATCTAACCAGACTCATAGGTTATTGGCTTCATTTCAGAAGAAGTACTTAAACAAAGATTTGTAAAAGAGTAGGAATTAAGTAGATGAAGAGAGATAGGAACAGTATCCCAATCAATGACACAAGCCCTGTGCTGCTTTAGGAGATGAGTGGGAGCGAGGGAAGGCTTACAAGGGAAAAACAAGATGCATTTGAGGAATTAAAGACCCCTGCAGGCCAATTAGTGAGAAAGATGTACTATTTTATGGGATATTTCTGCAGCAGCTAACACCAAGCACATCTTTTGGATCCTTTTAGGGTTCTTGTTGATGTGCTCATCATATTAATTCTTCTTTATTCAAAACACTGAAACAATTTAAAAACATGCATACAGGTATATTAAAACGTAACTCTGCTACGAAATGAGCAATTAGAGAATACAGTTTGACCTGGCTCTCTAGGGCTTCCCTAGTGGCTCAGCTGGTAAAGAGTCTGCCTGCAATGCAGGAGACCTGGGTTCAATCCCTGGGTTGGGAAGATCTCCTGGAGAAAGCAATGGCTACCCACTACAGTATTATGGCCTGGAGAATTCCATGAACTGTATAGTCCATGGGGTCGCAAAGAGTTGGACATGATTGAGTGACTTTCACTTCACTTCACTAGCTATCTACTTGTTACAAGTTAAACTGTACTATCCAAAAAGATCTGCTGAAGTCCTAACTCCTGGTACCTCAGAATATAAACTTATTTGGAAATAGGATTATGGCAGATATAATTAGTTAAAACGAGGTCACATAGGAGTAGGATGGGCCCTAATCCAATAGGGGATTGGAATCCTTATTTAAAATAAAGGCAGAAACACAGAGAAGAAAATGTCATATGGAGAAACAGAGACGCACAGAGATAATATTGTGTGACTGCAGAGGAAAAGACTGGAGTGATGTAGCAGCAAACTACAAAACTTCAATGATCGATGACCATTAAGAGAAGTTAGAAGCAAAGCAGAATTCTCCTCTACAGGAGCCTGGCCTTACCAACACCTCCATTCTAGACGTCTAGCCTCCAAAACTAGGCAATACATTTCTCTTGTTTTAAGCTACACACATTGTGGTACTTTGTTACAGAAGCCTTAGGAAATGAATACTGCCTGTCAAGTCTCTAGCTTTGGATTTGTTGTTGTTGCTAATGTTTAGTCACTGAGTAGTGTCTGAGTCTTTTGCAATGAACTATAGCCCACCAGGCCTCTCTGTCCATTGGATTTCCCAGGCAAGAAAACTATAGTGGGTTGCCATTTCCTTCTCCAGATCTTTCCAGCCCAGGGACTGAACTCACATCTCCTGCATTGACAGGCAGATTCTTTACCACTGAACCACCTGGGAAGCCCATCTTTGTATATATAAATATATATATAATGTTGCCTGCCGTATCAGTAAATGATGCTTGCAGCCATCAAACCATCACATTATAGGGAACTCAGGATAGAAACAGGATGCTTGCCATCTCGCAGTTAGCCACTGAAGCCATCATCCCCCAATCGGTGCACCTGAAAGACTCAGGATGAGAAAGCAGAGGATACTGACCCCAGATAGCTGAAGTACATAGCAAAGAAATTATTTCAATGAGTACTGATTTTTCCACCTTTCCATATATAGATAACACTAAATTCCTTAACTTGAGGTATCTGGTTTTCTTTAATTAATAGCAACCTTTTGCTGTTCTGATTACTTGCTCTTTGTTGCAAAAACTCCTATATATCCTGCTTCCTCACTTATCTCTTGGGAACAGTCTCTCAGTTATCTGAGATCCTATATCTTGGACTGAAGTCCTCAGCTTTGTTTGCTGAGTAAAACATGATTCTTAACTTTTAGGTTGTGCATTTTTTTCAGTTGCACAACCTAAAAGTTGAGAATCCCTGGGTTGGGAAGATTCCCTGGAGAAGGAAATGGCAACCCACTCCTGTACTCTTGCCTTGAAAATCCCATGGACGGAGGAACTTGGTGCAGGCTACTATCCATGGGGTCACAGAGAGTTGGGCAGGAATGAGCAACTTCACTTTCACTTTCAGTTGACACATTCCCCTTGAGGGGAGACTTACATTTGTTTGTGAAATAAGGAAAGTGTGTAGAAGATGTGAAATATGTATTCTGTCTCTTTTTCAAACTCCCCAACCAGATAAAATATGTCATCCTTAGTGAAGAACAGGGAAGGAGAGTGAAGGAAGAGTGGAAACTACCTTCTTATTTTCTAAGAGGTTGGAAGTTTCTCTTTCATCATCTCGGCCAGTAACAAAGAGACACTGGAAACAGCTTCCCTTTGGCCTTGTAATCTTGAAAGATTTGGTGGTTTTATACAGGGCAATTAGAAAAATTTGAAGATTTTTGTATGTTTAATTTTGCTTTGACAGAAGTTATGGTATAGAAGCACACAATTATAATTTTATTTTGAAAAGATAACTTGCCTGCAGGGAACAGAATGGATTAGAGAGGAACCAACGGGAACATAGATAACTCTTATAGTTTTAAAAAAGAGATTCTAGGAACCTGTCCTAATATGATTTTACTGGAAATGAAGTAGTTTAATAAGAGAGATTTCAACTTAAAAACCTTCATAATTTGATGACAAATTGAATGAGAATAGGGTGGAGGTGTGAGACATGGTAAATCAGTGAGGAAATTTCAACAAAACTAAGTGTTGGGACTTTCCTGGTAGTCCAGTGGTTAAGAATCCACTTGCCAATGAAGGGAACATAGGTTTGATCCCTGGTCTGGGAAGATTTCATGTGCCATCAAGAAACTAAGCTGGGGTACCGCAGTTACTGAAGCCTGCGCTCTAGAGGCCCTGTTCTGCAACAAGAGAAGCCCACACACTGCTGGGAAGAATAACCCTTGCTCACTGCAACTAGAGAAAAGCCTGCATGGTAACAAAGATCCAGTGCAGCCATAAATAAGAAAGAGGTGTTTTTTGTTTTTTTTTTAAGCAGAGGAATGATAAATACAAAATTTAAAAAAAGAACTGTTCTTAAAGACAACAAGAAAAGCAATAAAAATAGGAAAAAGAGTGAGATTAATTATACATACATTTTATGGTTGCATTTTTCTAGATATAGGCTATATTATTACCTCTGAGGTTTTTTAGGGGCTTCCTTGGTGACTCAGTAGTAAAGGATCTGTCTACCAATGCAGAAGACACAGGAGATTGGATTACATCCCTGGGTCAGCGAGAGTCCCTGGAGGAAGAAATGGCAACCCATTCCAGTATTCTTGCCAGGAAATCCCCACAGACAGAGGAGCCTGGTGGGCTATATAGTCCCTAGGGTCACAAAGAGTCAGACACGACTTAGTGACTGAGCATGCATGAGGTTTCTAGAAAATTATTCAAAGAAGGAACAACATAATTTCTTTTTTTTTTTTACTTTACAATACTCTATTGGTTTTGGCATACGTTGACATGAATCTGCCACGGGTGTACACGAACTCCCAAACATGAACCCCCCTCCCACCTCCCACCCCACATCCTGTCTCTTATACACATCTNGTCCGTCTAGTCAAGGCTATGGTTTTTCCAGTAGTCATGTATGGATGTGAGAATTGGACTATAAAGAAAGAAAATACACAAGGTACCATTTTGCCCTTACTTGATGGGAAAAAAACTAGGTCTGACAATACCAAATTGTAGAAATAAGGTAAACCAATGAGGGCTCACAAACATTGCTGGTCAAGCTTTAGATCAATTTTTTACATAGCCTGCAATCTAGCGAGGACCACAGTGTGTCACCACAAAACATGGCCCTTGGGCCTAAGGATTGTTTTAAGCTGAAGGCAAGAGAGAAAGAACAGATGAGGGAAAAGGACTCTGCTCCTCCTTTCTCTCTAAAAGCAGCCCCCTCTCCTCCTTTTCCCTAACCAAGAAGAGGACAAACCACTGGCACTAGAAACACCAAGCAGGCACCGAGATGGAGCTGCACAAAGAAGCCTTACGAAACAGTCCTTATTTCCCCTGGCTCCCCCCGTGTGTTTACCTTCCCACGATTTACCAGCTCTAGGAGCCCCATCTCTTTTCCTTGTCTTGTCACTTCTCCACAGTGTACTGTTCTTTGTTAAAACAGGTTCTTGGGTTGAACCATTCTTTGGGTCTTCACTTCTTTTCTCTGAAGGCCTCGAGATGTATATGTAGTAAACCTTTTCTTCTGCTAAGCTTACTTCCGTCAGCTTAATCTGTAGGCCCCAGCTACTAACCTAAGAGTGAGGAGCTCCATTACACTAGCAGTTACACACATTATAGGAAAATAAGGACGTGTAGCTACATACTTCATAGGTGAACCTTAGCAACATAATATCGAATGAAAAAAGTAAGTCCCAGAGGAAAGAAACAGCATAATACAACTTTTTAGAAAGTTCAAAAACAAGAAAAATTTAATATATTATTCAGACATGCATGAAAACATTTTTTAAGAGTTAAGGGAATAATTAACATAAAAATCAGTACGATAGTAAGGAAGTAGCCGGGGAGTGAAATAGGAGCTTTACACAATTAGGATTAAAATTTTAGGTAATAGTTGAGTTCTGAGTCTTGGTGGCAGGCTCATAAGCAACCATTATACTGTAAATCAATACACAGGCAGTCACACAGAGGCCAACGACAAAAGTGTGTCTTGAACCAGGATTATAATTTATCCAATCTGTGCATCTCAGGGTCCAACTAGAGCCAAATGCATAGGAATTCTTTACATTTGCTTAAAATTTTACCAGCTGAGCTACCAGGGAAGCCCTAAGATTGTTAATAATATAGTTTATAAAACACCTCATCAGTAAAATGAAATCGTAATAAAGATATTAAATACAACCAAGAAAGTCACAAACTAGACTGGGGATAATAAAAAGGATTATAGCTACTCAGAGATGATCACAATGCTTCTCAGGGATTAGATGAAGAAGAGATTTATATTTAAAATGAAGATAACGTATTTCTTACAAAGATTAACCAGGTGCTTATCAGGAGGAGGCTGAATTTCAGCCTTAATAATGATCAAGAACTAGTTCAAAAGTGGTGGATACAAGATTGACACTAGATAAGAATAAAGATAATTAAATTACAATGATGGGCAAGAAATCCAATAAGGAACTATTAGTTTACATTTACTCACTTTAATGAGAAAGTGACCAAATTCACACCACAGTAAGGAAGAGCACTGGGATTTTTTTATTTTTATTTTTTTATTGGAATATAATTGCTTTATAATGTTGTGTTTCTGCTGTACAATGAAGTGAATCAGTTATACGTATACATATATCCCCTTCCTATTGGCTCAGATGGTAAAGAATCTGCCTGCAATGCAGGGGACCTGGGTTTAATCCCTGGATCAGAAAGATCCTCTGGAAAAGGGAATGACAACCCACCCCAGTATTCTTGCCTGGAGAATTCTATGGACACAGAGGAGCCTTGTAGCTATAGTCCATGGGGTCACAAAATTTGGACACAACTGAGAGACTAACACTTTCACTTCCTCTTGAGCATCCCTCCCACTCTACCAACACCCTACCCTTCTAAGTCATCAGAAAGCACCAAGCTGAGCTCCCTGGGCTATACAGCAGCTTCCCACTGGCTATCTATTTTACGCATGGTAGTGTATATATGTCAATGTTACTCTCTCATTTCATGCCACAGTACTAGGATTTTTCAAACACTGTCTCAAGCAGACGGAAGCACAGCAGCTGGCATGGCTCTAAAAGGCTTGTGGTGAACCCTGACTCCAGAACCAAAGGCTACGGCCACATCTTGGCTAAGTGGCTCAGTATTTATTGTTGACCAGGAGAAATCAGAAAGAACATTCATCTGAAACTTCCTAGAAATGGGTACTGTCCTAAAAGCCTGAACTTGAAATTCAATTAGAAGAAAATGTACTCTGAGGGACACCCCCATGCTATCCATCATATAAAGGGCTGAGTAACCAGCTGTGAACAAAATCTTTCAAGGTCTCAGATAACCTTTTAAAAATAACCTGACCTTACAAGAAGGAAATGAATTTTATGCATCAGTTTGTAGAAGCTGAGATTTTTAAATACCATGCTAATAACTGTGCGTGACTGCATGCTAAGTTGCTTCAATCGTGTCTGACTGTGCGACCCTATAGACTGGTGCCCACAAGGCTCCTCGGTCCATGGGATTCTCCAGGCAAGAATACTGGAGTGGGTTGTGATGCCCTCCTCCAGGGGATCGTCCCAATCCTGGGATCGAAACTGCCTCTCTTACATCTAACCTGCATTGGCAGGTGGGTTCTTTACCACTAGCCCATGATAATAACAGACCAGGACCTAAATTTATTCTACATAGAAGTCAGAGAGCTCAGCCTCCAGAACAGTCTTAACCTTTCTCTCCCATTGGTAAACTGAAATTATAAACCCAAAATTCCTCTTGCAATTAGGGATACATTTAAGTAGGAATTTTATGACTGACTGTATTATAAGAAGCTTTCCAATCTTTTATAGGCAAATACATCCCACCATTAAAGAAGCATAAGGTTAATAATCACATCTCACTTTGGAATATTGGCTGGGCCATTAAGTACGATCTTGGCATGGCAATCTTTTACGTGGTACCTTGAGTACCTCTTCTTAGGGCTACACTATTCATCTCATATTAACAATTTATTGACCAGAGACATATTAATACTCACTTATATAATCAAATTGCAGATCACAGGAGTTTGCTTCTGCAAAAATCCCCCAGTCAATTACAAAACAAAAGAAGAAACTAAAACCAGTAACTCCAAAATGCTCCCTTAAATTCACACCAAGCTGCTCAACTTATTATAAGTAAATTATAATCAAATCATTCTATGCTATTGTAAAATATTTTCTTCATTAGAGTGATAAAAGATATCTTTCTACACTTTTTATCACTCTAATGAAGAAAAGCTGAGCTTTTCTATTCACTAGTTATATAACCTGGAGGACGTTTCCACTTTTTTAACCTGTGAAAATTGCAGATAATAGATTAGAGCTGATAATTACCAGACCAGAGATTAAAAAAAAAACTGAGAGAATGCATTACAATAGGAGATTGATTCTTGTCCTTGCACTTTTTCTACCCCTCTCTAAAAAGGACTAGGACAAAATTCTTACCTCCTAGGAAGGTAGGGCAGATGAGGGAACTAGAACGTAGGATGGAGACACTGAGGACAAGGTCTCATAGGGAAAAATGGCAGTAATCCAGAGCTCATTAGGAAGCAGGGAGGCAGATGTATTCTCCTAGCCTGATCTTCCCCAGACTGGGCCAAACAAAATATGCCCGAAGGTAACTAAAAGGTTACTGAAGTCACTGCTATTGTTCCCTATGTCCCAGTTGTTGTTGTACAGTTACTAAGTCATCTCCAACTCATTGCGACCCCATGGACTGCAGTATGCTAGGCCTCCCTGTCCTGCACTATCTTCTGGAGTTTGCTCAGATTCATGTCTATTAAGTTGACGATGCTATCTAACCATCTTATCCTCTGCCACCCTCTTCTCCTTTTGCCGTCAGTCTTTTCCAGCATCAGGGTCTTTTCTAATGAGTCAGCTCTTTGCATCAGCTGGCCAAAGCTTTGGAATTTTAGCTTCACCTTTGGTCTTTCCGGACTTCCCTGGTGGCTCAGATGGTAAAGCGTCTGTCTACAATGCAGGAGACCCGGGTTCGATCCCTGGGTTGGGACGATCCCCTGGAGAAGGAAATGGCAATCCACTCCAGGACTATTGCCTGGAAAATCCCATGGACAGAAGAGCCTAGTAGGCTACAGTCCATGGGGTTGCAAAGAGTCGGACACGACTGAGCCACTTCACCTCACTTCACTTCACTTTAGTCTTTCCAATGAATATTCAGGGTTGATTTCTTTTTGATTGGTTTGATCTCCTTGGGACTCTCACGAGTCTTCTCTAACACCACAATTCAAACGCATCAGTTTTTCCTTAATCAGCCTTCTTTATGGTCCAGCTCTCACATTTGTACATGATTACTGGAAAAACCACAGCTTTGACTATATGGACCTTTGTTAACAAAGTGATGGCTCTGCTTTTTAATACGCTGTCTAGGTTGGTCATAGCTTTCCTTCCAAGGAGCAAGTGTCTTTTAATTTCATAGCTGCAGTCATTGTCTGCAGTGATTTTGGGGTCCAAGGAAAAAAAATTGTCACTGTTTCCACTTTTCCCTTTCTATTTGCCATGAAGTGATGGGACTGGATGCCATGATCTTAGGTTTTTCGAATGGTGAGTTTTAAACCAGTTTTTTCACTATCTTCTTTCACCCTCAAGAGGTTCTTTAGTTCTTCATTTTCTGACATAAGTCCCAGTAAGCCCTCTGTTTAACCCATCGATGGTTAAAACAAAGTAGGTATCTACCACTAGGTGACGCCAACCTTTATTCGGGAATAGGCCGTATATGGATCAAGCAGCCTGACTCCCAGAACTTCCTGTAGAGCTCACAGCGCTAATTATACAGGCTGGCGCCAGACATATCAGTGACCTTGCAATAATGCGACACTACACTTGACAGGAATAAAATTTCCTGTGCCCCACTCACTGTGTGGTGTTGCGGTTTTACCATAATGACTTCCTCACAGGGATGTCTGGTGTGCTCTAGGCCAGAGATGTGAAACAGAAACTAACTTACACCCCTGCTTTCTCTTACATAGTCTCCACTGGCTCCAATTATGCCAGAAGTCCAACAGTGACAGCTAGGCACACTACTTGGCCATGTTGTGTGCTCTCTCAGTTCAGCTCAGCTCAGTCGCTCAGTCGTGTCTGACTCTGTGACCCCATGAATCGCAGCACGTCAGGCCTCCCTGTCCATCACCATCTCCCGGAGTTCACTCAAACTCACGTCCATCGAGTCGGTGATGCCATCCAGCCATCTCATCCTCTGTTGTCCCCTTCTCCTCCTGCCCCCAACCCCTCCCAGCATCAGAGTCTTTTCCAATGAGTCAACTCTTCGCATGAGGTGGCCAAAGTACTAGAGTTTCAGCTTCAGCATCATTCCCTCCAAAGAACACCCAGGGCTGATCTCCTTTAGGATGGACTGGTTGGATCTCTATTACTACCTTAATACTGAACTATCAACACTTTCCAAGTGTCTGTGTGCTGGGCATTTTTGCCAAGCATTNAGCTTCAGCATCATTCCCTCCAAAGAACACCCAGGGCTGATCTCCTTTAGGATGGACTGGTTGGATCTCTATTACTACCTTAATACTGAACTATCAACACTTTCCAAGTGTCTGTGTGCTGGGCATTTTTGCCAAGCATTTTATATACATTATTTATGACACTTATAGCAACCTTACATGGTAGTATTTGACCCTGTTTGGCAGATGAGATGACTGAAATTTAGAAGTCGGAGCATACGTCTCTAAAATATACTGTGTGCCCAGCTTCTGATCAATGAAAATACATTTAATAAATGGAACAAATGAGGAAAAAAGCTTTCAGTTTTATCATAGTGTATCTAGAAAAGAGACAGAGAAACAGAAGTGAGAGAAGAAACATTATCTCAGTTTTAATTTTTAGAAGAAAAAAGCTCAATCTCTAAAAATTTTAAGAATGGACACTATTAGAATGCTCAGACATTCTTGAAATTTCTACTTCTTCTCCTTACTTACAACAACAACAACAACAACTTCCAAACTGAATCTCCAAGAAGCGGGGTGCAGTGGGGCGGAATCCTATTTCAGTTTATAGATAAAAGTTCTACTTCATGGAGTAATTAATAGCCTCATCTATAGTATCAAGAATTTTTCAAATCTTGTCATTTGCATGACTAGAAGCAGCTCAAATTCTACTTGAACATTCAAGAAGGATATGTCAAGTAGACTCTAAAGAATATTCAAGTTTTATTCCAAAGCTATTCCCTAAATCTAATGCTTTTAGCAGATCATGAAAGTGGAAAACCACAAAACCAGATAAGGTATGTATACCTGAGAGTCAGCAAGGTTCATTCATTATGTACATGACCAGTCCTCAGTGAAAAAGAGTGAATAAACTCATGACTCAGCAAAATCACATATAACGTCATAACGTTCAGGGCTGCTCACTAACATCTAAAATGTCAATGTCAAATCTGAAAATCCTAGGGATCTACTATTCCACCTTCTGACAATAAGGATTGATAAGACTAAGCCAAAAACTTGAAGTGGCTCATAGGCCTGGTTTCCTAATCTTGTCTGTTTCAATGAACAAATGTATGGCTAAAATTCAATATGAAAAAAATATGAAAAAAAAAATTTCCTCAAACATTCTAAATGCTATGCTGCTGCTGCTAAGTTGCTTCAGTTGTGTCCGACTCTGTGCGATCCCATAGACGCCAGCCCACCAGGCTTCCCTGTCCCTGGGATTCTCCAGGCAAGAACACTGGAGCGGGTTGCCATTTCCTTCTCCAATGCATGAAAGTGAAAAGTGAAAGTGAAGTTGCTCAGTCATGTCTGACTCCTAGTGACTCCATGGACTGCAGCCCACCAGGCTCCTCTGTCTGTGGGATTTTCTGGGCAAGAGTACTGGAATGGGGTGCCATTGCCTTCTCCATCTAAATGCTATGGTGCTGTTTAAATATGCTTTTTTTTAAAAAAATTATTTATTTATTTATTTATTTATTTATCAAGGATTCTAAAGCCTCTGGTACTAACATTCTAACATTTGTAGTTGGCCATGACCCCAAAATTATTCCTCTGACTTTCTTGAAAAAATAAAATTAGTCCTTTATCATCTTGATTTAATTTTGTTCCCATTATGTATCACAATGATTTAATCAGATTTTTTCCCATCACATTTATATAATCTCAATCCTTTGTCTAACTTATGATTTAAACTTTAATTTTATAAGATACTGGTCATTTCACTTAATTTTATATCACTGATTTTACCAATAAGAATAGTTTTATTTAAAAAGAGAACTAGCTTTATAATCATCAGCAAATCATTGTAACTAAGAACATTTATCTATAAGATAAAAACAACAGATAGCATTTATTGGACACTTCCTAAGTTCATAGTATCGTATCTAAGTACTGTATCTAATTCTCATGATTCTTTTATAGAGGAGGAAAGAAATCAGTGAGTAATAACTTGTCCAAGTTACAAAGCAAGTAAATGACACAGCTGGGATTAAAAAACATTCCCAAAGTTTATCAGAATGATCAGGTGGTATAAAGGATACAGAGTTCTTTGTGTATTGTGAAGAGTTCTAAATATGTGATTATGACACATAATAACGTGTGATAAAGACATGACAAATTAATAAAGAAACAAATAATTTGTAATATATGAGATCAAGCACTAACCCACAAACAACAGGTACTCCCCTTTCAAGACTGACCCAACCATGTATCGATATTTCATTACATTCCAGGTTACTCCCAGAGCCATCCATCTCATCAAAATAAAACTGAATCACACTTTAATACATGTATATCATGTGGGACAAAAGTAATAGTCATATTGAATTCAAAATATACTACCATTGATTACTCTCTGAATCTATTAAACCCTACATCATTTTGACACAGAAAAAAAATTGGGGTTGTTTGTCATGATAGTTCAGAAAGTTCTGTTGATTTTTACTTCATATTCTGTAGTTGCAGTAATTTTGAAGAAGCTAAAAAGACTTGTATTTTACTGGGAAAGAGAAAACCTATATAGGATTTTAAATAATGAACATCAAAAAGATGCTTGTTCCTTGGAAGAAAAGCTATGACAAACCTAGAAGGCATATTAAAAAGCAGAGACATTACTTTGCCAACAAAGTTCCATCTAGTCAAAGCTATGGCTTTTCCAGTAGTCATGTATGGATGTGAGAGCTGGACCATAAAGAAAGCTGAGCGCCAAAGAGTTGATGCTTTTGAACTGTGGTATTGGAGAAGACTCTCGAGAGTCCCTTGGACTGCAAGGAGATCCAACCAGTTCATTCTAAAGGAAATCAGTCCTGAATATTCATTGGAAGAACAGATGCTGAAGCTCTAATCCTTTGGCCACCCAATGCAAAAAACTGACTCACTGGAAAAGACCCTGATGCTGGGAAAGATTGAACGCAGGAGAAGGGGTCCACAGAGGACAAGATGGTTGGATGGCATCACCGACACAATGGCCATGAGTTTGAACAGGCTCTGGGAGTTGGTGGTTATGGACAGGGAAACCTGGTGTGCTGCAGTCCATGGGGTTGCGGAGTCGGATGTGACTGAGTGACTGAACTGAACTGATGCTTTTGGTATATATTTCTTTGATGAGTGCATTTGAATGAAAATATGAGGATAGTGGTAAAAGAGAAAAGGGGTATAAATGTTGTTGTACAAAAGAAAATAATATAACACTGTAAAGAAATTTTACTCCAATTAAAAAATAAAAAAATTTTAAATGAAATGTTAAGTAGAAAGGGAACTGTAGGTTAGAAGAGTATGATAAAAGAACCAAAAACAAGGATGAGCTATGAGAGCCACTATGTTCCCCTTTTTATACTTCGTGAGTCCATGTGAACAATGGATGTGAAAGGATTTTGTGCAGAGGACTCGAAAAATGGGCCTGAAAGGATTTTCTTAGGTTTACAGACCTCGATTTTTTTTTTTTTCCCTACTAGAAGAGTTATCTGGACTATTAGAGGTTTTAAAGGAACAGGAGGAAAAGGAAGATCAAGACAAAGACAACAGAGAAGGGTAAAAGGACAGTTGAGAAGGAAGGGTAAGGGGAGAAAGAACACCCTCCAAGGGCTTGTCTGTGCACTGAAGTTCTGAAGCCAGTGCAATTATAGGTAACTTTTAGATGAGAAGAGAGCCCAGTTGCTCAGTGGAAGACCATCATGGCAAACAAAGGAGAAAAGGCATAAGAGTCAGAGATCACGGAGGGGCCTGAAAGTCAGTGCATGAGTTTGTAATTTCTTTGGCTGGGAGAAGAAATTCCTCTATCATTTAACTAAGAAATGCAAATACTGATGACTAAATTCGTCACAAGATCTACATTGAGCACGAGATCAACCTTGATGGGACTTCCCAGGTGGAGCTAGTGGTAAAAATATGCCTCTCAATGTAGGAGACATAAGAGACTTGGGTTCGATCCCTGGCTCAGGAAGATCCCCTGGAGGAGTGCATGACAACCCACTCCAGTATTTTTGCCTGGAGAATCCCATGCACAGAAGAACTTGGCAGGCTATGATGGGGTCACAAAGAGTCGGACACAACTAAAGTGACTTAGCGTGCATGTAACCTTGATGAACGCAAAGCCCAAGTCTGTTCACGGTATCATGCTTCTGGTCCTCAGTTCAGTTTAGTTCAGTTCAGTCGCTCAGTCGTGTCCGACTCTTTGCGACCCCATGAATCGCAGCACGCCAGGCCTCCCTATCCATCACCATCTCCCGGAGTTCACTCAGACTCGCATCCATCGAGTCCGTGATGCCATACAGCCATCTCATCCTCGGTCATCCCCTTCTCTTCTGCCCCCAATCCCTCCCAGCATCAGAGTCTTTTCCAATGAGTCAACTCTTTGCATGAGGTGGCCAAAGTACTGGAGTTTCAGTTTCAGCATCATTCCTTCCAAAGAAATCCCAGGGCTGATCTCCTTCAGAATGGACTGCTTGGATCTCCTTGCAGTCCAAGGGACTCTCAAGAGTCTTCTCCAACACCATAGTTCAAAAGCATCAATTCTTCGGCGCTCAGCTTTCTTCACAGTCCAACTTTCACATCCATACATGACCACAGGAAAAACCATAGCCTTGACTAGGCGGACCTTAGTCGGCAAAGTAATGTTTCTGTTTTTGAATATACTATCCAGGTTGGTCATAACTTTTCTTCCAAGGAGTAAGCGTCTTCTAAGCGCCTTCTATATCTCTACTGACTTCCTAGGATCCTCCAGCTAAACTAAGAGATCACAGGAAGCAAATCTGGCTTTCAGAAAGCACAACTTTCAGAGGAAACTTCTTTACCACATTGACTAAACAAATCTTTATGAAAGGTACAAATTAAAGTGATTTTACCTTTGATTAATGCATTTATCTATTTCACATATTCAAAGTTATTAAACTTTTATTTTAAACAAAACAAAAAAATAAGAAAAATGTATTTTTATCTGTGGGTTTCAGATATTCAGATTTCAATATTTTTTCACATACATTGTAAAAACAAAGTCAAAGTACACATGATTACACAATTCAAATATTTTTATAGTGGTTATGTCAAAAAAAGACTATCAAATCAATTAACTTTTTATACCTTACACTTGCTTTTTCATGTCATATTAGGTATTCTATTCCATTTTATACAACAAAAACAAAACTCCCTGTCCAAACGTGTCATATGCAAAATACGATTTCTTTTTCTTTTAGGTGACCTGATTTTTTCTTTTCCCAAAACATTACAGCATGTATGGCTGGAAATACATGGATCATCTTTGAACGCTGTATAAGTTTTTAAAGACTACAAACTATGGAAAACATACTTTCACATCAGTACAGGCACTTATACATATACTTGTACTGATCGTGAATAGTAAAAATATGTATAACACGATAGCTGATACTAAATTACATATTTATATCTTCACTATCTATGTCACTGAGATGGTGAGCTCAGGAGTGCAGTACCTAGAACAATACCACCCAACAGTAGACATTCTAACACTTATCGAATGAATGAAAGTGAAAGAGAGAGTCATGTCTAACTCTTTACAACCCCATAGACTGTAGTCCATGGAATTTTCCAGGCCAGAGTACTGGAGTGGGTAGCCTTTCCCTTCTCCAGGGGATCTTCCCAACCCAGGGATCAAATCTAGGTCTCTCGCATTTCAGGTGGACTCTTTACCAGTTGAGCCACCAGGGAAGGCCAAGAATACTGGAGTGGGTAGCCTATCCCTTCTTCAGCAGATCTTCTCGACTCAGGAATTGAACCAGGGTCTCCTACTTTGCAGGCACATTCCTTACCAACTGAGCTATCAGGGAAGACCGTTGAATGAACAAACATAAATAATTCATTATCCTGAAAATCATTTGCACTTGACAGTTCAGATCACCCCCATTGCTCAACAATCACTGCAAAATTATTATATGTTGAAATGCAGGCTTGAGGGCTAGGAAGATAATTTCTTTAAAAGTGGAGGTAAAAAGTAATTGAAGTAGGTAAATGACAGGCAGACTACAGTGACAGCTAAAACCCATATTTAACACAGTTTCTATTCAGCTGCATTTTACTAACATGATTTCATGTCTTAGATGGCAAATGAAGGTAGAAGAATAGGCAGAGACGGGTACAGGACATGCAATCCTCAGGCAATTGAAAGGCATAAAATTAAATTACAGGAATTGTGTTTCTGTGAGCCAGAATTTTAGATATAACATCCTAAATTAGGTAACTGAAACATGAAAGCAAATCAGCGAAAAATAAGAAACACAGACTTTGCAGAAACAAAAGAGCTTACCTGCTTTAGAACTTCAACTAAAACTAGACAAAAAATGAAATCTACTGCTAAGTCTCTCCTTTCAAGAAGATAGTCTCTTTCACGTTGCTGTTCATCCCTGAAACAAGAATCTCAAATTAGGATCACATTATGAAAAGAGCTCTTGGTTAGTATTTCATGTTATTTACTGAATTCCTAGTACATATGGTGTTTCATGGCAACTGTTAAAAGTTTTTTGTAATCACCCAACATATATATTGCATTTCTTATGTTCTCATTTCGTACGTTAGGAACTTACATGCAAATCTCACTACTACATCTGTCAGAAATTAAACCTAATCTAAAAGAATTAGAGGGACTTTCGGGTGGTTCGGTGGTTAGGATTCCGTGCTTCCAGTGCAGGGGGTATGGGTTCAATTCCTGGTCAAGGAACTAGGATCCCACATGCCAAGTGGCACAGCCAAAAAAATGAACAGAATTTATACCCTACTGTTGTGTGAAAATTGTATAAATCTCAATTATATTGAATAGGTTCACAGAGCTTTTCAGGCCTATGATATCCTTCTACTTCTCTGTATACTCATTCTGTTAATTTTTAGTTTGATACTGAAATTCCAACTAAAACTCTTATCTACTTCAAAAAATTATTGTAATATATAATGGAACAGTATGTAACCTTGTTCTGTATTTTCCAAGTCTCTTGTAAGTGTATTATCATATGTTCATAATTAAATAAAAATTAAACATACAAATGGAAATTTTTTAATAAATAAAGTCATATTTTAAAATAAATTAAAAAATAAAAGAATAAGAGGAAGAAAAATATGAAAATACAGTGCCAGGTCATTTTTTCACAAATTTAAGTTGGAAAATCACAAGTGGCATCTGCTGAAGTCCAATTCTAAACCATGGGCCATCATCTGAAAACAAACATGTTTTACTTAAATCCATGATCTCCCTGGGAAATTTGAAGAAAGAAAAGACAAGTTCAAGGATTTAACTCCAAGAAGAGTCTCAACTGTAAGAATATAAGGTTTGAGCAGTCTTCCAATATCACAATTGTTTGCCTTCACAAACCATATGAACAGGACTTTCTTTGAATATGTTTTTGACTTTGTCGATGACTGTTAAAGCTCCTAACTGCACCACTGAGATAGCTTTCTTGAAATGCATTTTGGTGACTCCTGTAGGGCAGCACCTACTTTAACTGATACCTTCACTTGATTCATAGTTTGTGAGCATCTTTTCCCTCTGTTACCTGTTCAACAAAAGTAATCAAACAATAACAATCATCAGCTGATAACACTATAGCCTCTTCATTAGAAGTACTTCAAGCCCAGACAGAAAAGTAAAAAAATGCGCCACTTACCCCTTAGATTTTGTGCTAGACCGAGGCCTATATTCATACGATTCATCTTCAGTTCCGTTCTGGCGTTTGTACCAGTCAAACAAGGTGCGGAGTAAGGAAGGGAGACAGTGCTCTGCTACTGAGCTCATAGAGCTTATCAACTGAAAACACAAGATGTTGCCAAAGATAAAATACATCAGAGAGCCACGCTTCTAACTCTACTTGCAATCACTTAGAAATGAGCAATATTTCTGGAATAAATTAACACGAAACATAGTAATTCAAGAGCAATAAATGTGTTTCAAAATAAAAATAAGGGCTGGGAGTCTAGCCAAGTAATAAAGTATAGTGAGTTACATTTCACTGACTATTAAAATTTACCCAAATCCTTGCAGTTTAGTTCAGTGGCTTTCTACCGTTTACCTGCCTCCATATACTACTCCTATACAAACATGACTGTCACTAACATCCCTGATTATATTCATGACACCTCTGGGTGAACTGTTACACACAACATGAAACAATCACACCTACTTCCTTTTCCTGGCCAGTTCCTCTCTACTCATGTGAATGAAACGTTCTAAAATGTTACCACTAGAAGGGATAAAGAGATGCAGAAACAGAGAAGAGCATACAAGTTAGAACTATGGGAAAAGCTCCACTTGCCTCTGTCCTGCTATGACACGGAACAGAGAATTATAATTACACAATTTGTGATGCTCACAAGTAAACATGTTACAAATATGTTAATATACATGCTTTTCAAGCTTAAAATATATAAATGGACAGCATAACAATAAATGGAGTGGGACAGATGCCTGCCACTCAATTTGAGGCATCCCTTAAACTATCTGAACTGTAGGTTAGCTTTATCAGATTCATTTCATGAATGAACCCAGCTTGCTTGTAGTGGTGGTAAGAGGTACACCAGCTACCATTAGTCATCTGTAAGGTCACTCTTCACCTTGAGGATCCAGAGAAAAAACATACTCTCTTCACAAGAAACTTTGTATCTGATTCAATCTATTGTTCATAAAATTAGTATTTTAAAATTAGCGTACAGTGAAACATGCTTCACTTTGTTTGACTTAACTAAAAAAACTGCAGGCTGTGGGGATACTCAACATCTCACTCAGTTCCACAACTGTAGGAAGTGTCAGTTAATGAAGATAAATGGCTACCTCTAGGAATTAAACATTTATTTTTCCTAATATTTTATATTTCTCATGTAACAAAGAACAAAACAAGTTGATTGTGGATTCTTCTCTCTTTTTATAATCTGTCTTCCTTTAATCATGCATTTATGATTTATAAATTATCATAATCTGACAGGTGAATCGTTTCTAATCTAGTAAATTAAAATAAAAACAAGATTCTAATTTTATGTAAGCATTTTGAAATTTTATATTTCATTAACAATGAATGCTATCAATCAAAGGAAATCTCTTAATATTTAAAGAAGGAACAATAAAACATCATCTGCTACTGTAAATATATAAAAGCAGTTTATTTCACACATAGCTTTTATTGTAAAAAAGAATCAAGCTATTGGGCATGATAATTTAGTTTTATTAATCATTTACGTAAGAAAAGAAATGGAAATTTCCTTAAAATACTGCTTAATAAGTTTCAAATTCTGATCATTCACTCATCATTAGTTAAATAGATTCAAGATTTGAATAATCTAAAATACTTTAGATTACCTTTAAAATATTAGTAATACATTAATAATAACTAGTGTTTAGTATTTTCTGTAATGGCATTAAGATTTGAAAAGGGCTGTATGAAGTGATCTTATTATTATCATAACAAAAGCCTTCTTATTTATAGCTTCCTCTTAGACCAGCAGCTATTTACTAAGTTATGCATCAGAATCACCTAGGGAGCTATTGTAAAATACAGGTGCCAGAGCACCACTCTTGGTCAGCAGAACTGGAGCAGGATCCAGAAACACAGTATTTTGGTAAGCCTCCACGAAGTAATTCTAACGAGTCATCTCTATCTAATCAAGCAGACTAACATGAGCATTAACTTCTATATCCTAGATACCTAAATATGGGAAAAGTAGCTCAGGAATACTAGGTGGCAACAGAAAGCTGATCTTGGTTATTGAGTTTTGCAGACAATCAGTATATAATGAAATAATTATCGAGCAAACATAATTATGATAAAAATAACACTTGATCAAATATTCAATATTAGCAAGAGGAAAGAACTGACATTAGAAAAATACCACTAAATTTTAGATATTAGTATTCTACATAAAGATTTCTGGTTTGGGGATTATTTTGGGGTGGGGGGGGCTGACCATTGTATATTTTCTTTTTGAGCTTCTTTGGCTTTCTAACACAGGTACTCCCCTTGATCTTTGCACAAGCACAGCTACAAGTTTGAGTACGGGGTGTAGTCAATGCCTCCTAGGACAACCCACAGCTACTGCAGAGGGGACTGCAGATGAATGCTGAAGCCCTTCATTCTTCAGACAGACAAGTATGGGCAGCATTCTCTATAGCTCTCAGAATGGAATGAACCCCCAGTGCCCAGCAGTGATCTCCATCAATTCTTCCTTTTCCCCTGCATCACTCTCTCAAGCCTCCTCCCTAGAATCTCTTTCTAGAACCAAGTCCTCGTCTCTGGCTCTGCCTTTAGAAGGGGGTGGAAAGGGAGAAAACCAGGCTAAATGCTTCAATATGAATGTTCTGAAGCCCCAACGGGAAAAACAGTAAATGTTAAGAGGTCAAATATGTAAAATTGTATACAAGGAAAGATTGAGGGATATAATTGGAAACTTTCTGAAAATTTTCAAAGGGCACAGTAAAGAGAGTACCAATGAAAAGACAAAGTTTTAAAACATTTAGTAAATAGAAATCACAGTGGTTAGCATGCCATGCTTCCAACACTGGTAGCCTGGGTTTCGTCCTTGGTCAGGTATCTGTGTGTGTGTGTATAAAATATATGTATATATTTATATAAAACAGACTATCAGCTCCAGACAGAATCTAGTGTCTAACGATATATAGGGCCACTAAACAAAATATAGAAATTTCTTAATACTGGGTAGATATTTAGATCAGACTGTTAGGATAAACATTTTCTTTTCAGAAAAAAAAAAAAAAACCCAACACTGGCATACCTGGTCAAACTGAAGATCTTCACCCCTCTGAAGAGATCTAGATAATGGCTTCTCCTACAATTGAAAAAAAAGTATATGCAAAATATTAGAAATTTTACATATATTAAACAGTTGAGATTTGTAAGTTGGTTTTGCTTTCTTTGTAATTAATTAGTTTTAAGGAAAGGTGCTGATGTGTTAATACAAACAAAATTTAATTAATTTAACTTAGAAGCGCATACACAGCGTGACCCTTTCTATCAGCTTTACTATCTACTTTTCTTGCTTCCTATTCCACATAGAATTATTTAACTTACTGAATGTGAGAGGTGTCTCAGATTATGTTCAAATCTATTACAACTGATTCTTTTATTGAGATTCTTTAGGATGATTTTCTAAACTTTCTACATTAGGTTTTCTTATTGAATTTTTACCTGAAATATGTATCATAAAAAACCAGTGCCGTCCTTCAGTTGGAATTTAGAAATTTAGAGAGAATTTAGAATTTTTAGAATTTTAAATTTAGAATTTTAGAATTTAGAGAGAAACTGGAATTAAGAAATATGTATATTCTGAAGCTATCTAAGAGTCCCAATTTCCTTCTCTCATTTATGACTCACCTTCATGAAAATAAACTCACAAACATATTTGTCACTGAAATGTAAAAATTCCTAATCTAACTATCAGAGAATCATGTTTCTAACTAATTTAATTGGAGTTGGTAAAATACTCTTGACTTTCTTTCCTTTTTAATTAATTTCTTTTTATTGAAGGATAATTGCTTTATAGAATTTTGCTGTTTTCTGTCAAACCTCAACATGAATCAGCCATAGGTATACATATATCCCCACCCTTTTGAAACTCCCTCCCCATCCCACTCCTCTAGGTTGATGCAGAGCCCCTGTTTGAGTTTCCTGAGCCATACAGCAAATTCCCATTGGCTATCTATTTTACAGATCAACCCTGGGATTTCTTTGGAAGGAATGATGCTAAAGCTGAAACTCCAGTACTTTGGCCACCTCATGCGAAGGGTTGACTCACTGGAAAAGACTCTGATGCTGGGAGGGATTGGGGGCGGGAGGAGAAAGGGACGACCGAGGATGAGATGGTTGGATGGTATCACTGACTCGATGGACATGAGTTTGAGTGAACTCCGGGAGTTGGTGATGGACAGGGAGGCCTGGCGTGCTGCGATTCATAGGGTCGCAAAGAGTCGGACATGACTGAGCGACTGAACTGAACGTAAGTTTCCATGTTACTCTTTCCATACATCTTACCCCCTCCTCCCCTCTCCCCATGTCCATAAGTCTGTTCTCTCTGTCTGTTTCTCCACTGTCGCCCTGTAAATAAATTCTTCAGTACCATTTTTCTAGATTTCATATATATTTGTTAGAATACAGTATTTATCTTTCTCTTTCAGACCTCACTTCACTCTGTATAACAGATTCTAGGTTCATCCACCTCATTAGAACTGACTCAAGTGTGTTCCTTTTATGGCTGAGTAATATTCCATTGTGTATATATACCACAACTTCTTTATCCATTCATCCGTCGATGGACATCTAGGTTGCTTCCGTGTTCTACTTGTTGTAAATAGTGCTGCAGTGAACAATGGGATACGTGTGTCTCTTTCAATTTTGGTTTTATGGCACTTGACTTTCTTAATAGGCAAAAGATTTTTGGTATGTCCTTGGCACTTAAGTCCTTAAATGCTAAGCACACTTTGGTAATTATCTTGCAGACAAGTCTTCTCTCTCTAAAACCAACTACTATGCATGATAAAGGAGACGGCAATGGCACCTCACTCCAGTACTCTTGCCTGGAAAATCCCATGGATGGAGGAGCCTGGTAGGCTGCAGTCCACGGGGTCGCTGGGAGTCAGATACGACTGAGCAACTTCACTTTCACTTTTCACTTTCACTTTTCACTTTCATGCATTGGAGAAGGAAATGGCAACCCACTCCACTGTTCTTGCTTGGAGAATCCCAGGGACAGGGGAGCCTGGTGGGCTGCCGTCTATGGGGTCGCACAGAGTCGGACATGACTGAAGTGACTTAGCAGCAACAAAATGCATGATAAACATGCAACATGATAATGATACTGTCCAATAATATGCATGCCCAATTAACTAGCTCCAAGTCTCACAGCAAGTTCAAGAGAACACTGCTTCTGTATCTAAAAGTTTGAAAATTACTGAGCTATCCTAATGTGAATTGTGTATTTGAAACCTGGGGTAGGGGTGGTGTAGAAGAGAGAATAAGCTGTTTCTTCCCAACTTACTTGACTTACTTGATCCCCCTCGGTTGATCCCTTTTTCACTGTAATACTAAATTGAAAGGTTTTCAGTAATATTTTGAGGAACGCTGATCTACATAGTTCATTACCCCATAAGGTATTTATAAAATAAAGTAATGACCAAGAAGACTAAAAGAGAGCAATTAACTTTTCCAGAAACACTCACACTGTTTTCTTACACTCAACATTTTTCATTTCTCAATAAACTCACACTTTCTCAAAGATTTCTGAACATTTGATACCCTCACAGAGTTTTCCCTAAACCAAAAGTGAGACTTAACTGTTTTTTTACATAATAAGAACTCAGAAATGATGTTTCAATGCGAAATACTCATGTCACTATCAGTTAAAAAACATTAATTTATTGGACTCCAAAATCACTGCGGATGGTGACTGCAGCCATGAAATTAAGATGCTTGCTCCTTGGAAGTAAAGTTATGACCAACCTAGACAGCATATTAAAAAGCAGAGACACTACTTTGCCAAAGGTCCATCTAGTCAAAGCTATGGTTCTTCCAGTAGTCATGTGTGGATATGAGAGCTGGACTATAAAGAAAGCTGAGCATGAAAGAATTGATGCTTTTGAACTGTGGTGTTGGAGAAGACTCTTCAGAGTCCCTTGGACTACAAGGAGAGCCAACCAGTCCATCCTAAAGGAAATCAGTCCTCAATATTCATTGGAAGGACTGATGCTGAAGCTGAAACTCCAATACTTTGGCCACCTGATGCGAAGAATTGACTCATTGGAAAAGACTCTGATGCTGGGAAAGATTGAAGGTGGGAGCAGAAGGGGACGACAGAGGATGAGGTGGTTGGATGGCATCACTGACTCAATGGACATGAGTTTGAATAAGCTCCAGGAGTTGGTGATGAACAGGGAAGACTGGCGTGCTGCAGTCCATGGGGTCGCAAAGAGTCAGATACAACTGAGTGACTGAACTGAACTGAAGTGTACTGCACTAAATACAGATTACTCATCAAGGACTTTGTATTAACCTCTCAGTTTGATTATAATATGGTTGAGGACAGCCTAATCATTGCTCAAGCAGATGTACTTTCAATATGAGACTTTGAAAAGATAAACTATTTAAAAACATGCTTATAGTATCTGCAACCCATTAACATGACAACTAAAAGGAATACAGGTTATTCTCCCATCCAAGTACTAACTGGGCCTGATCCTGCTTAGCTTCTGAGATCAGATGAGATCTGGGTGTGTTCATAGTGCTATGACCATCTAAATTATTCTCTGTATTCACATATAGATGAATGCAAAGACTTACGTATAAGAATATTTACTGTACGATCTTTTCCTGCTGTTGACTTCCCGGTATATCAAACAGTAAAGAGGCTGTCTGCAACACAGGAGACCTGGGTTCAATCCCTGGGTCAGGAAGATCCTCTGGAGAAGGGAATGGCAATCCACTACAGTATTCTTGCCTGGAGAATTCCATGGACAGAGGAGCCTGGTGGGCTACAGTCCATGGGATCGCAAAGACTGGGACAGGACTGAGCAACTAACACTACACCGTCTTTTTTTGTAGTGGCCTCAAATTGGGGTAAGTCCCAAATAGCTTATCCATGGAGAGTGGTATAAGAAAATTTATAGTACTGTCTCTAAGTGAAGTAGTATTCAACTGTTAGAAGGAATGAGACAAATAAATATATATGGGCTGACAATAGAACAATCTCTGATTTTTTAAGTAAAAATAGGTACAGAAAAAATATATGTATATAAAATCTCATGGCTGTGTTTTTTTCTTCTTTTTTAAAGGTGGAAAGTGCTACAGAGATTGATAAATAACAGACATGAAAAATAGTAAACTGAAACTACGGACAGTGATCACCTTGATAAAAAATGAAAGGATCACTATTTTTATTACATAACCTTTAAGACTGTTTCTACTTTTTATAATGTCATTATTTCCAAGTAGCAGAATATTTTAATAATGAGTCTAAAGCTCACAATCCCTTATACTCTAAACTGACCCTTTAACTAGTATCTGTGTGCACAGTGCCAGCAGCAACAGGCAGCTTCCAGGGGAAGCAAGCGGGCTTACTGAAAAAGTGCTGACAGTGTGACAATGATACTGGAATATTTCAATAATCTGCAGCTAAACATGGCCTTCTGTCTTACTAAACAATCCCTATCATTGTGGATTAAAAAGTCCAATGACAGAGCAAAGAAAATATATATTATCTTAGACTTTAGGATAGGAAGCTGCAATGGAGGTGGGGACTTCCTAATGACCACCGAGAAGATGACGTTTGAGTCACAATCAGAGGGAAGGGACTGAGCTTGCCATGCAGAGTGGGGAAAAGATAATCCAGTCAATACCTTGGAACTCTCCAAAGGCTCAGGAATTGGAGGACTTCAGTACTATGAAAATGTGGAGGAAGGTGAAGTTAACATAAGAATGCTGAGGGATTTCCCTGGTGGTCCGGTGGTTAAGAATCCATCTTGCAGTGTAGGGACACAGGTTCAGTCCCCAGTCAGGGATCTGAGATCCCACATGCTGTGGGGCAGCTAAAACCATGTGCCACAACTAGAGAAAAAGCCTGCGTGCCACAATGTAGACTCAGAGCAGCCAAAAAATTAAAAAAAATAAGAGGCTGGTACTGTATTGACCTGTTTTATAGGCTTTTTATTAAAAAGAGAAAACTAAAATTAAAAAAAAAGAGGTTGGTTGAATGTTTAAACCCTACCTCTCACTCCCTTCACCCACACTTACTTAGCAAGTTGGCCATCTCTCCATCCTGCGCATAGCGGAACTGCCCTTCTTAGCAAAGAGCAAAACAGAGATGTCAGCTGGGAGATTCTACAGTTGAGGACAGGATATCATCCTGAAGACAGGGAGCTTAAGTGAAAAAGTATATGCTAAATATTAAAAAAAACCCAAAAAACAGTTATCTTCTGCGTCTATATCCCTTGAATGTTAGTAGCCAAGCCTAAACCTTCTCATCTGGGCTACTGAAGCACCCCTCTCAGGAGATTCTGACTAGCTCTCAGCAAAAGAGATGACACTGATGGTTCAGATGACTACACGCTAAAGACCACAGTCAAAAGGCCCCTCCATGAAGGTGGGGCTTCCAATCAGTTGTTCAATGCCTCAATCATAATAAATAATATATACCATGTAACAATAAACATGTGAGGAGAAGGGGGGAAACTAACAGAAAAATGTAAGACCAGAAACTCTTTAAAATACAAAGATATTTAATACTATCAAAAAACAGTGGATATATTCCTAAGTATTTTATTCTTTTCATTGCAATGGTGAATGGAATTGTTTCCTTAATTTCTTTTTCTACTTTCTCATTATTAGTGTATAAGAATGCAAGGGATTTCTGTGTATTGATTTTATATCCTGCAACTTTACTATATTCATTGATTAGCTCTAGTAATTTTCTGGTCGAGTCTTTAGGGTTTTCTATGTAGAGGATCATGTCATCTGCGAACAGTGAGAGTTTTACTTCTTTTCCAATTTGGATTCCTTTTATTTCTTTTTCTGCTCTGATTGCTGTGGCCAAAACTTCCAGAACTATGTTGAATAGACGAAAAGAATAAAATACTTAGGAATATATCTACCTAAAGAAACTAAAGACCTATATATAGAAAACTATAAAACACTGATGAAAGAAATCAAAGAGGACACTAATAGATGGAGAAATATACCATGTTCATGGATTGGAAGAATCAATATAGTGAAAATGAATATATTACCCAAAGCAATCTACAGATTCAATGCAATCCCTATCAAGCTACCAGCGGTATTTTTCACAGAACTAGAACAAATAATTTCAAGATTTGTATGGAAATACAAAAAACCTC
>SJYX01022420.1:820712-858497 GCA_006410675.1 Oreotragus oreotragus
CCTTTTCTCCACACCCTCTCCAGCATTTATTGCTTGCAGACTTTTGGATCGCAGCCATTCTGACTGGTGTGAAGTGGTATCTCATTGTGGTCTTGATTTGCATTTCTCTGATAATGAGTGACGTTGAGCATCTTTTCATGTGTTTGTTAGCCATCCGTATGTCTTCTTTGGAGAAATGTCTATTTAGTTCTTTGGCCCATTTTTTGATTGGGTCGTTTATTTTTCTGGAATTGAGCTGTATAAGTTGCTTGTATATTTTTGAGATTAGTTGTTTGTCAGTTGCTTCATTTGCTATTATTTTCTCCCATTCAGAGGGTTGTCTTTTCACCTTGCTTATAGTTTCCTTTGTTGTGCAGAAGCTTTTAATTTTAATTAGATCCCATTTGTTTATATTTGCTTTTATTTCCAGTATTCTGGGAGGCGGATCATTGAGGATCCTGCTGTGATTTATGTCGGAGAGTGTTTTGCCTATGTTCTCCTCTAGGAGTTTTATAGTTTCTGGTCTTACAACCCAATGTCATATTAAACATCCTTGGAATATAAATCTATTAAACTCTGATAATAAAAAGAATAAAGCAAGACCTGAGTGATTAACATATAAAATAAGATATAAAAAGTAAAAGCTAGCCTGTGTACTCTTCCTCATGGATATGTGTGAAAGTCGCTCAGTTGTGTCCGACTCTGCGACTCCATGGATATACATTCCATGGAATTCTCCAGGCCAGAGTAGTGGAGAGGATAGCCTTTTCCTTCTCCATTCTCATAGATAAGGAGCAAATAAAAAGTAAATATGGCACTTTGAAAAGCATTTATTTGTTTGTTTGTATGACTGTGCTGGGTCTTTGCTGCTGTGTGCGGGCCTTCTCTAGTTGCGGTGCAAGGGCTTCTCACTGCAGTGCTTTTCGTTGCAGAGCAGGGGCTCTGGGAGCTCCGGCTTCAGTAGCTGTGGTATATGGGCTTAGTTGCTCCAAGGAATGTGGAACCTTTCATGGGACAAGGATCGAACCCATGTCCCCCGAATTGGCAGAGAGATTTTCAACCTACTGGGCCAGCAGGGAAGTTTGGTATTTTTAGACAGTGAGCTCTGTATAACATGTACTTAGCATGTTTCATTAAAAAAAAACAAATTAGCTTCTTCATGCTCATGAGTCTCCTACTCCCTTATAGGATAAATTTAAATTCAATGAAGGAGAACAGACATGTGAGAAGAGACACAAAAACCCTAAGTTGAATCATGTTTGATTTCATTACTTTATAGCAGTGGTTCTTGTTGTTTTCTGCCTCCGTTATATTCTTACGTGCAACACTCTATACAATGCTGCTGCTGCTGCTAAGTCGCTTCAGTTGTGTCCGACTCTGTGCAACCCCACAGACGGCAGCCCACCAGGGGTCCCCCGTCCCTGCGATTCTCCAGGCAAGAACACTGGAGTGGGTTGCCATTTCCTTCTCCAATACAGGAAAGTAAAAAGTGAAAGTGAAGTCGCTCGGGCGTCTCCGACTCTTCGCGACCCCATGGACCGCAGCCTACCAGGCTCCTCCATCCCTGGGATTCTCCAGGCAAGAGTACTGGAGTGGGGTGCCATCGCCTTCCTCGACTCTATACAATAACTCCGTCTAAATTCAGTGACTCTCGGTGACTGAGCTGCCCTAAAGAAGATGAGCAGGGGTGGGTAGATGCAGTTTTAAAAGACCCCAGTGGAGTCCATGAAAACTGCGTGCAGCACCCTCACGCCCAAGACCAGGTCATAATCTTCTACATATATATTTATGTAGACATTTATATAATACAGAAAAGTAACAAAATACCACACAATTTCTTATTATAATAACAATTATTTACTTATACTGTTAATAACAAACATGTCGATGATGACCTAAGAAGGAAAAGGTATAAGGTAAATGGCCTTTGAACAAGACCAAAAGTCAAAAATACCTATTTTAAAAGACAAAAGCAAAATTCTTGGTTTAAAAAGCAAGCCTCTCCTAGCAAGATATTTTGTGGCTATCAGCAAACTGACTGAAATTTACATGAAGAGGCAAATAACTCAGAATAGCTAACACAATACTGAAGAAGAACAAAGTTGGAGGACTGACACTACTCGACTTCAAGGCTTATTTTAACACTACAGTGAACAAGAGAGTGTGCTACTAATGAAGCATACATGACGACATCAGCGGGACAGAAAGAGAGCCCAGAATAGACTCACACAAACAGGGTCAACTGAAACTGATCTCTGACAAAGGAGCAGACGCAATCAGTGGAAAACGGAGAATTTTCAGCAGGTCGTACTGGAATAACTAGACATTTGCATACTATAAAGATAAATAGATCTAGACACAGAATGTACATCTTCTACAAAAACTAACTCAAAATGGATCACAGATCTGAATGTGAAATCCAAAACAATAAAATTCCCAGACTATAAGGAGAAAATCTAACGGTTCTTGGGATTGGTGATGACTTTACAGATACAACACTAAAAGCAAGACCCATGAAAGAAAAATTGATAAACTGAAGCTTTATTAAAATAACTTCAGCTCTGCAGAAGATATTGTTAACAGAACGAAAATACACAGACTGGGAGAAAACCTTTGCAAAACACGTATCTGACATCCAAAATATATAACAATTCTTAAAATGCAATAAGAAGATAAACTATCCAGTTTTAAAACAGACAAAACACCTGAACAGACTGCACACCAAAGAAGACATACAGATGCCAAGTAAGCATGTGAAAAGTTGCTCCACATCATACATCTTCAGAGTAATGCAAATTAAGACAACGATGAGGTAACACTCTGGATGAAAAATGTCACCTGCTCTATCAGTAAACAAAGGAAGTTGTAGTTATGAAGCCATCAGCCACTGCAGACCCCCTCACGTGTGCACTGAGATTCAGGATGGAGAAAAACAGCATACTGCTGCTGCTGCTGCTGCTACTAAGTCACTTCAGTCGTGTCCGACTCTGTGTGACCCCATAGATGGCAGCCCAACAGGCTCCCTGGGATTCTCCAGGCAAGAACACTGGAGTGGGTTGCCATTTCCTTCTCCAATGCATGAAAGAGAAAAGTGAAAGTGAAGTCGCTCAGTCTGACTGTTAGCGACCCCATGGACTGCAGCCCACCAGGCTACTCCGTCCATTGGATTTTCCAGGCAAGAGTACTGGGGTGGGGTGCCATTGCCTTCCCCGACATATCAAAGGAATGATTTCAATAAGCCCAGATGCTTCCATCTTCCCATACATAGAAAACTGCTAAGTTCATTAACTTCAGATGTCTGCTTTTCTTTAATTAACAGTAAACTTTTGATGTACTGATTACCTGGCTTTTTTACGACTCCTCTACCTCTTAGAAGCAGTCCTTCAAAGCTATCTGAGAATCTGCCCCCCAGGCCTAAGTCCTCAGCAAGTCTGCCAAATAAAACACAATTCTCAGTTTTTAGGCTGCACTTTCTTTTCTTAGCCAACAGCACTACACACCTATCCTAGTGACCAAAATCTGCAACAGTGACAACAACAAATGGTGGTGAGCCTGTGGGACAACAGGAACTCTTTGTCATCACTGGTGAGAATGTAAAAGGGCAGACAGTTTGAAGGATTCTCACAAAATTATATCCTTATCAGAGAACACAGCAACTGTGCTCTTTTGTATTTACCCAAAGGAGTTGAAAACATACATACACAAAAACCTGCATGCAGATGGTTGTAGTTGCTTTATTCGTAACTGCCAAAACTTGGAAGCAACCAAGATGTCCTTCAGTAGCTGAATGGATAAGCAAACTGTGGTACATCTAGACAATGGAATACTGTTTAGTGCTAAAATGAAATGAATTACATAGCCATGAAAAGATGGAGGAAACTTAAATACATGTTACTAAGTGGAAGACGCCAATCTAAAAAGGCTATATTCCAATTGTATGATTTCAACTATTTGACATTCTAGAAAAGGCAGGACTATGGAGACAACTTAGATGAGTGACTGCCAGGGGTTGGAGGGAGGGCAGGATAAACAGGTGGAACACAGAGGGTTTTTAGGGGCACGGTACTATTCCATATGATACTGCAATGCTGGACACATGTCATTATACACTGTCAAAGCCCATATAAAGCACAACACCAAGACTGAAGCTGTAAACTATGGGCTTTGGGGGATTATGATGTGTCACTGTAGGTCCATCAATTTTAACAAATGTATCACATTAATGTAAAGTGTCAACAGGAGGGAAAATGGGCAGAGCAGGGAGGGCAGGAGAAAGAGGTACATGGGAACTCTCTGTACTTTCTGCTCAAGTTTCTATAAACTTGAAACTGCTCTTTATAAAAAAAAGTCTATTAGTTTTTCAGAAAAGAAAGAAAGGCCTATTCTATCCCTGTCAGCTAGAACCAAAGGTGCCTGGGAAGAGCCACAATAAACAAGAGCCCAAGCCAAAGCTTAAAACAAAAATATATTTGGATTAAGCTCAAGAGGAAAAAAGAAACAGAACAGTTTTTAAGTCAATTAAAATAAAACATCAAAAACACAAATCAGGTTACATGGTAGACAAATTGAACATAGAGACAAAGGTAGCAGAATCAGTATTAGGAAATAAATGAAAATTTCAACTTTTGGGGAGACCAGTTGGATTCGTTATCTTTCTACCAACTATCCAAAGCAAAACTGTACATTTGAAAGCAATTATTTCTGAAGAGGAAAAAAGAAAATACAAATAACGTGCATGATGAACATGTTAAGAGATAAATTATGAAAATATCATATGATGGCTTCAGTGCACAAACACAATTTGCTACAAAAGGCAAGGAAAGTGAAAGTGTTAGTCACTCAGTCGCGTCCAACTCTTTGTGACCCCATGAACTGTAAGCCGTCAGGCTCCTCTGCCCATGGGATTCTCCAGGCAAGAATACTGGAGTGGGCTGCCATTTCTTTCTCCAGGGGATCTTCCCAACCCAGGGATCGAACCTCAGTCTCCAACACTGCAGGCATATTCTTTACCATCTGAGCCACAAGGGAAGTCAACTTAGCCAAAGGCANAGGCAAGAATACTGGAGTGGGCTGCCATTTCTTTCTCCAGGGGATCTTCCCAACCCAGGGATCGAACCTCAGTCTCCAACACTGCAGGCATATTCTTTACCATCTGAGCCACAAGGGAAGTCAACTTAGCCAAAGGCAAGGAATGTATACCTCAAAATTCCTTCATAAATGAAAGAACCTCATACCAGACACCATTTGCTGATGATTTTGGAAACATTATTTAATATTTATTAAGACGTTTTGCAGAGTATCTTATTTTATGCTAACAAACCAAATCTTATTTCAAGTGATAAGCTGGTAAATGGCCCTCTTTAAAAAACAGAGTCCTGATTTGTAGCATTTGATAATTTCCATTGTTCAATCACTCCCATTTATGGATTATTTCAAGCCATCAATAATTTATCAACCAGCTGGTAAAATTCCTGGAAGGAACTAGACCCAAAACATCACGTCAAGTTATTGTTCACGTACAACAAGGAAACTGCCATCTAATTAAAGTCGATTGTCCCATTTGAATGGAATGTGAACTTCAGTCCTCAGTTTAAGAACTTTCGGATCAGTGGCTTTATGTCCTCCAAAACTGCCAGATTTTGATATATCCATTTTTCCTCCTTAAAAGTCTGTATTATTAACATACTATTTGCTTAGAATAACTATCCCAAGTCAAATATTGTTGCATCTTCAAATTTATTTACATAAAATAGGCTAAAAAAGAAAAAGTATTCCCATTTTGATCAGACATATATTTTTCACTATTTTCTTTTAACTCTCTTTTAGTCTCATTTACTCCATTTAAACCTGTCCAACTGGAATTTATTTGTGGTGTTACACGATAAAGATTTTAAAGTTTTTCCTTAACATTTAATTGGTTCTTCTCAGTATCTTTACTAAAATGTTGTCCCTAATTTTCACTATCATAAACTAAATTCATACTCAAATATGCTTTCTATTTTGCTCATCAACAATCAGTTTTGTATCAGTACCATTCTTTTCATTATTGTAGCTTTATAATAGGTTTTATTATCTGTTGGAAACAAATACTCCTGGTTTACTCATTATCTTTAGGAATTTCTCATTTATTGTCATTTATTTATACTTCCAAATTCATACAAACCTTCACAAAATAATTAGAAGAAAACTGACACCTTAATTAATGTCTTATCTAGAACCTGGCATACCCTTACTAATTTGTTTTCTTTCATGAACCCAAAGAAAAATGTCTATTTTCCTTCATAGGAGAGACTCTCCAATTCTTCTGTTTCTAAATACTTTGTCTATTCTGTGTAAATGAAATTATTTTCCTCACCAGTCAATCCAAAGATTTTGCTTCTGGATGAATTTCAATGGAGAGAAAAAATAAGACTTTTGCTTGTTCTTTGGACAGCTGTTCATAAAGTGTTTATTTATCCTAGGCCAAACTATTCCCATCGAAAACAATTTCTAATCATAGAATTCCTATGACATCTTTGGCACATTTCCAACTTTTTTTTTTTTACTTTAAATCTACCACAGAAATATTGTTTACTATAAAGATGAAGAAAAACGACCGATCATCTAAATAATCCATTACTCACTCAAATAATCCATTACTCACTCAGCCAGAGTCTCCCTGTGGTTATTATTTTTGAACCTTCAGAATCTTGGCTAGGAAACTCTTCTATAAACTTAGTAACAACGTAGCATTTAAAAAATATGTATGGATCTAAGAGTCAGAAGATGAGAGCCCTAGACTTGATTTGGCTACTGAGTGTCATTATAACCTGGGTCAAAATATTGAAGCTCTCTAAGCTTTGCTCCCCCTCCAAAAATGAATGAATGAGTTTTAGCTCAACTGTAGGTATGGAATCAGAAACAACAAAAAATGTTGTTTTCATTTTTGTTCTCTGTTCTTCTGCCCATAAAAATTTTCACTGCTAATGAAAAACCCACTGTGGCAAACTCTCCTCTGGCCAGACGTAAGCTTGGGCACCACCACAGCACAGCCGTAAAGTAAAAATATTGGGTTGGTCAAAAAGTTCATTCAGCTCATGGAAAAGCCCAAGCAAACTTTCTGTTAACCTAACGTATATGAATACCAGAATCCTACAGTAAACATACGCAGTTGTTTCATCCAGTAAACGTACCCAAACCCAGGGCCTGGGAGAGGTAAATAACTACCTATGGTTTTGTACCTGTTTTTTTTCGACTTACAAGAAAGCGAGCAGAATCTAAACAGTTGGGCTGAGTTCTCTATACCCTTGAGGCTGATAAGATGTAAAGAGACCAAGAAAAAACAGACTTTCTCTTAATATTTTAACTGGTTGCTAACTAAGAAAGGCTCACGGAGCCTGCATTTCCTTCCATCACTCTTGGGATTACACTTTAAAACAGTCACGTAGCTGTATGGCCCACACACTTTATTAGCTGACAAAGAAATTTACTGGTATCCAGCAGAGACAAAAGGAACAAAATATTTACCATACACCAGCAGCAAATATCATTGTAGATTTCAAAACACCAAATCTATTTCAATTAAAACAGAAACTAAACAAAGATGCTGATTCTTGCCTTACCATTAACTACTGTTCTAAAGTTTACAGGATAATAAATGCAATAACATAATAAAATGAAATCATTACTATAAATATTGAGAAAGAAGATATGAAATTTATTAACTAGCAATTATCATGTAGAAATGAAAATGGATAAAAGCTCACAAATATAAAATACATAGGTATAAATTTAATAAAGAAGCATAGGACTTACACAGAGGAAACGAGAAGAACTTCTTAAAGAACATAAAAAGAAGACCTGAACAAACTTAAGGACAAACTTACAGATAAAAGCATTCATTCTTTTAAGTGTCAATTCCCAGAAAATATATTAGTACAATTCCAATTAAGATTTCAGTACAACTTTGTTTAGGTTGTATCAGATAAAACTATCTTAGGTATACTAGACGGTGAAGGACAGGGAAGCCTGGTGTGCTGCATTCCATGGGGTCACAGAGTCGAACACAGCTGAGCAACTGAACAATACTAGGAGGAGGGCTTCCTAGGTGGTGCTAGCGGTAAAGAACTTGACTGCTAACGCAGGAGACAGGCTGCTGCTGCTGCTGCTAAGTCGCTTCAGTCGAGTCTGACTCTGTGTGACCCCACAGATGGCAGCCCACCAGGCTCCTCTGTCCCTGGGATTCTCCAGGCAAGAATACTGGAGTGGGCTGCCATTTCCTTCTCCAAGGCATGCATACATGCTAAGTCACTTCCGCCGTGTCCAACTCTGTGCAACCCTATGGACAGCAGCCCACCAGGCTCCTCTGTCCACAGGATTCTCCAGACAATACNGGCTCCTCTGTCCCTGGGATTCTCCAGGCAAGAATACTGGAGTGGGCTGCCATTTCCTTCTCCAAGGCATGCATACATGCTAAGTCACTTCCGCCGTGTCCAACTCTGTGCAACCCTATGGACAGCAGCCCACCAGGCTCCTCTGTCCACAGGATTCTCCAGACAATACTGGAGTGGGCTGCCATTTCCTTCTCCATAATGAGATGCGATGCAGTTTCAATTCCAGGAAGAGGACACTCAGAGGGCACCTACCACGCCCATCAACAGATGCATGGGTAAAGAAGATGGGGCATATATGTATGCATGTCTATGTGGAATGCTATTTAATCTTAAAAAAGAATGAAACTTTACATTTGTAACAACATGGATGGACCTGGAGGACATAATGCTACGTGAAGCAAGCCGGACAGAGGAAGACAAATACTGAATAATATAACTTATATGTGGTATCTAAAATACAACTAACTAATGAAAAAGCAGCAGACTCATAGATATGAGAGGTAGTGATTTTCAATGGGGCAGGGAAGAGGAGAGGAGTAATAGAGTGGCAGGGGATTAAGAAGTAAAAACTATTATGTATAAATAAATTACAAGGATACACTGTATAACCGATATGGTATAACGATAAATACAGTCAACCTTTAAAAGTTGTGAATCACTATACCGTACACCTGTAACTTGTGTAATATTGTACATCAAATATAACTAAATTTAAAAAAACTTAGAAAAACAGGTAAAATATATCTGTCTACACATAAATAATTATATCAGAATGTTATGTAAAAGTAATTAACTCAGTGAATATTAAATGTACATAAACCAGATTAATATAAAAGATTGGAGAACCTCGCCAAAATTTCAGAAAAAGAATTCAACATAGCAAAAGTAGAAGAAAAGGGGTGATTTATTTAGTAATAATTTTGGAATATTTTGCTACTTGTCTGCAGAAAAATAAATATAATATATTCAAAGACCAAATTCCAGATGGACATGAAGTAAAAATGTTTTAAAGTCTTAGAAAAAAATTCAAAGTCAACATGCATAATCCAGGAAAGAGGAGACCTTTAGTGAAGATAGAAGGCCCAAAATTATTTAAAAAGAATGCCTTCGACCAAAGAATACTTTAAAATATTTATAAGGATATGATACCATAAACAAGAAAAGACAAAAGTTGGGGGGAAAGTAGAATGTAGATGACAGAATATATAAAATATTCAAAGACTTCTTACAAATTTACAATAGAAAGACAAGGCAACGGAGAAAAAAAATGGCAAAAGATATAATTAGACAATTCTCATAAGAACCAATCTAAAAAGACAACAAACATATGAAAAAAATATTCAGACTTTGTACTGGCCGGAAAATGAAAATTAAACTTGCAGTGAGTTTTCACTTTATATACAAACATTAAATTTGTGGCAAATATTAAAAAGAATAATTGGATGTATAGCTGAAAAGGTACAAGGAAATTAACACAACACATTGCTGATGGAAAAGTCCTGTTCAACAGTCAAGCAGAGTGGACAAAGGATGAGTGTTCTGGCCCCTATAGCAGAGCCTGGGCAGATAATAAATTTCTTTGATCTTTAGGCTCTCCATGCAACTTCCTGATTACAGTTTAACTTTGTATGACCTACCCCACAAGCAGAGCAAAGAACGGTCAGTCTGCCAGCTCCAGCATTAACGTTCTTTCATTTGGCATATTTCTCATTGTAAATTAGTAAATTGGCACATGTAAAAGCTTGTCTTTGTCAGAAGACTGTTTATAACAATTCTGCCCCTTGAAAAAGATTTCACATCCACTCTAAGCATTCTGGCAAAGTCAGGATTTCCTGACCTGATGGAGGTCTTTGCTGGCAATTCCTTAAATCAGAATCAAACTCTCTGGAGGGAGACCCAGGCATTTGTATGTTTCTGAAAAATCCCCAGTGTGACTCTCTTTTGCTGTGCTTAGTTGCTCAGTCGTGTCCAACTCTTTGCAACTCCATGGACTGTCACCCACCAGATTCCTCTGTCCATGGGGATTCTCCAGGCAAGAATACTGGAGTGGGTTGCCATGCGCTCCTCCAGGGAATCTTCCTGACCCAGGGATCTAACCTGCGTCTCCTACACTGCAGGCAGATTCTTTATCGGCTCAACCATCGAGGAAGTAGCCAGGGTGAAAACCACTGCCTTTCAGTATTCTTCCAAAGCAGAACATTGGTTCTACACAATGATTTTATTTAAAACTAATTTTGATGATAAAAAGTTTCAAAAACACCATAAACAAGGAAACTTACTTATATAATATCACAAACAATATCCATCAGAGTTAGACGAACGCATGTCAGGGACAGAGCTCTAGGGAGCACAGAAAAAGATTATTCATAGGATAAATTAAAAATCTAATTTTAAAAAGTTATCTATAGTTCTCTCAATTCATACTAGAAATCTTAAACTGTTTTTTCTCTCAGGCTTTCAGTCTCTTCACTTTACTCACTGTCCATGACCTAAACCACATATCTCGGTGGCCAATCAGTCCTTGCCTTTCATTATCTGTGATTTCAAAGAATAAAGTTTCAGTGATCTAAACTTAAAGAGTTATCACTGATTTCTCCCTGTGCCCTATATTTCATATCTAGTCTAGCCATCAAATACCATGACTGCTAAAAGTAATCCCCACTTCCTTTTTCTGCATAGCTGAACTTTCTGCATAACTGAGTTTTTAAGTTCAGGTCCTAATAATAGTCTACGTAAACTCCTTAAAAGTCTTCCTTCACAGTCATCCCTGCCTCTTAGCTGATGAAATATCAACTTCACATAGCAGCCAAAGGGACTACTTTATATTTGAACCATGTCCTGCCTTCTAAGTTGCTTCAGTCATGTCCGACTCTTTAAGATCCTATGGACTGTAGCCCACCAGACTCCTCTGTCCATGGGATTCTGCAGGCAACAATACTAGAGTGGACTGCCATGCCCTCCTCCAGGGGATCCTCCCCATCCAGGTATTGAACCCACATCTGTTATGTCTCTTGCACTGGGAGGTAGGTTCTTTAATGCCAGCACCTCCTAGGAAGCCCATATTTGAACCACACTAGGCCTTTATATTGGAGAAGGAAATGGCAACCCACTCCAGTATTCTTTCCTGGAAAATACCATGGATGGAGGAGCCTGGCAGGCTGCAGTCCATGGGATAACAGTCAGACATGACTGAGCGACTGAGCAGAGGCTTTTATACATGGAGATCCTGGTAGCTCAGACAGTAAAGAATCTGCCTGTAATGCAGGAGACCTGAGTTCCATCCCTGGGTTGGGAAGATCCCCTGGAGAAAGGAATGGCAACCCACTTCAGTACTCTTGCCTGGAAAATCCCAGGACAGAGGGTCTGGTGGGCTACAGTCCATAGCGTGGCAGAGTCAGACACAACTGTGCAATTAACACTTTAAACAACACAAGGGCCCTTATATGAGCTTCGCTGGTAACTCAGAGGTAAAGAATTCACCTACAATGCAGGAGACTGCAAGAAATGTAGGTTCGATCCCTGGGTTGGGATTCAGTGTTCTTGCCGGGAAAATCCCATGGACATAGGAGCCTGGCAGGCTTCAGTCCACGGGGTCCCAAAGAATTGGACACAACTAAAGTGACTGAGAGCACACGCACACAGGTCCTTATATATCAAACACTGCAATGCAGGGCCTCTGTACTATGCAAAAAAATGCACCACTAACCTTACTTCCAAGAATATTACTAGAGCGATTTTACTGGAATCATCATTCTTTTCTTCCACAGTCTCCCTACAATAAGAATGGTTCAAAACTTTATGTGAATTTTCATCTTTTTTTTTTTTAGAACAATTTTTTAAAGAGCAGTTTTTAGGCTCACAGCTAAATTGAGAGGAAGGTACAGAGACAACCCATATACTTCCTTCTCCCACACATGCATCCTTCCCCCATAATCTACATCCTTTAGTACACTTGCTGCAATTCAGACTACATCGTTATCACCCAGAGTCTACATTAGGGCTCACCCTTTGTGTTGTACATTCCATAGGTTTGAACAAACGTTCCCCATATGGAACAACTGACTGGTTCAAGATTGAGAAAGGAGCACAACAGGGCTGTATGCTGTCACCCTGTTTTGCAAATGCTAAGCACATCATGAGAAATGCTGGGCTGGAGGAGTTACAAGTTGGAATCAAGATAAGCAGGAGAAACATCAACAACCTCAGATGTGCGGATGATACCACCCTAATGACAGGAAGAAAGCAAAGAGAAACTTAAGAGCTTCTTTAGAAGGAGAGTGAAAGAGCTGGCTTAAAACTAAACATTAAAAAAAACTAAGATCATGGTATCTGACCCCACTGCTGCTGCTGCTGCTGCTAAGTCGCTTCAGTCGTATCCGACTCTGTGCGACCCCATAGACGGCAGCCCACCAGGCTCCTCTGTCATCCCTGGGATTCTCCAGGCAAGAACGCTGGAGTGGGTTGCCGTTTCCTTCTCCATTGCTGACCCCATTACTTCATGGCAAATAGAACGGGAAACGGTGGAAGTAGTAACAGNTGCTGCTAAGTCGCTTCAGTCGTATCCGACTCTGTGCGACCCCATAGACGGCAGCCCACCAGGCTCCTCTGTCATCCCTGGGATTCTCCAGGCAAGAACGCTGGAGTGGGTTGCCGTTTCCTTCTCCATTGCTGACCCCATTACTTCATGGCAAATAGAACGGGAAACGGTGGAAGTAGTAACAGATTTCCTCTTCTTGGGCTCTGAAATCACTGCGGATGGTGACTCCAGCCATGAAATCAGAAGACAATTGCTTCTTGACAGGAAAGCGATGACAAACCTAGTCAGTGTGTTGAAAAGCAGAGACATTACTCTGCCAACAAAGGGCTGTATAGCCAAAGCTATGGTCCTCCCAGTGGTCACATACAGTTGTGAGAGTTGGACCGTAAAGAAAGCACAGCGCCAAAGAACTGATGCCTTTGAACTGTGGTGCTGGAGAAGACTCCAGAGTCCCTTGGACAGCAAGGAGATGAAAACAGTCAATCTTAAGGAAGAGCAACCCTGAATACTAGCTGAAAGGACTGATGCTGAAGCTCCAGTATTATGGTCATATGATGCGAACAGCCAACTTACTAGAAATGTCCCTGATGCTGGGAAAGATTGAGGGTAGAAGAAGAGGGTGTCAGAGGATGAGATGGTTGGATGGCATCACTGACGCAATGGACATGAACTTGGGCAAACTTCAGGAGATGGTGAAGGACAGGGAAGCCTGGCAAGCTGTAGTACATATGGTCGCAAAAAGTCGGACATGACTGGGCGACTGAATAACAACATCCATCATTACAGTATCATACAGAGTAGTTTCTTTTCCCTAAAAATCCTCTGTGCACCACCTACTCATCCCTCCCTCTCCCCAGTCCCCAGCAATCATTCATCTTTTTACTGTCCCCATAATTTCGGCCTCTTCTGGAATGTCATACAGTACGTAGCCTTTTCAGACTGGCTTCTTTCACTTAGTAATATGCAATTATGTTTCCTCCATGTCTTTTCATGGTTTGATAGCTCATTTCATTTTAGCACTGGATAATGTTTCATAGTCTGGATGTACCACAGTTTATTTATTCATTTATCTACTCAAGGACATCTTGGTTGCTTCTAATTTTCAGTCATTACGACTAAAGCTGCTATAAACACCAGTGAAGCTTATTTTAAACAACAAAGATCCACTGAATGCATCTAATGTAAATCTCTTATTTGTTATTATGTTATACTGTTACTATATTGCATGTTAATGGATTTTAATAGATTCTTCAATTTTTGAATGCCTTTGCTAACTAGGTAATTTATGTTCTCTTTGACCAATGAATATATCTGTGAAGCAATGAGAACATAAATTATGCTACCAAATTCATTTTATAAAACCCTAGTTAAAAACTCCCTTGACCTTTCATATTTAACCCAAGACCTATTGTTCTTAGTCTTAAATAGTTCCCATATCCATGATTAAGAAAGTGAAGTCGCTCAGTCGTGCCCTATTCTTTGCGACCCCATGGATAGTAGCCTGCATCAAGCTCCTCCGTGCATGGGATTTTCAAGGCAAGAGTACTGGAGTGGGTTGCCACTTTCTTCTCCAGGGAATCTTCCCAACCCAGGGATCAAACCCAGGTCTCTTACATTGTAAACAGATGCTTTACCGTCTGAGCCACCAGTGAGCTAATATTTTGTAAAGCATTTAGAAGAGTACCCACAGACCCACCCATGTGGGAGGCATTACATACATGCTTACTAAGGAAATAACATTTATTTATTCCACCTTCCTCTCATGTCTGATCTACTGCAGTAGTAAACTAATGCAGCTTCCTATACATGCTGCATCCCTCTCTCATCCCTCATTTTTTGTCCTCAACCCATGAAAAATGGAGCTCTGATGAAATCACCTGAACCACCGTCACAAAGTTCATCAACAGCTCCCCCTTTGTTTTCGGTTTAAGATCAAAATATATGAGAAGGTCTTTAGGATATGTGGTCTGGCCTCTGACAACCTTTCTAGCTCATTCCCATCACTCTCCCCCATCCCTCAGCTCCAGTCAAACTAGTGTATTTCCTCCTACTTCCAGCACATCATATTCCTTCTACCCAGCTACTGCCCCCCGAAATGGTCAACTATTTTTTCCTTCACATTTCACTCAAGTCTCACTGTGTGTGTATGCTGAGTTGCTCAGTTGTGTCCAAATCTTTGCAACACCATGGACTGTAGCCCACCAGATTCCTCTGACCATGGGATTCCCCAGGCAAGAACACTGGAGTTGGTTGCCATGTTCTCCTCCAGAAGATCTGTTTGACCCAGATGTTCCCTGCATCTCTTGCGTCTCCTGTATTGGCAAGCAGATTCTTTACCACGAGTGGCATTTGGGAAAAAGTCTCAGGGAAATTTTAAAATTGAAATATGAAGGATTAGAAGAAGTTAGTTGGATTAAAACATCTGGGTGTGTGTGTATGTGTGTTTGTTTTTTTGTAGGGGAAAAGTGTTCTTACTGCACCTTAACTTGTCTGTGCCCCTATCTACTCTTTTGTAAAAGCATCAGTTTTTAACAGATGAATGGACAAATAAAATAGGGTATATTCATACAATGGGATATTATTCAGCCATGAAAATAATCAAGTACCAATATATCTTGCAAATGGATGAACCTTCAGTTCAGTTCAGTCCAGTCCAGTCTCTCAGTCGTGTCCGACTCTTTGCGACCCCAATGAATCGCAGCAGGCCAGGCCTCTCTGTCCATCACCAGCTCCCAGAGTTCACCCAAACTCATGTCCCTTGAGTCGGTGATACCATCCAGCCATCTCATCCTCTGTTGTCCCCTTTTCCTCCTGCCCTCAATCCCTCCCAGCATCCGGGTCTTTTCCAATGAGTCAACTCTTCGCATCAGGTTGCCAAAGTATTGGAGTTTCAGCTTTAGCATCAGTCCTTCCAACGAACACCCAGGACTGATCTCCTTTAGGATGGGCTGGTTGGATCTCCTTGCAGTCCAAGGGACTCTCAAGAGTCTTCTCCAACACCTCAGTTCAAAGGAATCAATTCTTCGGCGCTCAGCTTTCTTCACAGTCCAACCCTCACATCCATACATGACCCCTGGAAAAACCATCGCCTTGACTAGACAGACCTTTGTTGGCAAAGTAATGTCTCTGCTTTTGAATATGCTATCTAGGTTGGTCATAACTTTCCTTGGATGGTCATAATGTTTCCAAGGATGAACCTTGGAAATATGATAAGTGAAAGAAGTCACAAAAGAACATCTATAGTATGATTCCATGTATGTGAAATGTCCAGAAGAGGCAAATCTATATAAACAGAAGTCAGAAGACATTACTAGAAGTTGGTGATAAAAATGTTCAACAATTAGAAAGTAGTGATTGTTATAAATACAATTCTATGAATATACTAAATACTACAGAATTATATACTTTGAAAGGATGAATTTTATGGTATGTGAATTATATCACAAAAAAGCTGCTTTTTTTTTTAAAAAGCAATAACAGTTTTTCTCAGATTTTAAGGATATAAGAGATTTAAAGTATGTGTATGTTATTGTACACACACATGCATTTACACAGTTATACTATGCACTTAACACATACCAGACCCATAAGTACTTCAATAAATGGTACATATTGTTTTGAGAAAATAACACAGGTTTCAACTGAAATTAGATGAATGCATAATTGTGCTTTTAGGATTTGATTTTTACTATTTTTGCAATTCAAGAAAAACATCTGGACATTAAGAACACTGCTTATGAATTTTTACATTGTGTAAAAATCCAAGTAAATTATGCAAATCTCATTTTTTAACATTTTATCTTACATTTTACTTGATAAAACTGTGGTTAAATAAGTCCATTTATTTCTTCTATGTCTGTGATAAAAACTGAATTCTTTGAAACACTGTCACAAAATTATGAATGTAAAGTAAATTCTATAAATTAATATATTTATAAGAGGCAGTATATTGATAACAACTGTATCTGTTACCTTACACTGCAGATATATAACTAAATAGATCTTAGTACTAATTCTTGCCTTGTCTTATCAATTTAAAAGCACTAAGCTAATCTTTAAAATGGTAACATCCTCACTACACTGCTGGTTTAACAGAATGTTCCTGATTCAGTTTTTAAAAGAAGTAATGCCTAAAACTGTTGGCACAAAGACAAAATCCTGAATTTAGGCCATATGAATGTCACTTCATTGTTGTTACTGAAAGAAATAAGCTCAACTATAATCAAACTTCAGCAGCACTGCATCAACATTCTGCCAGCTAAGCAGGCCTCGAAACCAAAGGACCTCTAGCAAATAACATAAAATGTGGCATCGATCATTAATACAAATCATGGCAAATGCACCTACATGAAACATTATTATATTTAATGATAAATAATTATAATATATACTGCTATTAAGTCATTTTCAATAACAAAAATCAGATCTTTCTCTTTCCTTTTTTCTTTGGAGGATAGGGGCAATATTTGAAATATATACAACTTATTTAACGGAAAAATTACTTTCCATTTCTTTCTTCTCCCTTTAAAAGCTATTAATAAAGCTAGTTTTTCTCAGCTTTTCCCAAGGAATTTACTGAACAGAATTTAGTCAAACATTATTGTCTTTTTTAATCACTGAGGGATCCTTCTATGCATTCCTACTTCAAAAACTGTTCCCCTGAGAGACATCACTAGTATAATAATAATCACATAGTCTAAGAGGGCGCATATATTTTTCCTCCTACCTTTTTTCCTATTATTAATCCATTCCAATAAAAATGTGTGCAGCTCTAAGCTTTATCTTAATTGCCTACACATTTATCAGAAGTTAACTAAGCATTAAGTCTACAAGGAAAAACAAAACCGCAACCGACCTATGCACTTCGGGAACTTATCCTCAAGCAGCAGAGGAAGACATGAACGGTGTGGTTAGTGTAGTGCTAACAGGGATATTAAATGAAGAACAGGCCAGACAAAGCACTGAGCATCTGGCTGACTCAAGAAAGGGTAGGTCTTCAAACAGGAGTAGGAATTCGCTGTGACGCAGACAAAGGGGTGAGCAGGTAGGAGGTGCACTGAGGAAACGCAGCTGCAGACAGGCACAGCGTGCTCCAGGAACCGGGTGAGTGTGGCCAGAGAGGAGGCCCGCAAGATGAGCAGGGCTAGATGACCACAGGCTCCACCACACAGGGGACAGGAAGGCTACGCAGTAAGGAGGGGAGAGGCTCATGAGGCAGACATTTAGAAGGGGCCCCGGGCAGCAATGGGGAAGATGCAGAAAGGACGAAAAAGAGGCTATGGCCATTCTCCAGGTGATAAGGCAGAGGCCTGATCTCAGGCACCAGAGTGGGGCTGGCAACAGAGGCAGGAGAGACGAAGGACACTTCCGAAGGCAGAATTCGGAAGGCAAGTTTTGGTGAGTGACTCAAAGGGCTGAGTCAGAAACCTGGCTTCTGGTTTGGGGAGACTGTGGGTGGCTGTACTGCCTACCACCATGGGGAGCATCTTATTATTCAAAACTGAATTCCAATAAATGCCTTTGCTGCTAAGTCTTCTCTGCCCTCTGTGGTTCAATAGGATTCCTTCCACCCTAGGGTTCCCTGTGTCTATAGTGTGTACCAGATATTTGGTTAAGTCCTAAAGCATATGTAACATTTTTCATTTAACTTCCTTACTGTGAACTTGTCATGTATGTTTTCTGTCTCTGAGTAAACTGTCAATAGAAGTTCCTTATAATCGAATATCACAAGGTTACAGGGCAGAATGTACTCAATAAACGTTGGCTGATTCAAGTGCTGTGCTTGTGCGTGCTTGTGCTTAGTCGCTCAGCTGTGTCCGACTCGGAGACTTCACGGACTGTAGCCCGCCAGGCTCCTCTGTCCACGGGGATTCTCCAGGCAAGAATACTGGAATGAGTAGCCCCTTCTCCAGCAGATCTTCCCAACCCAGGGATCGAACCTGGGTCTCCCACATTGCAGGTGGATTCTTTACCATCTGAGCCACGAGGGAAGTGATATTATGAACAGATACCAGGAAGAGATAGATAACCACTGTCCTTTTCTAGGGTCTTAAGACTATCTTCTCTCTCTCTCTCTTTAAATACAGTAGGGCTAAATGAAGATTAAAATTTTAAAAAAAAGCTATCCACAGATGCTGGTGAAATAAAAATATTCTCCCACTTTCCAGGACTTGGGCAGACATGGTTAGGGCCTTATTGAACAGTGAGAGTTGTCACTTCTTTTCAGTAGTTATCTACTGCTTTAAAACTATTAAAAAACATCTTCAAGAGGTTTGTACCATGAATGCCCAAGGGCAATGGGATGCCCACAAACCGAATCATGTTTTTACTAACAGAGAACAGCAAAGGTTTTACAGACATCTGTTTTGGGTTCACTCTTGGATTCAAGGAATATGACTGCATGAGATTTGGCCGTGGATTGTTATATGGTTCATGCAATGACATGTAGAAATGTTTAAATGGTCACAAAACAAAATAACCACATAGTTCACAAGCATCTAAACAAACTAAGTTTTTACAGGACAAGCTGCTGTGTATAATCGAATACAAACTGTTTCTCTATAAGAACCCATTTATAGCTTCATTCTCACTATGAAACTGTCTTACTATTTTTAAAAAAGTACATGGTAAGGACGGGGGAAGAAGGGAGAAGGAGAGGGAAAGAGAAAAAAAAAATTAACAACCAGAGTCTAGTTTATTTTAGTAAAAATGTATTCTATAGTATCCTTTTAAGTAGTAAATTATTTAATTTAAATTAGTTGGTAATTATAATTCTCCAATATTTTAACTATGTATATTCACTTAGAAGCTTTCCTCATACAAAGATAATTTTCTGCCATCTGGCACAATAATATCTCCATATGGAAGCATTACTTACGTATCAAAAATAAAAGAGAAATAAGAGACTGTAAATGTAGTATATTTGGCATAATACAAAGCTCAAATTATAGTCTATAAAGTTCTATTTTAAGAGGTCTCCCATATCAACATTTGCTCTTTTATATTATTTGATTACAAAACAAAACTATATCAAATATTTTGGTTAGAGAGTTAGCCAGAAAAAAATTAAATTTAGTCTCTCATATTTTATTCATTAGTTTCCTCAGAAATGGACAGCACAGTTGGGAGTAAGAACAACTGGGTTCTAATTCCAGTTCTTTGCCACCATATGACCTTGGAAAAGTCACAGTTTTTCTATCCTTCAGTTTTCTTTGGGCAAAACAGATATTACAGCAGAATTTCTGCTTGCTTATTACTTTATTAATCTGGTATCATTTTATTAAGATATCTTTTACAGAAAAAAGAAAGAAAAGAAAAATAGACTATAATAATAAATAATTTTCATAAGTGCTTTGAGATCTTCAGAGAAAAGTGCCAATGGAATTTACTGGAAAGACTGAACAAAATCATTATTTGCCATGTCCATATATTAGGAAAGGAGTGGATAAAATAAGAGCTCAGTGATATTGGTTTTAATGACTTATCTAAACTTTGAAATACAAAAGTATATCATCCTGAATATTCTTTATCCTAAAACTGACTTCACGTGAAAATTACTCAATGTAACTTCAGTTATAGGACTATAGGAAAGTTGCAGTCATTACATTACATTGTCTGATGCTTTAAGATAGCTGATGCTGTTTCTAATCAACATTTCGTGCAAACATAGCTGTGGAATAGTACTGGTATCCGATAACCCTGAAGACAGAGATCAGAGTCTATTTGTCATCTTTATTCCCCATTTTTGACCAACAGAGAGAAACTTTGCCAGAAGGACACAAATTAATAAGAAAAGCCCAGACTGGGTCAGAGAATATTTACTCATTTTAAAGCTGGCAGCATGTGCGCACCTAGGTTGCTCTAGCTGTCTTACTGATTCTTCATGTTATTTTCAACAGCTTTCATTCAATTTGGATGGGGCTAAAGAATTAGCATGCAAGAAACGGCAATGATCATACCTCGAGCATTTCTCCTGTTTAGGCAAATATACTTACAGCTGCTGCTCCAGGACTTTAACAAAGACTTTATGCTAATTTCAAAAAACACAGAATCCTGTAGACTCAACATTGTGTCCCAACTGGCTGCAGCAGCAGCGGTAGCAGCAGCAATGGATTTGTTGATCTCTCTCTGAGCCGCTGTCCCTTCTGCTTTCACAGGCAGCAGAGTTTTGGCCCACAGAGCCTCAGCTTCATTCCCATGCAGTCTCGCAGTGACGCACAACTATAGTGGAAATGCTGCTGAATGCAGATGAACTGTTCAGCTGAATAAAGGCTTATAAGTTTATCACAAGTGCCCTGAAGGACACCCTCACCTTTCCTGCTGGAGATACACACGTGGCCGAAATCACCAGCTCTGTTTATTGGCCCCGTTATCAGTTTTGATGAGCTGTGTCTCTGGCTGCTTTCAGTGTAGTCACTACTGCTAGTAAACAGACAAGGGTAGCGCGCTGCCCTTGGGTGCCAACTTTTCTAGCTTAGAGCCTCAGAAGTCAGAAACGAATTTGGATACAACACTAAGATCTTTAAGTCTCTTCCTATAACAGCTGACCCTCTCTGCTGCCAAAAAAGCATCGGAGGTGTTTATCCCACTCCAGTCAGTTTCTCTAGGTGATTTTCATAGTCAGTTCTCTCCACCCCTCTACACACCCAGGCAGTAAGCAGTGACTTTCTCAGCAGGCTTATGATGATGCAGAGTCCACTGCCTCACTTAACCCGCCAGAGAGAACGCTGGCTAATGGAATGAAAGGATGATGTAATGAACACCGTGGCTGAGCTTCCATCAGCCTCTAAAACTGCTCAGCTCAGGACAAAGTTTCCTCTGCTACAGGCAACTTATTCAAAAGAGAGAACTCTATTAGAATAATGGGATTATTTTAAAACATAGGGTCTTCTATTCTTAACACAGGACATAATTCCCCTCAAACTCTTATGGTCAGAATACCAGTAAATAGTGAGAAATCCTCTGGCCAAATAAAACACACGTTTTAAAAATGTAGTCTATAGAAGTTATTTTTAAATGGAAACCTGACACTATTGAAAGTCTGACTGTTCTTCAAAATAGTAGAAATATTCTAAAATCAAACCTGACAAATAATATTTGATGTTAATATCAGAAGAAAAATGTCTTGACCTTACAATTTACCATTACTCTGAAGATCAGTACTGGGAGGAGTCGGGGGAAGGTGGTATTTTTCCATCTGTGGCAATATATTGTACTGATCCATCTATATACTTCTGTATCCTTTAAATACCACAAGGAATAAGTAAATTCCACGATCAAAGTCATAACTGAATAGATTAATTCATAGCCAAAAGGCTAGGCACTGTCTTAAAAGCTAAAAGAATATTCTTCTATGCATAACACCTTAAGGAGAAAAGATAGTCATATTCATTAAGACACATTCAGTGGTAATAGTATTACTGAGAGCATCATTTAAAGCTTATTTCTTCAGAGTAGTCCAGGAACTCTGGAATAAGTCTGCAGCCATTCCTACCCCTGAACAGATCTAAAATCGAAATTCAAACCAAGGCTACAAAGGATAACCACACAGAACTCCAATACCACAATACTGTTGTTTCAGCACATCTTCTTGATCAAACACATCTCAGGATCAGGGAAGAACAAGGTTTCTCCTGGCCTAATGGAACACAAGTGCCTCAAGGAGTTGCATGAACAAAGGGTACTCCATAGTCCAAAAACACTGCCTACAACATCCATTCTTGAACATTAACAATGTATGTCAACCAACAAAAGGCTCTCGGTTATACACAAACTGGTTCAATTTTTCCCTTTAATCAAATATTCCCCAAAGTGATTTGACAATACAATCCTCTTTTCACCAAATGGTTGTTAATAGAGTCAGGGAATATAAGCTGATCTAGACCCAAACAAACTACACCAGCAAATGTCAAGACACAGAACTGAAGCATGTCAGCAATCAGACAAGTCAGAAGGCATACACACAGATATTTTATCATAGTTTTTCTACCACTACTGAGCTACGCCTGTTAGGCTTACACAAAACTTAAAAGCTACTTAATACTATTTGTTCCACCAAAGTAATCAGAGCTTATTCTTAGTAAACCTTTGTCAACTATAAACTTTTATAAACTATAACTGTCACATAGAATGTCCGAATAATTTTTTTAGGGGCTAGGGGTTAAATAATAGGTGATTTTTTTCACAGTCTTAAAAAAGAGGATTTTCTTCTGCTTAAGTTTCACATACATGGATCTAAAAGAATAAATCAGAACCTAAAGTTTCTCTTATATCTAATCAATTACTATGTGCATACAGCCAAAGCAAATCAACAGCTTCTTTGAGACAGAGCTACATAAAAATTAATTTTAGGGCTTATTTTAGAAGTTCCATTTACACCAGATCTTCTTTGTAACAGAAGGTGAATGAAAATGACACTTTTCATTTATATGGAGAGTAATTCAACAAACTCATGTGAGCAGAGCCTGGGTTCTTACCATTATACTAAATAAGTAGCATTATTATTCCAATTATTATTCACAACTTTAACAAACATTAATGGACTAAGCATTTCCTTTCTAACCCTTGCCAAATGTTCATTACCCATATCACTGATAACTATGTTTACATTCAACAATTCTTCCAGAAGACTGGGCCAGAGTAGTACTACATTCCAAATGCTTCTCAATCTCTCAATTACTAACTAAAATTTTATATTACACAAATAATAACAGTCCTATCATCTTCAAGTGATTTCTCTATCCTCAACCTATCAATCAATCACATAGCCTAGAGCTTATTGCAAGCTCAAAAAAGTGAAGTGAAAATCGCTCAGTCGTGTCAACTCTTTGAGACCCCATGGACTGTACCGTCCATGGAATTTTCCAGGCCAGAATACTGGAGTGGGTAGACCTTCCCTTCTTCAGGGGATCTTCCCAACCCAGGGTTCGAACCCAGGTCTCCCGCGTTGTAGGCGGATTCCTTACCAGCTGAGCCACAAGGAAGCCTAAGAATACGCAGTGAGTAGCCTATCCCTTTCTCCAGCGTATTCCAACCAGGAATCAAACTGGGGTCACCTGCATTGCAGGCGGATTTTTTACCAGCTGAGCCTAACCTATCAGTTAATCACATAGCCTACAGTTTATTTCAAGCTTGACAAAAGACTAGTCAGTCTTCCATTTTATTCGTTCCATAAATTCAGAATTCTCCAAGTTGTATCATTCATACATATTTTTTAGTCTAATCACCATAAAAAGATAGCTGCACAAATCATTTCTTGATGGCATATTCTTGGAAAAGCAGAAAAATTTATTTTGGATCATTTCCTTCAACAAACCTCTCCACACTTTAGACTGTAATATTAAAGAACGTTTTTAAGATTTAGAACATTTTTTAAAAATTCACAGTTTCAATATTATCAGCCTTTGCTGAGGTCCTCTTGGCATGGGCCAGATACTGTAAAGCACAGGAAACAGAAGAAGGCTGTGCCAGTCTTGCCCCCAAGGAATTAGAAAATAGATGTTCTTTCTTTTAATCAATTTCCATTTGATTCTCTGTCCTTTTCACTGGCACTTTAAGGATTCATGGAATTGGTTACTTGCTTTACTTTTCTAAGTAGAAGGCAGATAACAGTATATCTTAATAAACTGAGTGTGTATACCAGGAAAAATTCTCAGTAAATCCTACAAAAATATTCCCATTTAGATATAGTATCCAAACAAAATGTTCTTTAATAAAAAATGATGTTTGGACTTAACTGACTATATCATACAATACAATCCAAGAAAATTTAATGTTCTACGAACCCAAAAGGAAATAAAAGTCTTCAATTATTAACAATTCTTATGAACAGTACAAATATAATGGATTATGCCTTATATTAACATCTTTTAAAATCTCTCAGAAATTATTAAACTGGTATCCAAATAATCATAGTATGGAAAAAACAGAAACTTAACAAGTTTTTCTACAAAAAATGTCAAATATCCTATCACTCCTAGAGCCTTTCACAGTCCCCACAGATTTTGGCCTCTTTGGAAAGTCCTCATCATTTCTGGAGTTTAGAAAAGAGACCGAAAAATTTTCAGTATGGAAGGAAAGATGCTCTTGGGTCTATCAGGTAATTAACATCACACATGAAATGTAAAAAAAAAAAGGGCTGTAGAAATCACTTCCTATTTTGCTTTATAATACAACAGAAAATTAACAATAATTATCTATAACAGTAGTTAACATTTACTTTTTAGTACACTTAATTCTACTTTCTATATTTCTCAAACTGTCTACCATGAATTGGATTTAACATTTTAAAAATTCATTTCCTTGGAGAAATGACTGATCCGAGGGCTAGAGCACAGAACACACAAGATAAGCCTGGAACATCTTGTAAGGCCAGGAAGTGGGAAAGGGCTCAAAACACAAAATAATGTGGGTATGTCAAAGGGAAATGGGAGCCAAGCGATAGAGCTGCCAACAGTCAAAGCTAACACTTGGAGCAACAAAATAAACAATGTAGTATGGAATGTAACCCAAAGTATAAAATAAATATGCACTGAGGCTATACTTGTATAAATAAATGATTAAGTAAATAAAGGAGAAGAGACAAATCTCATATTGTACATACAGAAGTGTTAACTTACCAGGCTTGACTGATGTTCTTTGAAAGGTCTGCTTTAATTGGCCCCTGGTTAGCATCAAGGAACTTAAATGTTAAGAGGGCCCCACCATTCCCAGAGGAGAAGGCAATGGCACTCCACTCCAGTACTCTTGCCTGGAAAAATGCCATGGATGGAGGAGCCTGGTAGGCTGCAGTCCATGTGGTCGCTATCAGTCTGACACGACTGAGCGACTTCACTTTCACTTTTCACTTTCATGCATTGGAGAAGGAAATGGCAACCCACTCCAGTGTTCTTGCCTAGAGAATCCCAGGGATGGGGGAGCCTGGTGGGCTGCCGTCTATGGGGCTGCACAGAGTTGGACATGACTGAAGTGACTTAGCTGCAGCAGCAACCATTCCCAGAACTGAAAAGAGCCGTTCAATTATGCCTAAGTTTTTGGTACAAACAATATAGTTTATGCTGAACAACTGCTTTCCTTCAGCAAGTCCAAAACGGGGTATGTGCCATGTCAGCAGCCCCAATAAAAATCCTGTAATCTGAGTCTATAATGAGCGTCTTTCCTATGAGAAGAAAAAGAAAGATAAAGGGAAAAAAATGATTCAACTAGAACACAGATAAAACAAACAATATCTAAAAAGTACATTTAATGGTTGGCACCAGGAGATTAGAGTCTATGGAAGAAAAGATCAGTAAGTATGGAGAAACGGAAATATTAACTCTACAAAGCGAAGTCTTAATGATAAAACACGGCGGAGGAAACGCACAAAGCCTCAGTGACCTTTGGAGCAATATCAGATAGTCTAATACATGTTGGAATACGCCAACCACATCATAGGCTAACTGCTGGAAACCAACGACAAAAGAAAAACATCTCAAGAGCAGTTGAAGAAAATGATAAACTGCATACAGTGGAACAAAGATAAAAATACGTTTCATCTGAAACTATACAAAGCAGAAGTTGGAATGCATGCTATCACTGAAAAGTTTAAAACTGATGACCTATAATTCTATTATCTGGTGAAAATATGTTGCAAAGATCAAGCAAAAACTTTTCTGAGACAGACAAAAACTGAAAGAATTTGTCACCAGTAGATCTACAAACAAAAAAAATGTTAAAGAAAGTTCTTTAGGCAGAAGAAAAAATTATACCGGATGAAAACCTGTATAACCTAAACAATACCATTGAAAACAAGTGATGGTAAGTGTCAGAAATGGTACACTGGCAGGAAGGAAAAGAACTTTTGCTTCTTTTTTAAAAATTTTCTTTATGTTAATTGACTGCTTAAAGCAAAAGTGGTTAACAATCTACAACAAAATCAGGTTTACACTGTGTGCAAAAATAAAACATCTGACTACAATAGTACAAAGGATGAAGAGGAGAAACAAGTATAAAGTTTCAAGATCCTACAGTCTACATAAAATGTGCTATCATTTGAAAGTAGACTACGATAAGGTAAAATTCATTTTTTAAACCCCAGATTTAAAACCCTTAATTTTATTTTAAAATTTTTAAATAATAAGCCAATAGAATAAATTAGAATACTAAAAAGCAAAGGAGGAGGGGAAAACAGATGGGACCAACAGGAAACAACCACAAGACAGATTTAAACCCAACCATGTCCCTAATTAAATATAAATGGTCTAACCACTGTGGGAAAGCATCATGCCAGGTACAAAAAGGATAATTTGGTGGATAAAACAAAGCTTGAGCCCTTGGGAAGGGTGGGATCCAATGGTGGTGATAAAGAGTATGTGGTATGTGTGGGTGTCCGTCCCTACATGCTGTGTGCTTAGTCGCTGAGCTGTCTCCAACTCTGGGACTCAGTGGACTGTAGCTGGCCAGGCTCCTCCGTCCATGAGACTCTCCAGGCAAGAATACTGGAGTGGGTTGCCATGCCCTCCTCCAGCGGATCTTCCCAGCCCAGGGATGAAACCCAGGTCTCTCACATTGCAGGACTGGATTCTTTACCATATGGGCCACCAGGGAAGTCCATGTCCCTACAAACATACATCCAGATATAAAATAACCAGTTGTGATTAAGTGCTGTGACGGTAATAAAGGAGGGGTAGTGACAGAGAAAAAAAATCAGAGAAGGCCTAGCTAAGATAGAGTGATCACGTATGGCCACTCACAGGGAACAATGAAGTGAAGTGAAGTTGCTCAGTCGTGTCCGACTCTCTGCGACCCCACGGACATCAGGGTCCTCTGTCCATGGGATTTTCTAGGCAACAGTACTGGAGTGGGTTGCCATTTCCTTCTCCAGGGATTCTTCCCAACCCAGGGATCGAACCCAGGTCTCCCGCATTGTAGACAGACACTTTACCGTCTGAGCCACCAGGGAAGTCCATATATCAAATATGAAATCTGTTCAGCAGTAGACCTTCTTCTGAAGAATGAATTTTATGCTTAATCCCCAAAAGGAAATCAGACTGAAATCAAAGTAACTCTGGCTGACCAGGGTTAGAGTATCAGAGCTCTAGATACTTGCCTGAGGAGATTCTCAAAGAATACCTGAAATACGAATAGGCCCCCACAAAATACTGAGGTCTATAACTGGACGCCATAGAGGAGCTCTAATCAAGAACAAGGTCAGACAGACCAACCTGATTAGTGAAGGGGAGAATGGCCTTAAGGAGAACACAGTCAAAGCTGATGGGCTATCTATATTGCTTAGGTAAGGGGTAAGGACTAAAAAGATAACTAGTATACATACTAAGTGGCTTCCCACGTGGTGCCAGTGGTGAAGAACCTGCCTGCCAATGCAGTAGACACAAGAGATGCAAGTTCGATCCCTGAGTGGGAAAGATCCCCTGGAGAAGGAAATGGCAACTCACTCTAGTATTCTTGCCTGGAAAATTCCATGGACACAGGAGCCTAGCAGGCTAGTCCATGGGGCTGCAAAGAATTAGACCCAAATGAGCACATACATACTTAGAATAATTCAGAAAAAGGCAATAAAAATGAGACTAGGAAGACAGATTCCATTTTTTCTGAACAGGTACTTCTTGATGGATCTGGTGACTGTTAGCATAGGGAAAAAAGGCAAAGCTAAAATAGTTTAAAAAAAAAAAAGTGACCCTTACACTTAGGTGACTGGGTGGACAGTGGTACTAAACATGGGCTGGCAAGAGGTAGTTTGCAAGGGGTAGCAAGGAGAGTTTGGGCAACATAAATCTCAAGTCTAAAAGAGGCATCAGGGCTAGAAGCAAGAGAAGAACAAAGATAGAAGTACACGACAGCCACTCTCACAAGTTCCCCAGCTTCTCCATTCATGAAGGGCGTAAACAGAGTTCACTATCTCCAAGCACATGCTAGCCAATACTAACCACAAAGTAACAGATTCAGCTGAAACCAAGAAAAATAAAAACAAGCAAGAGACAACAATTTACAAACGAAATAAACAAAAGAGTAATGATGGGACTCTTCCCCTGAAATACAAGGACCAGAATTCCATCTAGATTTCTGGAGAGAAAGGATTCAGGTCATGATTAACAGCCCAATGTATTCCTAGCTTTGAAGTTCTTTTTATGTATTTCACATGTAAAACAAAAAAATTGCTTCCTTTGCCTAAAATGAAGTAGTCCAGACCCTGTAATCATACTTTCTTCTCTGCCCTCAAAAACCATTCCAATTTGCTATCATTTGGCCCAGTGCTAAGACATTATTATTTCTTGAATTAAAACAAAAATCTATTTCTGAATATATTTTAAACTGATTCCTGAGTTCCTTAAGAACTCTAGACACTAGAAATTAAATGTAATCGCCTGAAATTGCTTTTGGAAAATACAGGTGAAAAAATTCAGATACAAAGTTTCTAGTCAAAAGGTTAGTTATTGGATTTATATTTTTTACAACATGCACAATATATATTCATTGCCCCCAAAGAAACTAGAATTCTTACTACTCAGATACTTTCAGTGTCAGTACAGGTTATACAGATGTACTGAGAAGAAAAAAGAGTATATGTATTAAAACTGGTCAATCCTACTGGGAAAATCACTGCAGACGGCGATTGCAGCCATGAAATTAAAAGACGCTTACTCCTTGGAAGGAATGTTATGACCAAACTGCTGCTGCTGCTAAGTCGCTTTAGTCGTGTCCGACTCTGTGTGACCCCATAGACAGCAGCCCACCAGGCTCCACCGTCCCTGGGATTCTCCAGGCAAGAACACTGGAGTGGGTTGCCATTTCCCTCTCCAATGCATGAAAGTGAAAAGTGAGAGTGAAGTCACTGAGACGTGTCCAACTCTCAGTGACCCCATGGACTGCAGCCCACCAGGCTCCTCCGTCCGTGGGACTTTCCAGGCAAGAGTACTGGAGTGGGGTGCCCCTGTCTTCTCCTATGACCAAACTAGACGGCTTATTAAAGAGCAGAGACATTACTTTGTCGACTAAGGTCCATCTAGTCAAGGCTATGGTTTTTCCAGTGGTCACGTATGGATGTGAGAGTTGGACTGTGAAGAAGGCTGAGCGCCGAAGAATTGATGCTTTTGAACTGTGGTGTTGGAGAAGACTCTTAAGAGTCCCTTGGACTCCAAGGAGATCCAACTGGTCCATTCTAAAGGAGATCAGTCCTGGGTGTTCATCAGAAGGACTGATGTTGAAGCTGAAACTCCAATACTTTGGCCACCTGATGCGAAGAGTTGACTCACTGGAAAAGACTCTAATGCTGGGAGGGATTGGGGGCCAGGAGGAGAAGGGGACGACAGAGGATGACATGGCTGGATGGCATCACCGACTCGATGGACATCAGTTTGAGTGAACTCCGGGAGTTGGTGATGGACAGGGAGGCCTGGCCTGCTGCGATTCATGGGGTCGCAAAGAGTCGGACATGACTGAATGACTGAACTGAATGGGAAAAATAGGTAAAATTCTATGGACCATAATTGAAGGTGAACTTAAAATGTATTGCCCAAAGAAGAACTTTTTTGAATGTGAAAATGGGCACTAGCTAGTAACAACATGTCAGAACAGAGATGTAAACCATTAACTGGCCAAGGTCAATGGAGACCAATGGTCACTTTCTCCATGAAGCACCATCACAAAGCAAAGGCTCATGACTTCCTGCCAACACTTGTCTTTCTGAATTTTTCTTACATTGTCAGTAGCACAATAAGTTTTCAGTGAACTAGAAGTTTTTATTGTTAGAGCCACTTTTTAATACCATTCTTACTTTTAAAACAAAAGGGTGAGTTGGCAAGGCTGTAATAAAGAATACGAAAGCAAAGGAAGTACCAAACCGCAGAGGCAACCAAATGTAAAGACAAAAATTACACTTAGGAAGTAGAGTACCAGCAATTTTAGGAAGATGAAGAGATTGTTCACGGTAATTAAACGGGCAAGCCTGAAACCCAGGAAATGTTTATGAATGATCAATCTTAATCACAATGTATTATACTATATTAGAAACTAATTTGGAAGAACCTACCTTCGTAACATTAATATTCTTTAAAACCTCATTCTAAACCTTGTAAATCAGAACCCACTTCTTTATGATTCCCTAGGTCATTCTTACCCACCCCAGTACTCTTGCCTGGAAAATCCAATGGACGGAGTGGCCTGGTGGGCTGCAGTCCATGGGGTCGCTGACAGTCGGACAGACTGAGCGACTTCACTTTCACTTTTCTCTTTCATGCATTGGAGAAGGAAATGGCAACCCACTCCAGTATTCATGCCTGGAGAATCCCAGGGATGGGGGAGCCTGGTGGGCTTCCGTCTATGGGGTCACACAGAGTCGGACACGACTGAAGTGACTTAGCAGCAACAGCAGGTCATTCTTAAGCATAGTAAAGCTTAAGAAGAGCCAATTTTAAGATATATAGATATAAGATATAAGATATACTGATATAAAATTATCTTGCTTGTGTCATTTTTAGCACATCTCTTATTTTAAAATAATAGCACATATTTATTTAAAAATAGAGATTAAGAAAATTCAGAGTCCTAAGATATAATAAATTTTCTGCATTCCTTATAAAGAGCTTTTTAGAGGTTTTTTTTAAAGTTTCTAGAAATATATGCCAGTTTATACTTCTTGAGAACAGTATAAGAGATCATTGGATGTCTTACCTAACCTTAAACAATCACTCTTTAGAAACAGAAATTCTGTCAAAAATGTATGTGTGTGTGGTACTCAGTCATGTCCAACCCTTTGCGGCCCCATGGACTGTAGCCTGCCAGATAAAGAGCTTTTTAGAGTTTTTTTTTAAAGTTTCTAGAAATATATGCCAGTTTATACTTCTTGAGAACAGTATAAGAGATCATTGGATGGCTTACCTAACCTTAAACAATCACTCTTTAGAAACAGAAATTCTGTCAAAAATGTATGTGTGTGTGGTACTCAGTCATGTCCAAACCTTTGCAGCCCCATGGACTGTAGCCTGCCAGGCTCGTCTGCCCATGGAATTTTCCAGGCACAAATAACTGGAGTGAGTTGCCATTTCCTACCCCAGGGATCTTCCTGACCTAAGGACTGAACCCATGTTTCTAGCATCTCCTGCACTGGCAGGCAGATTCTTTACCATTAGCACCATGTGGGAAGCATCAAAAGTTTAAATAAATGTAGACTTTAAAATTCAGTTAATGTGCCAATAATTTACATCTATAATATCTAACATTATTTTATATTATTACTTAACAGTTTGAATAAATCAATGATAGAATGTTCACTTTGCTGATACGGCGTTTGGAAAAACAATTCTCAAAGGCAGACTGATCCCCATCTTGATCACCATCTGTCTATTAAGAATCCTTGTATTTATAAAAAAAGAAATATATAATGAATTACCTTTAGAGTTAATTTATTCTATTTAAAAAATGACTAGGTTTAAAAACCTTTATGGTTAAAGTAAGGCAAGGTGCATATTCTATCCACATATGTAGCAGGATGGGATGCTAAAGGTGGCTAGAAAGTACAGGTATAGCTTAGTAGACAATGAGTTCCATTATGGAAAGGTCCATAAAACAAGATGATTGGTAAAAAGCAACTATTTTAGAACTCCACATCAGGGTATTAAGGGCATACAGGAAATCTGTTAAGCCAACAATTGTTGTCTTTAAAGAATGAACCATCTGGCCTCCCACAAATAGAGAATCACAGATTTTTTTAAAAACTAAAGAATCTTTAGAGATCATAAAACATAGTCCCTCAAATCTTAGATGAGACAACTGAAGCCCAGGGAGGATAAATGATATAATTGGATCCAAATCAAATTAATGAATATTTAATGAATACCTACTGTGGATAACACACTAGTCCAAGAGTTACAGAAAGTAAGTGTAACAGTGGAGCCCTTCTTCAAGCGGTCCATTCTCTCCTTCCCAGGTAAATCACCTGTACGTAGCTCTCTGATGTTAGCAATATCCTTTTCCATATTCTAGCTTAGGGCCGGAACACTTGGGTCCCTAGACTAAATCTGGTTCATCGCTTGATTTGTAAATAAAGCTGTACTGAAACACAGCCACACACATTCTTTCACCTTCCAGGCTTCTTTTGCTCTACAGAGTCAAAGCTAAACAGTTATGACAGAGACTTACGGCCCCCAGATCCTGAAATATTTTCTACCTGGCCCTTCCCAGAAAAAGCTTGCCAATCTCTATTCTAGATCACTTTTTGCTTTGATTTGAAGGGGTTTTTTCCCCACCTTTTTTCCTTTTCAAGCTAACGGAAGGCTGGTTTTGCCTCAGGAACCACTGCCCACTGAGCAATGTGCTACATGGTTTTGAAGGAAAAAGCCAGTGAGCTAAATATGGCAACTGACAGCAGCTCTCCATAACAAGTGAAAACTTGCTCTGGCACATAAAGGACAAGAATCAAAGGACAGAAGACTCTTAACTTTCAACAAACATCTAATAAGTGCTTACTAAGTGCCTGCCAGGGGGCTAAGCTCTGGGGCTACCCACATAGATAAGACCNCAGTGAGCTAAATATGGCAACTGACAGCAGCTCTCCATAACAAGTGAAAACTTGCTCTGGCACATAAAGGACAAGAATCAAAGGACAGAAGACTCTTAACTTTCAACAAACATCTAATAAGTGCTTACTAAGTGCCTGCCAGGGGGCTAAGCTCTGGGGCTACCCACATAGATAAGACCAACTTAGTTCTCAAAGAATTCACTACCTAGAAACAGAAGCAACACTTTTATATTAAATGGAATAACAGAAGCTAGTGGACAAAGAGAGAGAATAATTAACTGAGGTTACGGGTGACAGAAACTAGTTAACCCCAAGAACAATCACACAGAGACTTCTATTCCCCCTACCGAGTTCCAGCTGCAGGAAGTAAGCATGGTTAGAAGCTTATAACTACGGATTGTTGCCTCAACCCAAAGGCCACAACTTATAGGTGGGTGGAGTTAACCCTTGGACTGGATGTTGCTTCCTGAATTCCCTTTATAGCACACTTTATTTTTGTTTAACCTTTCTGGTATAATTCTTTTAGTTACATTTTAAATTTACATTCAGCTTCAGTCATCTTAACCTACTCTGCTGTGCATGTTTTAACCTCTATATTCTTTTTTCAGAATCTTCCAATATGAATATTATTTTTTATCAACTTTTCATCTTTTTATGCATTATTTCTAATATTTGTTTATATTTTTCTTATCCCCTTTTGTTTCAACTATTTCATCTTAGACACGCTATCTCCTGCCTTTTGTTTCTCTAACTGAGAATAGGCAGGAGTGATGATCAAAATAGCCACCAGGAAAGTATGGTAACTGAACAATGTAACCAGCCCAGCCTCAGAGTGGAGGCGGGTCCAGGGACCCTGGTGTGGCGAGGACTCACTGATTAGCTGATGAAACCTGAGGTGGTCAAGGTCCTCCCTTACAGCTCAGTTGGTAAAGAATCCACCTGTAATGCAGGAGATCCCAGTTTGATTCCTAGGTCGGGAAGATCCTTGGGAGAAGGGATAGGCTACCCACTCCAGTATTCTTGGGCTTCCCTTGTGGTTCAGCTGGTAAAGAATCTGTCTGCAATGCAGGAGACCTGGGTTCAATCCCTGGGTTTAGAAGATCCCTGGAGAAGGGAAAGGCTAAGAGGGTCTGGGGGTAGGGCAGGAGGGCTGAGACTGCAGGAACACTTGGGGAAGGGATGTGGCTATAGCTGAATATCAACTGATAGTAGAAATTGTGGTATTTTAACAACCGGTATCACCATACCAGTGTTGATACTAGATCAACATCAGTTCTGTGATTAGGAAAACAACAGAGTAAATGGGATAGAGAAGAAATCATTCCAGGCCTCTTAAAAATGGAAACAGGTACATCTCTATTTCAGTTAAGTTTCTTCCAAGTCCTTTCTAAAAGGATGACAGTACAGGCGGACTTCTAAAAGTCTTTCTAAAAGCCGAAGAAGTAAAGACACTGACCCTAATTCTAGCCACATTTAACTGCCCCGATTTTAAAAAATATACATCCATGTAATTTGAGGAGACAGTTCAAAATGACCCTTCTTAAGAAGTCTTAGGCGAACTTTAAAACCAGCCAAGAGAAACTACTGAAGTAACACTGTTACACCAATTTCTAAAAACCTTCATATCTGAATCACAAGACCATTTGGCCGTAGCTATTTGGAAGAGCGCACGTTATAGACAAAGAAGGAAAGCACAGGAGAAGGTGTTGCAACCCAAGCTCCCATGATCTGTCATGAAGCTATAAATCACACGCTAAAATGGTTCAGAATTATGCACAATGAAAGACCTAGATCCAAATTCCTAGAATGTTTTCTATGAAGGAATGTGCCAAAGATAAATTCTAGCTAAACTGATTCATCTACCTCCAAGTCAAAAATCCAAAATTCTTGTAAACAATAGTAGCCACCATGTATGGAACTGTGCATCAATTTCATTGCCATTTTTGGTAATCTTAAAAACAATGCTACATAGAAAATATTCAAACTGACAGGTGACGTCAAGTGGCCTAGAGAGATTAAGTAGCCTGTTCAAGGACACACAGCCAGTCACCAGTGGAGCTCAGCTCAGGTTGGATCAAAGCCCCGACTCGACTCTGATCTCAATACTTCACTGCCTCTCTCCTCTCACGCTTGGAGGTCTTTCCAATATCACTTCTCTATCATGAGAATTCTCATAGACTCAGAGAAGGCTTGAAAGTAACCACCCACAAGACTTCTACAACCTTCAGGAAGTACTGCCTGAAAAGTAATCAAAGGCCCACTTAAGGAAGCAGTCCTACTTGATTTCAGGACAAGACCCTGATGCTGGGGAAGGTTGAGGGCAGGAGGAGAAGTGGGGGACAGAAGATGAATTGTTTGGAAGGAATCACTGACTCAGTGGACACGAGTCTGAGCAAGCTCAGGGAAACGGTGGACAGGGAAGCCGGGCGTGCTGCAGGCCACAGGGTCGCAAAGAGTTGTACATGGCTTAGTTACCGAAAAATAATGACAATGAAAAGCTCAGCACTTCCAAATCCCATTTGCATAAAAAAGAATTCTTGAACTCCTTCAGACACTTACACACGAAAACAAGCTATCATTTGGGTCAAATCAGAAATTCTAAAGCAGACTGAAAAATCACCTGGAGCGCAAGTTCTTCCACGATACTACTGCCCCCAACAATCTTTTAGTGACATCTGAATCTCAAAGGATTCTCCATCTCTTTTGGTCTGTTAGCATTTGAAATGGCAAAAGAAAAACTTCATCTCGATTTTCTCACAAGACTTTCTCTAAATTCCCTATTAATAATCTGGTCTTTGATGAACACTTAGAACACTCTTTACTCATCTCATTTCCATCTTAATGGAAGCTGGTCTGCCATGGTAGTCCTCTACCCAATACAGGCTTTATCAAGCAAAAGCAAGTTATTCAAGTGACATAAAATCTAACCACTAAGAACAATGGTTCAACAAAAACAAAACTAAAAAGGTCACTTATTAAGAAAATCCAGTTGGTAATAGTTAGCATTCCCCATTCTTCACTAGTCACCTCTTCACTAGTCAGTTCAGTTGCTCAGTCATGTCTGACTCTTTGTGAACCNTGCACAATGAAAGACCTAGATCCAAATTCCTAGAATGTTTTCTATGAAGGAATGTGCCAAAGATAAATTCTAGCTAAACTGATTCATCTACCTCCAAGTCAAAAATCCAAAATTCTTGTAAACAATAGTAGCCACCATGTATGGAACTGTGCATCAATTTCATTGCCATTTTTGGTAATCTTAAAAACAATGCTACATAGAAAATATTCAAACTGACAGGTGACGTCAAGTGGCCTAGAGAGATTAAGTAGCCTGTTCAAGGACACACAGCCAGTCACCAGTGGAGCTCAGCTCAGGTTGGATCAAAGCCCCGACTCGACTCTGATCTCAATACTTCACTGCCTCTCTCCTCTCACGCTTGGAGGTCTTTCCAATATCACTTCTCTATCATGAGAATTCTCATAGACTCAGAGAAGGCTTGAAAGTAACCACCCACAAGACTTCTACAGCCTTCAGGAAGTACTGCCTGAAAAGTAATCAAAGGCCCACTTAAGGAAGCAGTCCTACTTGATTTCAGGACAAGACCCTGATGCTGGGGAAGGTTGAGGGCAGGAGGAGAAGTGGGGGACAGAAGATGAATTGTTTGGAAGGAATCACTGACTCAGTGGACACGAGTCTGAGCAAGCTCAGGGAAACGGTGGACAGGGAAGCCGGGCGTGCTGCAGGCCACAGGGTCGCAAAGAGTTGTACATGGCTTAGTTACCGAAAAATAACGACAATGAAAAGCTCAGCACTTCCAAATCCCATTTGCATAAAAAAGAATTCTTGAACTCCTTCAGACACTTACACACGAAAACAAGCTATCATTTGGGTCAAATCAGAAATTCTAAAGCAGACTGAAAAATCACCTGGAGCGCAAGTTCTTCCACGATACTACTGCCCCCAACAATCTTTTAGTGACATCTGAATCTCAAAGGATTCTCCATCTCTTTTGGTCTGTTAGCATTTGAAATGGCAAAAGAAAAACTTCATCTCGATTTTCTCACAAGACTTTCTCTAAATTCCCTATTAATAATCTGGTCTTTGATGAACACTTAGAACACTCTTTACTCATCTCATTTCCATCTTAATGGAAGCTGGTCTGCCATGGTAGTCCTCTACCCAATACAGGCTTTATCAAGCAAAAGCAAGTTATTCAAGTGACATAAAATCTAACCACTAAGAACAATGGTTCAACAAAAACAAAACTAAAAAGGTCACTTATTAAGAAAATCCAGTTGGTAATAGTTAGCATTCCCCATTCTTCACTAGTCACCTCTTCACTAGTCAGTTCAGTTGCTCAGTCATGTCTGACTCTTTGTGAACC
>SJYX01022420.1:870653-880725 GCA_006410675.1 Oreotragus oreotragus
GTGGGTAGCCTTTCCCTTCTCCAGGGGATCTTCCCAACCCAGGGATTGAACTCAGGTCTCTCACACTGCAGGGAAATTCTTTACCAGCTGAGCCACAAGGGAAGCCCAAGAATAGTGGAGTGGGTAGTCTATCCCTACTCCTCGAACCAGGATCCCCTACACTGCAGGCTGATTCTTTACCAACTGAGCTACAAGGAAAGCCAGCACATTGAAACTTATGTGTGTTGTTTTTCTCAAGTCCCTTTGTAGGTCTTCCTTATCTGTGGAGCCCAGGAATACATTAGTATGCAACAAACACATGCTGATTATGAGGGCAAGTTACCTTCATGTTTGTTCATGATATACAAGACAACCACACATGTCACTGTTAACCTCACTGTTCTAAACTACATTTTCAGTTGGAAAAAGAAAGGGCAAGGGTTAGGTGATATAGGAGAGACCACAAGATTTTTTTTCAGATTTCCTTCTTTCAACAAATGTTTGGTGAGTAGCTTCTTTAATAGCCTGTGCATAATGCAAACGCACTAAGGATTTATCTTCATTCTCAGGAAGCTTAACTCTCACAACTACAAGACTCCCTGTTTGGCTTGGCCAAGGTTTTGTTGAGCCTGCAATATGCTTCGATTTCTTCTGTCCAATAACGTCCTTTCTTTGCAGGTGTGGATTCCTAATAAACATCTAGGAGCCAAACTCCTTTTCAGTGTCAGCTTTTGGAGGACCGTACCTGAGACATAACAGCGAGGTATAAAGCATAGGCCTGCAATATCCATTACTAGCTGAATCTATGACAGCGAAATGCCATAAAGCTATTTCTAAGATCTTTGGTTGATTATCAAAACTTTGAACTCTTGCTATAACAGTTAAAGAATTAAGAAATTATAGCAGTTATAAATTATATATTATAACTAACAGGGCTAGTCACTCAAAGACAGCATTTAAAAAATCTTTTGAGACCTGTAAGTCACTATTTCACCTTTAGAATATTTATTATAATCTTACCGTAGAATTCAAGACAATAATTTCTTGGTGGTAAGCTGGATCATCTAATCCTGGCTGTAGGACTCTTGAGCAGTTTTGAGAATTAAGCAGTTAGGTGTTAATCATCCAAGATTAAATAAATGGCTTCAGCTCTGAAGAAAAACAAAATATGAGATTGATACATTAGACATGTTTATAATAAGTACATCTATCTGTGTGTGACTCACATCCACCCTTACTTATGAATATATTCTATTGCAGGGTCACTACGTGCTAACAGTTATCCTCTTTCAATTAGTGTTATGTTTTTTCTAAGTTTTTATTATGACAATTTTCAAACTAATACAAAATTATTGAGACTATTATGATGAACCCACCCTTATCAACTCATGGCAAATCCTATTGCATTTACATCTTCACCCACCCCGCAACCTCTATCCCACCACGCTGGGTCATTCTGAAGCAAATTCNTATTGCAGGGTCACTACGTGCTAACAGTTATCCTCTTTCAATTAGTGTTATGTTTTTTCTAAGTTTTTATTATGACAATTTTCAAACTAATACAAAATTATTGAGACTATTATGATGAACCCACCCTTATCAACTCATGGCAAATCCTATTGCATTTACATCTTCACCCACCCCGCAACCTCTATCCCACCACGCTGGGTCATTCTGAAGCAAATTCCAGGCATTATACCACTTTATCTGTTGACCATTCTGGATGTCTCTTTCTAAGACAAAGATTTGCTTTATAAACATAAGGCAGTATCACTGTAATATCTACAATTAATTCATAATAATTTCTTTATTACATCAACTATCAATCAGTGCTCATATTTCTCCAACTGTCTCATAAGTGTCTAATTCAAAGCTAAACAAAATCCATACAGGCAATTGTTACCATTTCTCCTAAATCCCTTTTAATCTACAGTTGTTTTTTTTTTTTTCCCCTTCCATTCTTCTCTTTGCAGAGACAAACAAAGCTTTTACTAGCCAAAAATTGAACAAATACATCAATACCCTAACTGTTCAATAATAAATCCATTTTCATTTTATTCACCAAAATAATCAGATTTGCAAAATAGTTCATATATCCACTAGGCCTAATATTATCCCATCTGCAGACAGTGTTTATGGTGCACATTTTTCAAAGTCCAACTATAATAACTCTGAGCAGGTCCTGGATTATGAACTACTATACCTTATATGTAATAATTTGATGACTACTAAGAATGAAACCAATGACCAGAAGGAGTTATCCTTTAACTGTATATAAGGCCTCACATGCAATCATATACATTTCATGTTTTTAGTACCATGAAAGGTTGTGCATTTTTCAACAGTTAAATAGGCCACATTTTTAATTTGTCATTGAACCACAAATCAACCTCATTTTAAATCACATCCTGTTTCTTACTATTTTCTTGTTTAATGAATTTAATTCCCAGCCCAAAAGAAAGAACTATTTCCTAAAATATTGTGTACTTAAAACTTCTTAATCTGAAAATCCTTTAGCCAAGTTAGAAAAATATAAAAATATTTCATTTATTCACAAGCATAATCAGCTAAATTATGTGAAACCAAATCTCTGAAGCCCCAAACTGGTAAATATGAAAATACTAATTTAATATAGATGTACTTGTTCATAATCAATTATCATTCAGACTTACGAATTTTTAACTGCTCCACCAAATATTTCTGCGTCTACTAACAACATGGTATCTACAGTCCCACCATAACTTTTGATACTCTATCTTAGGTTCATGGAATCATTTCTCCCTCAAAGCAAATAAAACTTATGTGACAAACTGCATATCATTTCTTGCCTACAGTGAGCAGAGCAGTCATGCACTGGTCTGTATTTAATGAAATTTATACTATTTTTGTTTTGTTCAGGGGTAGTTTGGTGGTAGTTTTTTGTTGGTGGTGATGGGTTTTTTTTGGGGGGGCAGGTCAATTGTACTTTTATCTTCTCTCCACATAGACTACCTAAAATGGAACTTTTATTTTCATTTCACTTGATTAATTTGGAGAATAGTTTATCTATAAGAAGAGTAGTTTTTTTGGGGGGTTCACATTCCACAGCACATGTGTCCTTAGTTTCCCAACCAGGGAATGAAACCACACCCCCTGCACTGGAAGGCAGAGTCTTAACCACTGGACCACTGGGGAAGCCCTGAAAAGAATAAATTTTATTACTACTTCTAGACTACTACTTTTGAGATGGTCAAGGTCAGAGAGGTCAGGTAACTGGTTGTGGTACGCACATGATCGATCCTGTTGTTTCTTATTTTAAAAGAATAAGCTTGTATTTAACAAGAGTGACTTAAGGAGGTCAGATGGCATTTGACAACACTGAAAAGAAGACTGTAAATTAGTCAAATAGCACAAGCTTTAAAGATTCAAGGCTTTAAATCAGCAATAAGACTAATGATCTAGAACCTTCCATGTGTAATAAAGAGAACAGTGGCCCAGCTCTGCTTGGAAGGATTCTCAGATCAAATGAGGTCCTTCAGGGACAACTCTGTTTCACTTTAGTCTAGAAACTAAAAGAGAAAGTTGAATAGGTGCTCAGGTAACATATTAACCTCATTTCCTTTCTGAAAAGGATTACAAGAATAATGAAGAAAAGAAATACCACAAATCTAATGTACCCTAACTGTAGTAAAACTTCTGACATAAAAATATCTGATACACATTGATACAGAAAATTCTGATCTTGAACAAATAGAGCAGAAATTAAGAAAAAATGAGTTTCAGCGATGCTCAATTTAAGTACTCTCAATATTTGCAGGCTTGGAATACTTCATAATCTGAAAAGGAGAACAAGAAGCTATGGTTCCAAGCACAAGGTAGATTTGAGCTCAATATGATAAAAAGAATAACTTAATTCATTTAAAACCTGCTTCATAAAGAAATGGAGTTCCTGCTGAGCTTTTAGGTAAAGATTATTAGAAATGCTATAGAAAGGGTTATACCACTGAGTCAAAAGACTAAGCTAAATTATTTCATAGATTCCAACTTGTAATCCTAAATTTCACTTTAATATATATTTTGTACTTACACTTGAATACTGGAAAATGTGGTGGCCTAAGGATTCAATCATATTTCAACTAAAGAAAGAAACCACAATGTATGATATGAAAACTTCAGTCTTTTTATTAAAATTATTCTAGGAATATTGGAAGACCTCTTTAAATGATGCAAAAGACCAAAATGATGCAATGATTTTCAAATAAATTAGAATAATCATAGCTCCTATCTATAATGGCAAAAATAAGTATGGAATATAGAAAATGAAATATTTTTTTAATCTGCCAAAGATTATGGAAGATGTGAAAAATCTATGCACAAAGACTCAAACCTAGGCAGCAAATAATTACTCAAACTATCCTCTTTGTCTGACTGACAAAAGTTATTAAAATAAAGAATTTATAATCATCCCTTTAATTAAGAAAGAAAATTAATGATTCATAAATCAACACTGACTCCACTGCACTAATTTTTAGAAATTCATTTTTTCTCTTACTTTATAAATGTTTTAATTTTTACAATATCTAAAACAAACCTGCACTTTAATCTTCTGTCATTCTTTTTAACCTTCTACCAAATTTCAACTTTTAAGAAGTATGGAAACTTACGATGCTGACTAATGCAAGCATGGATTACACAATATCACCTGCTAAAAATGCTGTATAATGGCACTGAGCGAGAATAATTGGGCTCACTGCAAAAATCTAAATCTCTTGCTGATAAAGCAATGTTCTCTGCAGGTAAATTTTTCTATATTTTGCTGATTTTACATTTTTAGCAAAAATAACAGTTATCTTACTACTTGTCTTAATGAAAACAATTAGGAAAATTTTCCATTCACAAATTCAAAGGGAAGCATTCTGTAACAGTTTCATTCACTGAACCATACGGACACAGCCCCAAAGTACATTTTCTAGTAAACTGGTGAATGAACATGTATTGTTTAGAATAATTTTCCTTTTACATTTCTACAGCATTACATTTCTATAGTATTTCTAACCCATCCAACAGCATTTCTGTTGGCACAGGAAAAAAAAAAAAAAGAACTAGATCACAAAACTATCATATAAGTGCCCTACCTACTCATTTAGACCTAAATAAGAAGAAAATTTTTGGACAAATGTAGAAACAGCCCAGTAAGACATCACGTCACTAAATCTGGAATTTTCTCCCATCCCTAATTTCTAAAAATCCTTTGCTGTAACTATGTATGCCACACATGAATTTATAAAAATCATACCTTTAACAAACATTGAGCAGAACTATATGTCAAGAATCAGGGACAGAAGAGTGAACAGAACAGACAAAAATCCCTAGGCTCAGAGGGTTCACCTTCCAGTATGAGCTTGAATTTTTTGTAGTCCTTCCTTTGAGAATCTGAAAAAAGTGTTGGAGGCCTCTCCTTCCAAAATGTAAACACAGCAAATCTTGCAGCGTTATGAACCTCTATAATCCAATTACTAATTATGGATTACGGATCCCTGATAAAAACACTCCTTATGCTTACTTTCTGTCTGCCATTTATAGATGATAGTGTCATAATTTTACTATTCATAGTATTAAGAAATAATACAGTCATCCCTCTATATACGGGAGATAATGGTTCCAGGACTCCTTGTGGAAACCAAAAGCATCAGATGCTCAAGTCCTTTATATAAAAGTTTATAGTATTTATAAATAACCCGTGCAAATCCTCCTATATGCTTTAAACCCTCTCTATATTATACAATACCTAATACAACGTAAATGCTATGTAAATAATTATAAATAAAATGCTAATTCTGTGGTGAACAGTAAACTCAAGTTTTATCTTTTGGAACTTTCTGCAACTTTTTTATGAATAATTTTAATCCAAGGTTGGTTGAATCTGTAGATGTGGAAGACATAGAGATATAGAGAACCAACCATGCTTTTTCTTACCCATTAAAATACTTAAAGCCTTCAAATTTCAATAGAATGTGTTCTATTTATTCTATTTGTACCTCAAACAAATTTCTAGACTACTGATAGTATCCTTTATCAATTTTAGTTTTTCCAGGAGAAAACTGAGCCTAACCTCTTCAATAACTTCATTGGTAAACTTTCTGATTTCATTACTTCGTCTCTGGACCTTCTTGAGTTAAAATTCCCACCTGCCCTGCTCAGCTCTTCAGCTGAGGTCTCCACAGTAGTCACCCACAGTGCTTGCAAGAAGATACATATGCTCAAGAGAAACCACAATGAAACTTTAACCTTAACAGAAATCATCAATGACCCCCAAATGTTTATTCTTGCTTTTCACAAGAAGAGAGTGATCCACTTAAAAATACAACATCTAAAACTAAGGTTATTACTGTCTCTAAGCAATGTCTTATGCTTTTTATACTGAAGAGCCTAAGTTAACTACTCCATCTTGTAAAAGAGCTCCATTTTGTAAAGGTTCCGGGCAAACAGACTTAGACTTTGGACATTGCCTAAACTTGCCCCACGGTGCACGAGCCAATCAGCCCTTAGGTTAAACCTCCTGACTTTAAGTTCAAGAATTTGTGATTTACCTTGGAAGTAATGATTTACCGTGGAAGTAAAAAAAAAAAAACAATCAGAAATCCACACACAACCCTATAGAAGAGGGTAGCCAATCAGTAGTCCTTCAGCCTGAACACCCCCTTTGTTACCCTTTCACCTGAATATTCCCTATATAAGCAGTGTAACCCAAAACTCGGGGCTCCTCTCCTTAGCCGCTGCGTTGGTATCGGTGGGAGCCCCAGCTCGAGCTTGGTAATAAAAACTCTCTTGCTTTTGCATCAGATATCGGCTCCCTGGTGGTCATTGGGAGATTTTGCGACTTGGGCATAACAATACCTATAATTTTTTAAAATTATACATTGGAAATTACTCTACCTAATTATGATCCTAAGGTCCTAAAATACCAAACATTAAAGAAAATTATGAAAATACGGTGTATATATTTTATATACATATTTTATACATACATATTTTATACGTTATATGAAGCAACTGATAGTAAAGAGGTCTCAAGGCTAATCCAAATTTTAAGTTATTCAGAAAAATGAAGAAGTAGCTAGGCAAGATCACAGAGCAAGTTTGACCACAATTTCATCTCCAAAGTGTGTCTTTTCTCTTTTTCTCTGTTTATAGTCTGTAAACTTAAGAGAGGTCTTGCTTTTATAAGAGCAACTATGAAAGCGCAAGCTCGCACTGATGTTTAGCTGACCTATTTCTGTGAAATTTATAGCACCGAAATAATTTCTCTAAATTTAAGGAAGAATGATCATCTGTTACCTGCAGCCTCATAAACTGGATCAAAAGCCTTTAAAATGTCTATGCTCTTTGACCCAATAATTCTACTTCTAAAGCTTTTTCTAGGAAGATGATCAGAAATGCAGACAGATTTATTCACAAAGGTATCATTGTACTATTATTCCTATGAGCAGAATACTGCAGGGGAGGGGCAGGACAAACACTGACAATGAAAAAAAACAAAATCATGGTATAGTCACTAGATGAAATGCTAGCCATCAATTACAAATCATTTACTAATGTGCCATAATATTCACTATATATTTTTAAGTAATAAGTAGAAAAACAAAAGTCTTTATACTACCTTTGCAATTACTAGAGATAAAACTACATTTATAAATAAAGAATAAACTGAGAATGATAGACTCAAATTGGCAAGGCAGTCAATGTCTCTATGCCCATGTCCTTATTTATAAAATAAAGATAATAAAAACCTCTCAGGGCTGTCATGAGAATTCACTTTTGGATGAAAAGTGCTTAAATGGTGCTTGATATAAGTACTCTGCTGCTAAGTCACTTCAGTCGTGTCCGACTCTGTGTGACCCCATAGACGGCAGCCCACCAGGCTCCCCCAACCCTGGGATTCTCTAGGCAAGAACACTGGAGTGGGTTGCCATTATAAGTACTCAAATGTTATTATTTATTAACTCATATCCCATATGCAGATAAATAAAATCTGCAATACTTCTAAAAAAAGAAATGAAGAAATTAAGTTACTCATAATTCTAATACCAAGAGATGGCCACTATTAATTCATGTAAATATCTCGGTTAATTTTTTTCAGATCTTTTAACATGCATTCAACATTTTATACAATTGGTGTTAAGTTTTACTGTTTCTACTGGTTACAAAATACTGTAAAATTTTATAAATATAGTATGTGCATTTCATCATTCCACTGATATTGAACATAAGGTTCAGTTCTTCACTCTATAAATAAAACTGCAATGAATATCCTGATTGGCAGTCTTTGTACACATTTTTGATTTTTCCCTCAAGAAAGAGTCTAAAATCAGAATCTCTATCTCAAATGGTATGAAATACACTTGGCCTTACTTCCTACTGACCTCTACAGAATGTAGACACATACTAAGTGTTCAAAGTTGCCAATTTCTCTCCTTTCTCCATGGGTACTTCAAAGATATTAACTGGCTTTTTCATTGTAACTTTTCTGCTGTGTTTTGGTACAATTGCTTTTCAAGTGTTTCTCTTTTTCCACTTATTCTATTTAAAGAAGTTCACTTTTCCTTTATATCACTCTAACATCCCAAACACAATTTGAGTGTTCATAACGTCAGTACATTCCTCAAAAAGATTCTTAAGAATCTACTTTGTATGACTAGAAAAAGAAGTCTTTGTCTTTCAGAAACACATCCTAAAATATTTATAGATGATATGTATGACAGAGGAACTGCATCAAAGTAAGTGGGAATTGGGGAAACGGAATGGACAGAATTAACAAAGAGCTGATCAATGTTGAAGCTGAAGAATGAGTATATGAACATTCATTCCACTAATCTCTCTGTTTAAAAATTTATCATTATATTTAAATATTAAATACAATATTTATATAAATATCTATAAATGTTAATATAAATTTTCTATTTTATATAAATAAATATTAAATATCTTCAAGGGGAAATTGTTTTTAAAATAAATCTTTAAGAAATAAATTAAAATCTACAAAACAATTATAAACTTCTACCATAATTCAATGATTATAAAAATATAAAACCAAAAATATTTAAGCCAAATTCAAAAGTGAAGTAAACAACTACAGTATTTAGAATCTCTCAATTACACTTGCCAGTAATTCCCACAGATAAAAACATACTACAATGCCTTTTTCCAAACCATGGCTTCAGCATACCATGCTGATTCTCCAAGACAATATTAGTATTTATATTGTGCATTACAAGAATACAATTATGCCTCTGTATGTGCCCACATGAATATTTGATAAGTAGTTTTATTATGTACTAGTATTAAATAATCCAAATTCTCTTGGTGCTTAAATCACATCTTGGTACCAAGCTAGGCACATCATAAACAATACTTGCAGCTTAACAGTTAGATCCACCAAAGTGTTTATTTCTACCCAGAGGCATGCAAGTGTAACGAAAATACTACCTCACTACACATCTTTAGTACTGTGGGAAAATGTCACCTGTGTATATTTCTAACTATATAGAAAACACTTTATCTTAGAGTCAGGTCATGATAACAAGAGAGCATAGCAAAAAGAATTAAGTAATATCAGTTCAGTTCAGTCGCTCAGTCGTGTCCGACTCTTTGCGACCCCATGAATCGCAGCACGCCAGGCCTCCCTGTTCATCACCATCTCTCGGAGTTCACTCAGACTCACGTCCATCGAGTCCGTGATACCATCCAGCCATCTCATCCTCGGTCGTCCCCTTCTCCTCCTGCCCCCAATCCCTTCCAGCATCAGAGTCTTTTCCAATGAGTCAACTCTTTGCATGAGGTGGCCAAAGGACTGGAGTTTCAGCTTTAGCATCATTCTTTCCAAAGATATCCCAGGGTTGATCTCCTTCAGAATGGACTGGTTGGATCTCCTTGCAGTCCAAGGGACTCTCAAGAGTCTTCTCCAACACCACAGTTCAAAAGCATCAATTCTTCGGCGCTCAGCCTTCTTCACAGTCCAACTCTCACATCCATACATGACCATAGGAAAAACCATAGCCTTGACTAGACGGACCTTAGTCGGCAAAGTAATGTCTCTGCTTTTGAATATACTATC
>SJYX01022420.1:894536-952830 GCA_006410675.1 Oreotragus oreotragus
CATCTGCATATCTGAGGTTATTGATATTTCTCCCGGCAATCTTGATTCCAGCCTATGTTTCTTCCAGTCCAGCGTTTCTCATGATGTACTCTGCACATAAGTTAAATAAGCAGGGTGACAATATACAGCCTTGACATACTCCTTTTCCTATTTGGAACCAGTCTGTTGTTCCATGTCCAGTTCTAACTGTTGCTTCCTGACCTGCATACAGATTTCTCAAGAGGCAGGTTAGGTGGTCTGGTATTCCCATCTCTTTCAGAATTTTCCACAGTATATCTAGCGATAAAAGGAGAAGGAAATGGCAACCCACTCCAGCATTCTTGCCTGGAGAATCCCAGGGACAGAGGACCCTCATGGGCTGCTGTCTACGGGGTCGCACAGAGTCGGACACAACTGAAGCATGTGATAAAAGGATCAATGGCTGTCCCCTAAGTTTAAAGCAATGAAGAAACAGACAGACTAGACACATGTTTTCTAAACTCTTTCACTGCAGTTTAAAAAAAAGAGAATTTTGCATAAATGAACTTTTAATACATTTTATATAACATGTCAATATAAATATACCCACATGATACATTTGATACATTTGCAATACACTTTAATAGCCTCCCACCCAGTCACTACCCACTAAAATGATAATCTTGACTTCATGGTTTTAAATACTGAACTAAGAAATTGGCCTGTAAACAAAACAAACCAAAAAATGGCCTGTAACTCCTCCTGCTTACCAAACAGAGCAGAAGAATTCCCTCAACCCTGTATGGAAAACAGCATCAGCACTTGTCTGGGAGAATGGGGAGCAGGGTGCAGGAGACACTGAAGTGGGCAAGAATCAAAGGATTGCTACTTAAACACACACAACTGGCGACCCTACCCACGAGAGGAGAATCTCTCAGATCTCCTCATGCTCTAAAATCCTGTGCTTCTGAGAGTTAGCACGGAGATTATGAGTCCCTAAAGAGCAAGAAATTCATTTTATATCTCCCACAGCACCTAGTAAGCCAGCTTTCATAAAAATAATAAAGCACTAAATAAAGATTAAGTTCAACTAATAATATGCAAAATAAGCATAAACGTAAAAGTTTCTGTCCTTTAAATGTATGTTTTCCACATTATTTAAAATGTAAAATCAATGCTATTGTATATTATTTATAAACTCATAAGCATAAAATTGTTAAAATATATATACATATCATGTAGCAGTATATGTGTCTGTAATAGATAATATACATGTCACAAAACTACTATTAACATTCACGCTATTTCGTTCATAAAGGTATTAAAAACAATTCACAATAAAATTACTCTAAAACTCAGAATCAAATCAAATTACTAACTTTTAGTTTCAATAATATGTTTTTTCCCTGCATCCTTAATGATACTATTAATGAACAAAGAATTAAGCAATGGCCTCAGTATAGAAGAAAAATAACAACAAAGTACTCGAAAATGTAGAACTTTTATAACTCAACCTTGATTTTTAGCATTCTAAAGTCTAACAGTTCTAGGTTCAGTCTCCTCTGCTTTAGTCTAAGAAGGAACAGTTTTCTCAAAAAAAAAAAAAAAAAAAGTCAATGACTGTGGATTTTTCCTAGATACATTAACTTTTAATAAACTATGATGGCTTATTTTAAGTGGNCTCGAAAATGTAGAACTTTTATAACTCAACCTTGATTTTTAGCATTCTAAAGTCTAACAGTTCTAGGTTCAGTCTCCTCTGCTTTAGTCTAAGAAGGAACAGTTTTCTAAAAAAAAAAAAAAAAAAAGTCAATGACTGTGGATTTTTCCTAGATACATTAACTTTTAATAAACTATGATGGCTTATTTTAAGTGGGTGAAAGAAGAAAAAGGAGTCTATGTATGACTTCCAATTTTAAAGCCCAATAAATCCTTTTACAAATAAGGACAATAAGATCAATCTTTACCCCTTTTAAGTTGTTATAAAATGACATATGATGCAACAAGACACCTTTTTCATGACAACCTGAAAATTTAACACACCTCTTGATTTCTTTCCATAAGCTTTAGTCCAAATTCCCATTTCTCCAAGGTTCTAAATTAAATTTGAAAAAAATTTAGAATTTTACCAAAATTAACATAACTTCTAATTTTTAAGAAGAAAGTATTTACAAACATGTTTTTGTTACTTAAAAGTATAATGTATTTTAACAGGCCAATTCTAAGTTTGCAGTTCTAGTTAACACTTCTCACTTTTTCTTGGATTTCTGAATTTTAATTACTACTAAAATTAAACATACCTTTAAAAACCTTCATGGAAAAAAAAAAAACTTGAATTGCTCCTTGAAAGAAATAAAGGAAATCAAGAATTTGCATTGGCAGCAGAAAAAGAAATAAGAATTGGGGTACACGATTCAGGGTAGAATGAGCCTCTGTAGAGGTTTTTCACTGAGGAACTAGAGAGCACCTGAAACAATATAACTGGACCAGTTAATGTTGAGGAGTCTCCACAAGCCACAGCGAGATGGACACTTAACACAGACCGAGGATCCACCCTGAGCTCCCAGAATCTGCTCTAAGTGACACTAACACAGGTGCAGCTGCAACCAACCAGGAGCTTACAGGCCAGTTGGAAGCATGGGGCGACCCTTTTCAGATGCTTTGAGACAAGTTACTTAAATACGTTCAAGCAGCAATTGGGTACAAGGGAGTCACTCATCAATTTTAAGTGGAGGACGGGACAGGAAAGACTGCCAAGGAGGTGGTCTCACAGCCTCCATTGCCAGGGAGTAACTGGAGCTACAATCTACAACTACATGAACGGCTTTTTGCCTCTCTCTGAGGAACTGGCTAGCTGTTGACAGAAGAGCCAGTTAAGTGACATATTAAAGCTTAATAAACATGATTAATAAATATGATTTTTTGCTGTAGGTCTCTGAAACATGACTTCCTACTGTGACAGGCTCCAAAGCTGGTGCTACCACATACCCTCTGAATTGCACAGCAATGCCTGTCTTTTATTCCCGAAAGGTTACCCTGGGATTGCCTCCTCCCTGTGTTTATGAAAGAAAGTATTGAGTCAGATAAGATTTACACTGATTGACAATTCATCTCATTCTAGATATTTATAAAGGATAATAAGCAATTTATTCAGACCAACATTCTCTGTTCAGAAAATAACACATTTCAAAGTTAGCAACAAAACAACATTCCAAATCAGTTTAGTCACTATGAATGACCATATAGAACATGCCACAGAGTTTAATCCTTCACATTCCAGTACATCCAGTAACTCTAAAAAGGACTCACACACACAAAAAAAGCTCCACCCCACCAATATGCTTTATTCTCCACAGTGATTAAGTCAGTCTAAACAAATTACAAACACGGGAGGGTAGAATTCAGAATTAATTCACTGCACCCTAAGAAATGGTACCCTAGAAATTGAAATCAATAACAATCACTAATCACTAAGAGCTGCCTATGTATGAAAAATATGGGTTACGTGCTGAACATATACATCACTTCGTTTTAACCCAAACAAACCCATAATTTCTATAAATGTTCAACTATGCAGCTGTGGAAACTGACAACTAGTAGATAAAATGAGAAAAACTGCACATCTGGATTCTTTATATTTTAAAAGAATAAGTTCTTATATGGAGATATTCAAGATAAAGTTCTCAAATTAAAATGCAATTATGATTTCAGTATTTTTATACTGATTCTGAACATTAGAACAAAAGCAAGAGGTCTCTCAAAAAAGGATAATTAAGCATAATTAACACAGAATCTACCTCGAATATTTCATGAAGAAAGAATAAATTTGCCTTATCAGAAGTGAAAAATAGGGAGGAAGGAAGAAATCATATTATGGCTAACAAGTCATAGGGATGCTCATTTAAGATGAAATTCATTCCTCTTCTGCTAATGTCTCCCTATTAAATGAAAGGTCCAAGAACAATTTTCTAAAGGAAAGTGAGATTTCTTTGTCTCAGCCAGAATTCTCAAAATAATCTTTAACCTAAAATACGTTTTCCCAAAGATGTTTAACTTTGATAGTTAACTTTTAATAATAACTTTTAATTATCACAGTTTAAACAGTGATAATGAGAAGGAAATAGCAACCCACTCCAGTGTTCTTGCCTGGAGAATCCCAGGGACAGAGGAGCCTGGTGGGCTGCCATCTATGGGGTCACACAGAGTTGGACACGACTGAAGTGATGCAGCAGCAGCAAACAGTGATAACTCAAATCAGCTGCAAAACGCTCTGCCCACAATTTTTACATTATAGGGGAAACCTGACGAAGCATGCAAGTATCAATTGCTCTGTCTGTGGTTTGACTTCCCTCCACTCCACTTAAATCATCCTTTTCCTGCTGAGTCCCTGCATGCCCCTTTTCCTTTATTCTTGCTCTACCTTGCAAGAATTTTTAGTTTCTAGCTCACTTTAGTGGATTCGAGGTCACTGGAATTATACTTTTTGAATGTTGACTCTGGACCAACTTCCCAATTCAGGTTATGCTCTTATTGTTAAGAACAATAATACATGTTCCAATCACACTAAGCTAGATATAAATGCTAATTGGAAAATGTATCAGAATAAAAGTAAAAAGACAGAAAGAAAACACGTTAGCCTTTCTAGAAACCTAACGCCAGGTATAGTATAATAAATGAAAACAGACATAGTTCTATGACCTTCACTGAGCCCAACTATGTTATCAAGCTAGACAGTGAAGGACACAGACAATGAATAAGACATAAACCTTAAGAAACTAGTTGTGTGGTGTGACTTACCCAGCTCTATAAACCTGACATGGAACAACGGACTGGTTCCAAACTGGGAAAGGAGTACGTCAAGGCTGTATATTGTCACCTTGCTTATTTAACTTATATGCAGAGTACATCATGAGAAATGCTGGGCTGGATAAAGCACAAGCTGGAATCAAGACTGCCAGGAAAAATATCAATAACCTCAGATATGCAGATGACACAAAGACCTCTTGACGAAGGTGAAAGAAGAGAGTGAAAAAGTTGGCTTAAAACTCAACATTCAAAAACCTTAAGATCATGGCCTCCAGTGCCATCACCTCATGGCAAATAGATGAGGAAACAATGGAAACACTGATAGCCTATTTTCTTGGGCTTCAAAATTACTGCAGGTTGTGACTGCAGCCATGAAATTAAAAGACACTTGCTCCTTGGAAGGAAAGCTATGACAAACCTAAACAACGTATTTAAAAAGCAGAGACATTATTTTGCCGACAAAGGTCAGTCTAGTCAAGGCTTTGGTTTTTCTAATAGTCATAGACATAGTTCTATGACCTTCACTGAGCCCAACTATGTTATCAAGCTAGACAGTGAAGGACACAGACAATGAATAAGACATAAACCTTAAGAAACTAGTTGTGTGGTGTGACTTACCCAGCTCTATAAACCTGACATGGAACAACGGACTGGTTCCAAACTGGGAAAGGAGTACGTCAAGGCTGTATATTGTCACCTTGCTTATTTAACTTATATGCAGAGTACATCATGAGAAATGCTGGGCTGGATAAAGCACAAGCTGGAATCAAGACTGCCAGGAAAAATATCAATAACCTCAGATATGCAGATGACACAAAGACCTCTTGACGAAGGTGAAAGAAGAGAGTGAAAAAGTTGGCTTAAAACTCAACATTCAAAAACCTTAAGATCATGGCCTCCAGTGCCATCACCTCATGGCAAATAGATGAGGAAACAATGGAAACACTGATAGCCTATTTTCTTGGGCTTCAAAATTACTGCAGGTTGTGACTGCAGCCATGAAATTAAAAGACACTTGCTCCTTGGAAGGAAAGCTATGACAAACCTAAACAACGTATTTAAAAAGCAGAGACATTATTTTGCCGACAAAGGTCAGTCTAGTCAAGGCTTTGGTTTTTCTAATAGTCATGTATGGATGTGAGAGTTGGACTATAAAGAAAGCTTAATGCTAAAGAATTGTTGCTTTAGAACTGTGGTGTTGGAGAAGACTCTTGGACTGCAACGAGATCAAACCAGTCAATCCTAAAGGAAATCAGTCCTAAATATTAATTGAAAGGACTGATGCTGAAGCTGAAGCTCCAATACTTTTGCCACCTGATGAAAAGACTCATTAGACTTACCTGACTCATTAGAAAAGACCCTTATGCTTGGAAAGATTGAAGGCAGGAGGAAAAGGGAACGACAGAGGATGAGATGGTTGGATGGCGTCACTGACTCAACAGACACTGAGTTTGAGCAAGATCTGGGAGATGTGAAGGACAGGGAAGTCTGGCGTGCTGCAGTCCAAGGGGTTGCAAAGAGTTGGCCACAAATGAGCAACAACACGACCACTCCTAAACTGTCCTAGAAGGAGAGTGTTCTAGAAAGTTCCAATATGGTAAAAATGGAGTATTACAAAAATAAAAGCTTATCCTTTAATACATCAGCCTCTGAATTAATGTTATGATTATATTTGAAGCTGTAATATTCATGCAAAATTTAAAATGAGAGGAAATAAGATGTGGAGAGTGCAAAGTGAGGAACTGAGTCATTTCTCCCACCTCACCAGGTTTTTTCACTTTCATTTACTTAGTTACATAAATCCTATGGATAATGCAGTATTTTATCTATGACAATTTTATCTTTCAAGCCTTTCATAAACCTGTCAAACCATGAGCTACACGAAACGTTTTTTGTTTTATAGGTATTTAGTTTTAAAAGTAAAATCTTTCATCATTCTAAACTTGAAGATCACAGTACCAAATGATAATTCAGTTCTTACCTATAATCACCTAGCCTAGTTGATATTTCATGATGATTTTTTAAAACTCAAATTCTAGAAACTAAGACTTAATGTCCTAGTTTCATCTTAAGCAAGCTCATTTAAAATTTCCATTAAGATATTTTTACCTTAAAATAATACAACCAAAATACTTCCCATTAGTTAACACCACTGAAACACAAAAAATCTGAAATGTGACTTTAGGAAATTTAATTTAAAAATAGGTTTAGAAGGTTTAGTATCTACTGCATACCCAATGGCAAAATTAAATTTCATTTAGTATGAAAGCAAAATTATAATCTATCCCATTCATTGCACCAATATATATTAGAAGACAAAAATAGTCATTTAATTCAAGAGGTGATCCAAAGAGACTTAAAAGGTAGATTTATATCCAAAAAGTCACATGTAAGACAAATCTGTATAAACCCCATTTCCATTGCAAGTTCAGAGAAATGACCTCGTATGAGAAGGCAACACAATGTATGTAGCACAGTTACACAATACTAAGCTATATTAACTCACACAAAGTAACTTAGCCTCGTTTGTAGAAAGAAAGGGAGAGGGGGAAGGAGGGGGAGAGAATAAGAGAGGAAGAAAAGAAAACTTTTTATAATTTTAAAAGATGGAATACATAATGATACTACCCTTGTCCTCACAAAAGGAACATGCTGGCTGGCCCCAGTATAAACAAAATCACATATGAGAATCAAATATATTAAACTTAGTCAACAAACAAAAGTGAAAGTGAAAGTCACTCAGTCGTGTCTGACTCTTTGCAACCCCATGGACTACACAGTCCGTGGACTTCTCTAGGCCAGAATACTGGAGTGGGTAGCCGTTTCCTTCTCCAGGAGATCTTACCAACCCAGGGATCAAACCCAGGTCTCTCACATTGCAGGCTGATTCTATACCAGCTGACCCACCATGGAAGCCCAGTCAACGTGCAAGACCACTATATTTAACCTAGCAAGACACCTGTTCAGAAGTTGGCCGCACGGAGTCTGGGGGAGAATGGATACATGTACATGTATGGCTGAGTCCCTCTGCTATCCACCTGAAACTATCACAACATTGTTAATCAGCTATACTCCAATACAAAATAAGAAGCTTAATTAAAAAATTAATTGATTAAAGAAAAAGAAGTTGGCCCCATGGACAGTCAGAAAGATTCCTCAGGTAAAAGCAGAGGTACGTTTAGATATGCTCCATAGTCAGAAGTTTATTGTTTACTCCTCACTGTCATGGAAATTGTCTATTTGTGTTCTAAACACCCTAGTAAATCATAAGAACTCTCTGATATTATCATATAAACCTTTTTTGCCAAACTAGCATAAAGAGTTTAAGGACTACCTAATATTCACTGAATTGTAAAGATTGTTTCAAAAGGAAAGTCAGATCTTACTATTTCTAAATGAGGTCACTCCCTGAAGGTTCAATACAAGATATTTATAAACTTGTACTTGAGACTTACCTCTTTTATAAGAGATTTCAGTTAAGGATCTAGCACATGGAAAGCTCCCTAATCTCCTACAGTTCAACAAATATCTATTGAGTTCTTATCAGTTACAAAAACGAAATATATACAATTCGTTGCACTCCAAATAAATACAAAAATAATTCTAATATTTACACAGCCTATGATGAATCTTAGAACTAGCATATTAACAAAAGTTAAAAACCAACCTGACTGAGAGGATTTAAGAAGGATTAGGGGATATAAATGGAGACTTTAGGAGAAAGAAAAAAAAGGGGCGGGGGGGGGAGTAGAGTTCAAGAGTCAGAGATATCATGACAAGGATGAAGATGAGTTAAAAAGAAGAGGCAGAAAAATACCAGTCTTGATCTCCAAGAGAGGTAGTCTCAAAGGAGCAGAACTTAAAGCTTACAGAAAATGATAAAGGCTTCAGTTTCAGGTCGGCTTTCATTTGTCTGCAATGAGGGAATGTGTTAGGTTTCACAGACTACACAGAAACAAAACCAGTGGGATAAAAAAAATATATATAAGAGGATATTTATTATAATTGGATTTCCTGGTGGCTCAGATGGCAAAGAATCTGCCTGCTGCTGCTGCTAAGTCGCTTCAGTCGTGTCTGATTCTCTGCGACCCCATAGACGGCAGCCCACCAGGCTCCCCCATCCATCGGATTTTCCAGGCAAGAGTACTGGAGTGGGGTGCCATTGCCTTCTCCTAAAGAATCTGCCTAAAAAGCAAAAAGACCTGAGTTTGATCCTCCCTGGAGAAGGGAATGGCAACCCATTCCAGCATTCTTGCCTGGAGAGTTCCATGGACAGAGGAGCCTGGTGGGCTACAGTCCATGGGGTCACGAAGAGCTAGACACAACTGAGCGACTAACATACACACACACAGTTAGGGTGGCTGAGAAGTCCCATGATCTGCCATTTGCAAGCTGGAGACCCAGGAAAACCAGTGATAAAATTCAGGATGAGTCTGAAGGCCTGAGACGCAGAGGAGCTAATGGTAAAATTCTCAGTCTGAGGCCAGAAGGGTTTGGGGTTGGGGGGTGAAGGTGATGTGCGTGCGGCATGCTCAGTCATGCCTGACTTTTTGATACTCCGTGGACTGTAGCCTGCCAGGCTCCTCTGTCTGCAGGATTTTCCAGGCAAGAATACTGGAATGGGTTGCCACTTCCTCCTTCAGAAGATCTTCCCGACCCAGGGTTGAACCTATGTTTCCTCCTGCACTGGCAGGTGGATTCTTTACCACTGAGCCACCTGGACAGCCAGAGGATGATGTGCTGCTGGTATAAGCCCCAGAATCCAAAAGCCAGGACAGGAAAAGATGGAAGCCCCAAGGGGACAGAACAAGCTCACCCTTCCACTGCCTTTTCATCCTATTTGGATCCTCAATGATTGGATGACACCCACCCACACTGGTGATTTAAACACTAATCTCCTCTGGAAACACACTCACAGATACACCCAGAAATAATGTTTAACCAGCTCTCTGGGCGTCTTCAGCTCTGTCAAGTAGACACATAAAATTAACAATCCCAGGAAGCCACCAAGAGTTTTCAAGAAAGAGATATGCACAGACTTGTGATTTCTTCACTTTTGAAGCAGACTGGATGGTGAACAGAAACGAAAACAGAGTGGGACCAATTTGTATAAAAAACTATCAGACCAGCCAAGAGATGACTTTTTGAACTAGGGCAGAATGAACAAAGCACTAGAGGTATAGAACTGAAAGAATTTCACAGAAGAATGAACAGATATCACTACTTCTCAGCTACCACCACAGCCTCCTACCCGGGCTCCTAACCAACCTCTGTATGCACCCCTCAACCTCACTTCACAAAGTAAACCAGATCACATCTCATAGCTCACTCTCTCTTCTGCCTACATGCCAGCCAAATGGGCCATTTCATTTCCTAAGATTTAGTTCAACTTCTCTTGTGCCTTAGGATCATTCCACATGCTGTTTCCTATACCTGGAACTCCAATTTTTTTCACCAGGTGAACCCTAACAAGCCTTCAAATCCCAGTTTAAAAGTCACTTCCTTGGGTTCCCCTGGTGGCCCAGTGGTTAAGAATCTGCCTTGCACTGCAGGGGACACCAGTTCGATCCCTGGTCTGGGAAGATCCCACATGCCACGGAACAGCAGAGCTGGTGTGCCACAATCACTAAAGCCAGATCTAAAGCCTGCAAGTCACCTGCTGAGCCCACACTGTAACTGCTAAAGCCCCCGTGCCTAGAGTCTGACACAAGAGAACCCACCGCAACGAGCCACACTGTAACTGCTAAAGCCCCCATGCCTAGAGTCTGACACAAGAGAACCCACCGCAACGAGCCACACTGTAACTGCTAAAGTCCCCATGCCTAGAGTCTGACACAAGAGAACCCACCACGAGAAGCCCTCACACTGAAACCAGAGAGCAGCCCCTACTCTTCACAACTAGAGAAAGCCCACACACAGCAACAAAGACCCACCAAAGCCAAAAAACAAAATAAATCGATCTTTTTTAAAAAGAGTCACTGTCTCCAAAAGACTATTCCTAAACTCTCCAATCTAATCATGTGTCCCACCCTTAACTTCTCTCTCGAAATACATACTACCTGTTTAGACATGGGTTTGTGTTTACTAGCTATTCCCACATCAGACTGTTCCTTGAAAGCTAGGACTGTAATTACTTAATGACTAGTCCAGTACCTGGCACTTGGTGGGTACTCAACAAATACTTGCTGAATTAACAATAAGTAAATCACAGAAGATTACTTCAAGTTCCCAAGTAGGAAAACAGTAATGCCATTACCTGACAAAGGGAACATCAGGTTTGTGGATAAAATCAAACTCTATCTGAGGTATGCTGAATTTGAAGAAATTATGGAATAGGTTTGAGCTGCAGAAGTAGAGTCACTAAATACTGAATAATTGGTTAGCCAGAAGAAAAAAATGTAACATTAATAGAAAAGGATGAGAAGCAAAACAAAGCAAGCTAAAGGCAGAACATAGAAAAGCAGAATAGAGAATATCTCTATCTACCTGGTAGGAAGAAGAAACAAATGGATAAAATGTGGATATTCCTAAGATGTAAAAAGCTTGTAAAATAGAAAACACCAACAAACCTATAGAAAAAGAGCTAAAGAAATGGGCAGTTAACAAAAAAAAAGAAATGCAAATGCTTCTCACCCATATAAAAAAGACACTCAGCCTAAGGTGTCCAAGATAAACATGCTATGTTACATCTAAAAGAATCCACAGTTGATGTAAATGGTTCTGAAATGTGTAAATATAAAACTGTAAATTATAAAAAAGATATTCAATCTGACTCATAATGAGAGATGAAAATTAACACTATGAGATTCCCTTAGGACAAAAAAAAATTCTGACAATATATCCTACTGATAAGGTTTTATATATATATATACACACACACACACATACATGAAGAGGCACTCTTGTACTTTACTGATGGGTACACAAAGAGATTTGTGAGGATAAATCTGTTAATATCTATAAAACTGTGTACTCATTTTCCCTTTGACCCTGCAATTCCACATCCAGGAATCTGTCCCAAATATACAGTGGGAAAAACATAAAATGATATATATATGGATAATAAAGTTACCAACTGCAGTGCTATTTGAAAAAAATTAGCAACAACTCAGTTGCCCATCAACTGAAAATTGGTTAAATAAGCTATGTCTTTTTTATTCAAGCAATGAGATATTATGTAGCTATATAAAGGAATAATTACTAATGAGTGATCTCCAGAATATATTAAGTGAAAAAAGCAAGGCATATATTATCACTTGTCTAAAGAGGAATATTTTTTAAAAAGCAGAATGGAAGAATAAACTTAGGTTTTTAGCATATAACTACTTAGAAAGAGAAAAGAGAACAGGGTAGAGAAAACAGAGACAGAAGTTAGACTCCTTTCCACAAGCCTTGTTTTACGAGGATGACTTTGGAGGCATGAAACTATTATATATGATTATAAAACCAAATTACATTTTAGAGGTTATTAAATATCAAAATATTTAAAATAAAATAACTTAGATGTATACTCTGTTGGTGGCATAGCTATACACTTAAAAATGATTAAAACTGACATTTTATGTTATATATATTTTACCACAACAATTTAAAAAATAAGCAAAAGAATGCAGCATACATGTTGGGTTGTCACTCAAAGAACAGGTTACTAAAAAGGCCACTAAAAAGGATACTCTTTCCTCCCTTGCTCTGAACTCACAACCAACTGCCATGATGTTAGCGGCCCCACGGAGAGGCACAGGAACTGGTCTCCAGCCAACAGCCAGAAAGGACCTGAGACCTACCAATGATGACCTAATTGTGGAAGCACCTCCAGAAGGCTCCTTTGTGGCTCCTCCAACCGAGCCCAGGGATACATGCACCCCAGCTAACACCCTGACTACAGCTAAATGAGAGAGCCTAAGCTAGAGGTACCCAGTTAAACTCTACCCCACAAAAACTGACTCATAGCAGCTGTGAGATAATGACATTTGCTGTGTTCTGCCACTAACTTTTGGGGTGATTTGTCACACAGCAATAGATAACTAACACACACAGCCACTGAGTAAACCTTCCTAGGGAAATGAGCCCTAAGGCCAAAAATGAACTGCAAATTCCACTGCTGGACTACAGCCAAGAGAAGAAAGCACATATGCCAACCAAACGCTGCATACAAGAGTGCTCATGGCAACTTGATTCCTACCAGCTCCCAACTAGAAGCAACTCAAATATCTACCAACTAGAAAATGCATACGTAAGTCATGGCATTTCACACAACAGAATATTTACTATACAGGAATGGAAAAAACAAACAAGCAAACAAAACTACTGTTTCATACAACAACATGGCTAAATCTCACATATGCAGGTCAGGAAGCAACAGTTAGAACTGGACATGGAACCACAGACTGGTTTCTAATAGGAAAAGGAGTACGTCAAGGCTGTATATTGTCACCCTGCTTGTTTAACTTATGTGCAGAGTACATCATGAGAAACGCTGGGCTGGAAGAAGCACAGGCTGGAATCAAGATTGCTGGGAGAAAATATCAATAACCTCAGATACGCAGATGACACCACACTTATGGCAGAAAGTGAAGAGGAGCTAAAAAGCCTCTTGATAAAAGTGAAAAGTGGAGAGTGAAAAAGTTGGCTTAAAGCTCAACATTCAGAAAACGAAGATCATGGCATCTGGTCCCATCATTTCATGGGAAATAGATGAGGAAACAGTGGAAACAGTGTCAGACTTTATTTTGGGGGGCTCCAAAATCACTGCAGATGATGACTGCAGCCATGAAATTAAAAGACGCTTACTTCTTGGAAGGAAAGTTATGACCAACCTAGATAGCATATTCAAAAGCAGAGACATTACTTTGCCAACAAAGGAACATCTAATCAAGGCTATGGTTTTTCCAGTGGTCATGTGTGGATGTGAGAGTTGGACTGTGAAGAAAGCTGAGTGTGAAGAATTGATGCTTTTGAACTGTGGTGTTGGAGAAGACTCTTGAGAGTCCCTTGGACTGCAACGAGATCCAACCAGTCCATTCTAAAGGAGATCAGTCCTGGGTGTTCTTTGGAAGGAATGATGCTGAAGATGAAACTCCAATACTTTGGCCACCTCATGCAAAGAGTTGACTCATTGGAAAAGATTCTAATGCTGGGAGGGATTGGGGGCAGGAGGAGAAGGGACAACAGAGGATGAGATGGCTGGATGGCATCACTGACTTGATGGACATGAGTTTGAGTGAACTCCGGGAGTTGGTGATGGACACAGAGGCCTGGCGTGCTGCGATTCATGGGGTCACAAAGAGTCGGACACAAGTGAGCAACTGAATTGAACTGAAATCTCACAGAAATGAGAAAAGAAACCTGACAAGACAAAATGCCTTTACTGCTACTCTGAGACGGTTACCTGTATAATGAGGGTATTATAAATGAGTAATTATGAAATATTTTAATAAGATATTATTCTTAGTATTACTGAGAACTAGAATTCTCAGCTGAAAAATACAGATAAATTAAAAAAATTAACAAAAAATCTGATAGTATTGAAACTGAATTGGAAATATCAGTATGAATTCATGAGGTACTCTGTCCTAAAAAAAAAAAAATTCCCTAGTTCTGAGTACTGAAAAGGCCTAGAAACAATGGTCAATCCACTAGCAATGAGAACCCCTAGAGCCCAAACTGTGGTCTTGAAATTCTATTCCCCAATAAAGGAATCAGGACTCCTTGGAGACATTGCTGATGCCAGGTGTGGGAATGAAATGTACATGATGAGTTATACTAGATAATCAGGAAGCTATCAAAAATGACTAGTCATGTCAAAATAACTCAGTAAGCAACTTTAAGAGTCCCACTGGCCAAAGATTAAGTAATTTAAGCATTAACGATGGTAATTACCATAGTGATTTTTTAAAAACTCCAATATGTTTAAAGAGTCTATAAAGAATCTAGAGGTGAAGGGGAGACCCTAGTCAGTCACTGTTGGAGAAAGCAAATATAACCAAGGCACTATTTTGAAATAGGTAAGCTAAGGGAAACTGTCAAGCTTTTGTCCAACCTTTCCCATACAAAGTGTACTACTTACTGTATAGCATTAGCTCATTGGCATCACTCAATGGACATGAGTTTGAGCAAACTCCAGGATTCAGTGAAGGACAGGGAATCCTGGCAGGCTGCAGTCCATGGGGTTGCAAAGAGTCAGACACAACTGAACGACAATAGCCACCACAAAACAAATAGTAGTGTACATGGAACAGCTTCTCTTTACAGACCACTTCACCTAATAAATGAACAGTAAAGTTACAATCACCGTTTTGCAAATCTTAAATGATTTAACAGATCTCAAGCAGGAAGCCTATCACCTATTTTTGTAAATAGAGTTTACTGGAATACAGTCACGCCCATCCATTTACATTTGGTCAACTGCAGCTTTCTCATTACAATAACAGAATTTAGTAATAGCAGCAGAGAAGACCAGATGGTCCATAAGGCCTAAAATATATACTATCTGCCTCCTTACAGAAAACGCAAGATCTGATCTATAGCATGGAACACAAATGGCAACTAAACAGCAGAAAAAGACATGCCCAAAGACAAAGCCTTGCTAAAAGAATCTGAACTGGCGTCTAAGCACTCTCTAGATCCAACTACCAATTCACATGAAATACAAAGGTCAGATGAGTATGCTTAATCACGGCACAGGAATGTAATCAGGAATATCCACATCTACGAGACAAAGACCAATCTATTCAACAAATATATTTTAAAGATAAAAAGGGAGGGGAGGATGAAACCTTAAGAGAAAAATCAACCAACTGCAGTGGGGAAAGGGCTTAACTAGACCCTGAGCCTATCCAGTCAACTGTTTTTAAAATGTGTGAGGGGACTTCCCCGGCAATCCAGGGGCTAGGACTCCACACTTCAACTGCAGGGAGCACAAATTCCATCCCTGCAAAGGAACTAAGATCCTGCATTCCATGAGGTCCAGGCAATAAATAAATAAATAAAATGTGTGAGAATTACAATTAACATTAACTGGATATTTGACTATATTGGAATTGCTTTTTTAAAGTTAATAATGGCAATAAGGGTATCAATGGTAAAAATACAAATAAATTTTATGATGCCTAGGATTTTCTTTAAAACAGTATAGGAATGGGAGGGAAGTTGGTTAGAGTCAGACAATTTGGCCATGATATGATAATTACTGAACCTGAGTAATGAATACAAGGGGATTCATTGCACTAGTCTGTTAACTTTTACATGTCTTAAATTTTCTATAATAAAAATTATAATAAGATATAATACTTCCTCTTTAGGCACTGAAAAATTCTGAAGTAAAAAAGAACAGGTCAAGAAGTATGCTAGGTTACCCCCAAAAGGCAATTTAACTGTGACAAGGTGTGGGGTCTTCTAAAGAAGGGTAAAAAGCCAAGCTTGGAAAGAACTAGCTTAGAGATAAAGTAAATGACTGCCTACTAGATCCAAACTTAGTTATGTGACCTTTTCCAACTGCATGAGGCAGCTAGAACTAGGAAATATATATTTGGCAAATTAACTTAAGTTTGTGGTTTGGACAGGGTCTCCAGAATGTTAAAAAGGCAACAGAACATAAGATGCTGCTGTGAATATGATCACGAGGATTGGGTTTTAATTAGAAACGCAAGAAAATGCCAAGAAACAAGTCATAATAAAGAAAAAGAACAGATAGAGTGTTATGATCATGAGAGGAGACTCCAAGGCCTCAGAAGTGCAACTAATTGATGATGTGCTCTAAGGCAAGAAGTGACAGGCTATGAGACCTTGGGACTCCAGTCCTGGTGAGCTCGTAATATTGGTTTCTAGTAAGTTTCAGCTACCTGCCAAACTCAGCCAAACTCACCCTTCTCCCAAGCTCAGTTTTAGAAGGAAGCTGTATTTTTTAAAAGGGTCCCAGGATTAGAATCACTGGTATAAGATGCAGTGATCCTGGAAAATACGAAGGTGAAAACAATGGATAGTAAACAGGTCAAGGAAACGTGATGAAAGTCACTAATAAGATACAAGAGACAGAAGGGGAACAAATGAGTTAAGTGAAGAATTCTAACAGTCAAGATGACAGAAGGATAAGAATGTGAAGAAAAAGAATAAGAGAAAGATATCACAATCCAAAGACAATGACTAATTGACAGTAGGACCTTATTCTAACCCCACAATTCAAAGAAAGTAGTCTAAAAATATCTCTGTCAGATAGGTTGGGAAAGAAAAGGCATCCTAAAAAAACAAATATCTATCAATTTGTTCATTACAGACATAAAGTGTTGTGTGTATGAAAGCACCAAAAAAAACCTTATAAAATTATTTAGTTAATTCACTAATTTCATAGATGAGGAAACCAAGGGCTACGAAGACTAATTAACTTGTACTTAAGAACACAATGCAATTAATTATTAGAATTAGAGCTAAGAGTACCTCATTCTTCATTCGACCTCCTCGTCTAACTACATGGCTTCTATTTGGAGACTTACCTCTTTACAGTGCTAATTGTCATCATATATATTTTATTTATAAATAAAAATCTTGTAACTCTTTGTTGACTGACACTCAAAATGAGTCTTCAGTATTTTACATCAATAACTTTAATGGTTTCCCATGTCAGCAACTTGTTCTGCTCAATTTTACTCCTCTGCACCCCACCCCAAAACATGTGTTTTGAATAAATCTCAGAGATGTTCAAAAAACATACTGGCTAACTAGCACCTATGCTTGCAAAAAAAAAAAAAAAAGGTTAAAAATACAAAAAGGGACACACAGAAGAGCTGACATTACATACTTCTCTTATCAATTCCATAAATGTACACATAATTTACAGTTGTTAGGAAGAGGATGTTCTTGACCCAGTGGACTCAAAATACCTAAGTAGGTAGGAAAAGATAGCAATAGGAACAACTACCTCATTCTTATAATAAAAGAATATAGAGTACAGACGTAAAGTTGGAATCCGTGGCTCTAGCAAAATGAAAACAGAACCAATAACAAATCATAAAATACTAACACAATTCACTTACCATGCAAGTTCTAGTTCGGGAGTGAAATTACTCTTATTTTCACAGCTTTTTTACTTCTAACATTTTTATCATTCCATAAAACAATTTTCTTCCCAAATAAAACTAGTTTTAGTAAACCCAGTTTTGCAAGCTCACTTATTTTAATAACCACTAAAAATGGCAATCACCTATAGCTGCTGCTGCTGCTGCTGCTAAGTCACTTCAGTCGTGTCCGACTCTGTGTGACCCCATAGACGGCAGCCCACCAGGCTCCCCCATCCCTGGGATTCTCCAGGCAAGAATACTGGAGTGGGTTGCCATTTCCTTCTCCAATGCATGAAAGAGAAAAGTGAAAGTGAAGTCGCTCAGTCTGTCCGACTGTTAGCGACCCCATGGACTGCAGCCCACCAGGCTACTCCGTCCATTGGATTTTCCAGGCAAGAGTACTGGGGTGGGGTGCCATTGCCTTCCCCGAATCACTTATAGCAGTAAATATAAATTTAGATCATTATTTTAAAAACACTTGTAGTAAAAATCTCTAACTATGAAATATAAACTATGATCTTGTGACATCAGTAAGTACCACTTATACCTCATTCAAAATGAAAATGAAAGTATAAAATATCAATAGATAATACAGAGCATATAAAAGTGCACACACAAAAAGGTGTTTACATATTTTTGTATTCTTCATAAATATTCAATATTATACTATACCCAGATTATAATATGGAAGAATATTCTGAAGTCTCCAAAAATTAGGTATTGTTGTTATTCTTAGATATGATTTTGAAAATTACCACACATACACAAAAGAATAGGTGTTTACCCATGTGTAAAAAGAGAATATGGCACAAAAAAGGGGAAGGTAATTCAAATGAAAGCTGTTTTATAAATCCCTATTATTCCTTTTTAAAAGCACAATACATACATACCACTTACCACTTAGAAAGGGTTGCTGAGGCACAGAGTTTGTAGAAAAAACACCAAACACGGAAAGGATCCATCTAGAAGGTTTTTCAATCTGGAGCTTGTACTTTATAGGCACACAAGTGGGCACACTGGTGCAAAACAGTAGTGATTCACCATGTACAATGCAGAATGTGGAATGTTAAAGGCTGAACGACAAAGAAAAAAGAGAGAAAAGAAACATGGTAGGTTATTAGTTACTAATAACAGCCATGTTTAAAACAATAGTTGTAACATTTGGCAGGTTTCATATAACATGTATCATTATTGAACTTAGTTTTTAGAACTTGAGAATTTAGCCAAGAAGAACTTACTTACTGAAAAATCTCAACTATATAGGGAAAGAATCTGTCTGGAGAGAAAAAAAAAAAAAAAACAAGAAAAGAAGTAGTTGTCATTTATTGATAAATGACAACTACTATAGTTGTCATTTCTAAGTTAAATCTTTCATCAGTGGTAACATTTTTTTCAAGTACATCGTGAATTTCCTCACCATCTATGCAAAATTACCTGTTTCTTGATGATACAAGGGTCATCATCATCACAGTCCTTCCATAATACTTGAGGATACATACATTTTGGGGCAATGACCCTACAGACCTTTTCAAAAGGTACCCTAAGGCACTCCAAGAAATAATTCTCTATTGCTAGTGGAAGTATCAACATCTACAGTATCAAGAATGCACTTATTCTTTGACCCAGCAATCCTCTTTCTGGCACATTTTCCTACAGATACAATTGCACACTCACAAAATATAGTGTACAGCAAGATTATTGTGGGATAACTATAAAAGTGAAACACTGAAAACAACCTAAGCGGATTGGTAAAATCATCTATGATGTATTCGCTATAAGGAATATGATGTGAGTATCAAAATGATTAAGGAAGCACTCTGTATTTCCATGGAAACATTGTCAGAGTATGTACATATATATTGTTATAGTCTGTGTTCTTAACAAGGGGAGGGAAAAAGAGAAGAAAGAATATCTGTATTTATTGGTTAAATTTTACTAAAAAGTACTGTAAGGATCCATAAGAAATTGCTTAAAAAAAGAGGCAGGGGGCAGGAGAGTCAAGGGGACTGGTTACCAATAAAGGATGGTAAGAAAACAGGGATAGAAGCTAAGATTTCAAAGTGTCACTCTGACTTCCAAAACATGCAAATGTTCAAACAAAACAAAATTCAAAACAAGTTCCTCAAATAAGCTTAATTTTTACTCCTTCATCCCTTTTTTATTAAAACACAGGCTGTTATATGATCAGTATAACAAGGCTACTCTCCTGGAATGTGTGTGTGTGCTAAGTGCGTGCTAAGTCGCTTCAGTAGTGCCTGATTCTTTGCAACCCCATGGACTGTAGCTTGCCAGTCTCCTCTGTCCATGGAATTCTCCATGCAAGAATACTAGAGTGGGTTCCCATTTCCTTCTCCAGGGAATCTTCCCAACCCAGGGACTGAACCTGCATCTGTCTCCTGCGGCTTGTGCATTGTAGGTAGCTTCTTTACCACTGAGCCACCGGGGAAGCCCTGGAATGGTGAATGGCAAATTATTTCCTTGTCTTTCAGAGAAACTCTTCTCTTTCCTACTGGGAGTAATTCCACATATATTCAGCGCCTACTATCTACCAGCAATACATGTATCAGTGAACAAACCCAAAAGATGCCTGCTCCAATGACCTTAAAATTCACTGTCACCCATTTACTCACTGCTAGTGAAGGTACACTAAGAAAGGAATAAGTATACATTTGCTAGAGGAAATGTATATTTGATAACCATTCTGAAAAGTAAATTTGTCAATATGTAACAAGAATCTTTAATACGTTCATAGCTGTTGACCCAGTAACTGTGTTCCCATGAATGCAAAATGCAGAGAGAATTTTATATACAATTTGTTACACTATTTATAAAGAAAAATTTTTTACATTATTTTAAAAGAAATTTTACATTATAAAGAAAAATTCTAAGGAATATAAACGCCTGAAATAGAGAAAATAGTTGGCTAAATTATGGTTTCCTCAGCAGATGGAACATTATGCTATAGTTAACCGAGAAGTAATTTCTAGTTAAACATGTTAGATTAACTCCAAATATTTATCCCTACTCCATGTCTGACTCCTCTGAAATAATTGTAAAATTTTAAAAAGTAATAAGAAATAAGAACACAAAAGCCAGAGAGAACAGAATAGACATTCTTTGATAGGATAAAATGAAAATACAATTTCAAAAAAAGGGGGGGCAGAATGATGTTAAACAACAATTTAAAAAAGAGCAGGACTCAAAATTATATATAATTTTATCTATTTTTTAAAAATTACATTGAAACAGAGATAAATAACTTACTCAATATTATTTCTAAATAGTGATTTAAAATAAATGATGTTTTTATCTTTTATGCTTTTCTGTATTTTCCAAAATATCTACAAAGGGCATTTATAGTTAGAAAAATATAATCATTTTAAAACATATATACAACAACTAAGAAGGCCATAATCAAAACAAAGATAGTAAGTGTTGGCAAGTGTACGGCTAGAACCCTCCTCACACACTGCTGGTAGGAATATAAAATAGTACAGCCACTTTGGAAAACAGTCTGGCAGTTCCTCAAAAATAAAAATAAAATATGTCCTAACCCATTCCACTCCCAGGTATACAGCAAGAGAAATTAAAACATAAATCCATGCAAAAATATGTGTACAAATGTTCACAATAGCATTATCTGTGATAACCCTATACTACAGAAACTGTCATAATAGCATTATTTGTATTACAGTCAAAAGGCAGAAACAAGACAAATGTCATCAACTGATGAATGGATAAATAAAATGTGGTGTATCCATCCAGTGGAGTGTGCCATAAAAAATACTGGTACATGCTACAACATAGATGAATCTGAAACAATTAGGCTAAGTGAAAGAAGCAAGTCACGAAAGGTTAAACATTACATTATTCCATTTATATGAACAGACAAATCTATCAGTATATAGAGAAAAGGCAGATTAGTGGTTGACTCTGGACAGTGAGGAGATGAGGAGGTAATGGATACAGGACTTCTTTTAGGGGATGACGAATATATTCTAAAATCAATTGTGGTTGTGGCTGCACAATTCTGTCAATACATAAAAACCTCAAATTGTACACTATAAACTGGTGACTTGCATGGTATGTGAATTATATCTCAATAAAGCTATTATATTAAAAAAATATACACAGTCTATCACTTCTTCACCACTCAACAATATTTCACATATTATTCCTTATCAACTTGCAACACTATATAACAGGAAAAGCATTAGAATCAAGATAAAACCAGATTCTTATCAGTCCTAAAACCACTGATAAACCATAACTCCCAAGTTTCCATTTCCTTTTGTGGGGAACGAGGAGTCCTCTTTGGTACAACACCTCATTTTTCTCCCAACAACTGAAGTGCAAGAGTAAAGTTATCTTGTATTTGTCCAAAATTCGCCTTTGCCAATTGTACTTACTATAGTTATATATTTTAGTTAAATATTATATCAAAAATATGAGTGCAAAAAGAAAATGCTTTGTCTCTGAAACTTAAGCCGAACAATTTGAAAAAGGCAAGTCACTTTTAAAATATCCTAAAGAGAAGGCCTCAGCTCTACATCAAAAGACTGATGATATCTGAGCATTTATACACTTGACTATAAAACATTCAAGGCACATATCTTCCCTATGATTCTTCATCCCTACGTAGCACGATCCCAACTACTAGTTGATTATACGATCAATATTGTATAAAAGAGACTCTACTGCATGTAATTTATTTGCATAAGAGACTAACAGAAGTACACTATTATTGCTAGTATTCTGTCTCACACTCTAAAGACTGATGTCTGACCCTCCTGAGTTGTCTCTTAGAAAGGCTGAAACTTTTCTGTCCTTCAAGTCTCATGACCACCACAGTCCTGTACTCTCTACAGATAACTTCATCTCTCAAACTGAAAGAAGATGCCCAATGTAAACTTATCAAATTCAGTTCAAGGCTGCTAAAGTCCCTCTTCCTGGGCTCTGGGGCCCTCCGAACCCTCCCTTTTTAAAGCCAAACCTATATCTGACCTGTATATTCAGGTGACCATTAAGGGGGAAAAAAAATCTTACCTTCATGCACCACACACTTCTCTTTATTTCCTCTTACTACAATTTGGGCCTCTACTTCTTCAAGTCTCAACTCATCAAGTCAGCCATTTACCCTCTGACCCCAACCACTGCAATACTAAAATACCCTTCTGTCAAAAGGACTCCACAAGGCTTCTCACCTCCCCTCTCTCACTATTCTGATGTACCTCAGATACTGCTCCCGAGTGTATCTTTCAAATTCTATGACTCTGATCACAAAGCTCCCTGACTCAATAATTCAGTGGTACTCCCAATGCTTACAGAATAAAGCCCAGAAATCCCTTAGCCTCACAGTCGAGGTCCTAATGGAAGAGAACAAACCGCTAGCCCATCTCCCTAATGTTCTCTAGAACTCTGCTCTGTGCAAAGACACGACATTCCTTCCTACATCCAGATCTTCCATCTAGAAATGCCCTCCCTTTGCTTCTATGTATTAAATTCCTCTGAAGTCATTTTTAAGGTCAAAAATCACCTTTTAAATCACAGGCTTGGGTTTCTCAACCATAAGAGCTTCAAGGACTTTTTATAAGGATTATAAATGTTAGAAGCATTATAAGTGTTACTATGTGTAAATTTAGAAAAATAGCCAACATATAGCACAAAATGTTGTTACTGTTATCCAGTCAACATAATGAGGGCTCAATACATATTTTTTAATTGACAAGTAAAACAAAGAAGTCTTATCCAACCATACTATAAACTTTGCTCTCAAAGCAACCGTTTAAGATCTGATACCCCTGGAAGTTAAGATGATGAAAATTTCTGATAATCAAAACTTTTCAGTTTCTGGGAATCTCACACAGATTTATGATGTACGAACAGCAACCCACTATTTCATGATTTAGTCAAGAACAACTTGATTTATAATCACTTCACCATATATATATAAGTCATGTTGCTGTACACCTTAATCACTGTTGCACGTCAATTATACCTAAATAAAATGGAAAGAAAAAATTTAGCTAATAAAATTTAACATTTAACCAAAAATGGGCAGTGAGGGCAAGCCTTATCAACAAAGTAGTTTCATCATTTACTTTTTTTAAAAGTAAGGTACATATAATATATAATTTACCATCTTAACCACTTTAAGCATACAGCTCTGTGGTACCAAGTACATTCACACTGTTGTACAAAGACCACCAACCATCCATCTCCAGAAATCTTTTTATCTTTCAGAACTGAAACTCTATATTTACTAGACAATAACTCCTCCTCCACTCCCTCCTCCCAGGCCCTGGCAACAAGCTTTCTACTCTCTGTTTCTACTACTACTCTGTTTTGACTACTCTCGGTATCTTATTTAAGTGGAATCATACCCCATACAGTATTTGTCCTTTTCTCACTGGCTTATTTCACTAAACATAAGGCCTCTTTGATGTTCATTTGTGTTATCATTTACTTTTTCAACAAGTACTTCAAAACCACATAAAGGACATGGTTTAAACATATTCTAGTTTAAACTCATAGTTTTACCACACTCTTTATCATATGGCACTAGACTGCAGATTTGGCTGACTCAAATTACAGAAAGAAAGGGAAAGTAGAATAACATGTCCTCAACAATCTGGTATGATACCAGGTATCAAACCAGGTGCATGTTACACACAATGAAATCCACGCAACTCTAAACAGAAAGGTTATTATTATTCTCGGTTGGTAGGTAAATGATAAAAAGGTGATTCGGAGGACCTCCCATGTCACTGCCCTATTTCTATGTTGTTTTATCACTGCATTTATCACTATCTGACATACAAACATACATACATACATTTATTTCCTTATGTGCAACTTATACGTAGGCAAAAAATAAGTTGAGAATCACATTTATGCAACAAAGTTATATCTATAATACAATGCTGCTTAGAGTCTGAACATTTTATAATCTCCAGGTTTTCTGAGATGCTTGTCCATAGGTACATTTCTTAGATACTCAGAAGCTGGGAAACTTTATTATTGCCAAAGATATAGGGTGTGTTGTTTTTTTTTTTTTGAATAGGTATGGGAGGTGGGGGTTATTGGAGGACAGAAGTAGGGAATAAAATTCCAAGTGAAAAAATCCAAGGGTCCAAGAAGGCTGGTCTCCAGTAAGCCCAGATCTGCTATTATAACATCCTCATCTTCTATAAATTTTGTTGTTGTTTTTTTTAAATCAAACTTCACCCAAGGACTTTTTTTTACCAAGCAAGAATTTACAATAGGAGGAGAGACACTAGGTTGTGATGGATGGTCTAGTTACCCTTGAATATATCGTCACTATAATATTAACCATATTCACATTACATTATAGATTTCCTTTTTCTGTTTCAGAGAGAAAAATATTCCCACCACCCTGTACTGCTACATTTTCTCCCTTAAAATTGGTTAAAAATTTTCATTACATTTCAAGAAATTAATAACTAGACACCTAACTTCTAAATTTCATAAACTGTATTTTTTCATAATCTAAATGAAAATATCTTCACAGTAAGAAGAATTTTAAATGTTCTTTAGAGAAATAAAAAAAATGTTAAGGGCTCCCACTAAATAAATTCCCACTTGCAACAAAAGTCTACATTTCCCATTAGTTTACTGTTTGCAAAAAATAAATTTCTTTTCATCCCAGTTTGAAAAATGCTACTTACAAAAGAAGTACTGTATTCACAAAATAATTTTATCTTCACTGATGTAACAAGAAGTCAGTGGTTTCCCTTTTGTGGTAAACAATGGGCCTTGGCAAACACGTTCTCTGGTAAATGTCTTTCACATATTTTTAAATACACAATTGGTTCCACTTCCTAATAATCACCATTTACCAGAAATGCAAAAGATAGAAATCTATCAAGATACACAATAAGACTAAGCAAGCCAAAAAAGAGGAAAGCAAACGAAAACTACAAAGGTTCCCCAAAGAGGGTGGGTTGAGAAAACTAATCCAACCCCAACCAGCTGTGGATTGCTTTTTCAAATGGAGAATATCAACGTAAGGTGACAAAAATCTCACATCTTTTCTCTCCATTCCTTAGAGATCATGCCCATCAGTATCAAACATACCATAAGGATTACTCACCTTAAAGAGAATAAAAGGGGATAGCCCTCCTGGACCACAAAACTTTCCCTGTCAGTATGGCCCTGTTAATCTGCTCCCATTTATAATTAACATCTTCCAGACAACACTCTCTAGTCAGTATTTCAGCATCTCACAATTCCATTCCCTCCCCTCTTCTATGCACAGGACTGTTGCCAGTGTCACTGACGACCTCTACCCCTCATGAAATCCAAAGGGCAACAATCAGGACTCATCACGGCTGACTCGCCAGCAGCATTTCTCTCCCTCATTGTTGAAAACCTTCTTCACTTGGATGGCAAGATGCCACACTTCCTGGTTCTCTCCTTTTCCTCAGGAGTTGCTCCTCCTTTGCCTGTTTCCTAACTCAAAATGTTAGAGAGCCCAGGGCCAGTCTATCCCCTTTTCTCCACTGACATTTACCTCTAGATCTTATCCAGGCTAAAGGCCTTAAATTCAAACCTGGAACTTGTCAGCATATAGATTGTATCTCTAGCCCAGATCTCTCTCTATTGAGCACTAACCTTGCAAATTCAAAGACCTGTCTGTTCATCTAATGGGGTATCAAATACAACTCTTAACACAGTATCCGAAACCTTTGCCTACTCCCTGCACTGCACCTCAGTAAATAACGCCACCATTCTTCTAGCTGCTCAGCCCAGAAATCTGGCAGTCACTTTTATTCTTTTCTTTACCTCATACCCTCACATCTAATCCATCAACAAGTTGTGCCAACCCTACTTTCAAAATGCTGGATGTTTTAAATCTGACCACTTCTTTCCCACCCACTGCAACCACCTAGTCACAGCCATCATCATTTCTGGCCCAAACAATTCAAGGAGCCTCTTAACTGGTACCCATGAATCTGCTCACCCCTTAATTCTCCACATAGTCACTAGTGATTTTTTTTTTTTTTTTTTTGGTCGCATCACACCAAGGAGCTTACAGGACCTCAGTTTTCCAACCAGGGATTGAGCCTAAACCAAGCAGTGAAAGCATCTAATCCATGGAGCTTGCAGGATCTCAGTTCCCCAACCAGGGACTGAGCCTGAACCAAGCAGTGAAAGCATCTAATCCTAACCACTAGACCACCAAGGAGCTCCCAAAGTGATCTTTTTAGACTATAAATTTATTCACTCCACTTGTGCTCAAAAAATTCTCCACTTGTGTTCCATCAAATGTAGAAAATATCTGTGGTCTCCCTAGTTTCCCTTCCTCTATGCTAGCTACACCAGCTCTCCTGCTATTCCTCAAGTTCAAGAAGCTTACTCCCACATCAGGGCCTGTGTACTTGCTAATCCCTCCACTGGGATAGTGCCTTCCTTTGAGTATGCCTTGTTCTTGCCCATCTTCAGAAGACTGCAAACGCCACCTCCTGCAAAGAGGCCATCCCCATCACCCTATCTGAAATAACCCACATCTGTGCATGTGTGCATAGTTGCTCGACTGTGTCTGACTCTTTGAGACTCTCTGCACTGTAGCCCGTCAGGCTCCTCTGTCCATGAGATTTCCCAGGTAAGAATCCTGGAGCAGGTTGTCATTTCCTCCTCCAGGGGATCTTCCCAACCCAGGGACTGAACCTGAGTCTCCTGTGTCTGCTGTACTGCAGGTGGGTTCTTTACCTGCTGAACCACTGGGGAAGCCCAACCAACACTCATCACACTCTAAACAGACTTAATTTCTCATCATAGAGCCTATCATCTAATATCTGTTTAATGTTTGCCTACCCGACTAAAACGGAAGTTTCAGGGGGGCAGAGGCTATCATTTGTAATCCCCAGTATCACCATCTCCTAGCTCACAGGTATACAATAAAAATTTATTAAATAAATGATGGCAAAGATATGATATGCACTAGCAGTGAAAGAGGAGAGTGAAAAAGTTGGCTTAAAGCTCAACATTCAGAAAACAAAGATCATGGCATCCGGTCCCATCACTTCATGGGAAATAGATGGGGAAACAGTGGAAACAGTGTCAGACTTTATTTTTCTGGGCTCCAAAATCACTGCAGATGGTGAGTGCAGCCATGAAATTAAAAGATGCTTACTCTTGGGAAGAAAAGTTATGACCAACCTAGATAGCATATTCAAAAGCAGAGACATTACTTTGCCAACAAAGGTCCATCTAGTCAAGGCTATGGTTTTTCCTGTGGTCATATATGGATGTGAGAGTTAGACTGTGAAGAAGGCTGAGTGCCGAAGAATTGATGCATTTGAATTGTGGTATTGGAGAAGACTCTTGAGAGTCCCTTGGACTGCAAGGAGATCCAACCAGTCCATTCTGAAGGAGATCAGCCCTGGGATTTCTTTGGAAGGACTGATGCTAAAGCTGAAACTCCAGTACTTTGGCCACCTCATGTGAAGAGTTGACTCATTGGAAAAGACTGATGCTGGGAGGGACTGGGGGCAGGAGGAAAAGGGGACGACTGAGGATGAGATGGCTGGATGGCATCAGGGACTCGATGGACGTGAGTCTGAGTGAACTCCGGAAGTTGGTGATGGACAGGGAGGCCTGGCGTGCTGCAATTCATGGGGTCACAAAGAGTCGGACACGACTGAGCGACTGAACTGAACAAAAACAAAACAAGAACCAATATATAGACTTTCAAACATTTTATTGAACAAAGTGAATATTAGCCACTTTATAAGGTTCTTTTTTATAACCTTTATAGGAGATAAGGGAAGCAGAGAATGAGAGAAGAAAAGAAGTGAACTTTGTCTTCAGCACATAAATCCAATATATTTGCATACTGTACCTTATATACATTTTCAGATGGAACCTAATGTCTCCAGAAAATAACAAGTTTTAAACTATTTCTTTTCTTCTTGTTAAATACCTGAATCAACCTGCAACCAAACAATCAGTTTAAAAGGAGGAACAATACTTAGAGGATAACCTAGGAATACATATTTGACTAGACCTCTGTTCCACTAATCTATAAGATAATTTAGTCAACATAAAAAGGAAAGCTTCAGCAAGAGACTGAAAATCAAAAAGGAGTATTGCCCCCACCCTTGAAATTTTGAACTTCCACAAAGATATTTTAAAGTAAGAAAAATGGGAAAGGAGAAGCAATGTATCACTGATGGGCTGTATCCTCAGAGCTAGCTTACAAGTCTGCTCCACTGAGGTGCCCACCAGAGGCCAAGGCTCAGTCCCCCCTGCCATCAAGTTCACGGGGCTAGATACTAACGGCAACCTTCAACAGACTCTGACTATCCTTTAAGAGAAGAAGACAGAATAAAATCGCATGCCAGGCTGTGAGCCTGTACTATTTATCAACACAGAATAGGGTGTACACAGAACAATCACCAGTCTGAAGAAGAGAATTGGCAGATACAGAACTGATCAAAATGTTCTGACAAGGATAATGATCTTGGCAGAATTCTAAACAAAGAGGTAAGAAGTGAAGCCATTTGATTTTCTAAGATATTCACTGTTTGGGGGGCATGGAGTGGCAGTCAAGCAGACATTCCACAAAGGTATATCTACAACAAAACATTCCATAAGACTAACAAAGATACAAGGGATATTAACAATACCTACTTCCCCTTTCCTTCTAGGCTTTCCTTCTCCCTCTTGAAGTCAGGCATAGTCATGTGATTTATGTTGGCCAATGAAAGGTGAGTAGAATTGATAAATAAACTTCCGATGGAAGTATTTAACTATTGATACTAGGTTCCAAACCTCTCTTTCCCATTGTCTCTGTAATTATAGAGGCAGCTACTGTGGTGTTGGAGAAGACTTTTGAGAGTCCCTTGGACTGCAAGGAGATCCAACTAGTCCATTCTAAAGGAGATCAGTCCTGGGTGTTCTTTGGAAGGAATGATGCTAAAGCTGAAACTCCAGTACTTTGGCCACCTGATGCGAAGAGTTGACTCATTGGAAAAGACTCTGATGCTGGGAGGGATTGGGGGCAGGAGGAGAAGGGGATGACAGAGGATGAGATGGCTGGATGGCATTACCGACTCGATGGACATGAGAGTTTGAGTGAACTCCGGGTGTTGGTGACGGACAGGGAGGCCTGGTATGCTGCAGTCCATGGGGTCGCAAAGAGTCAGACATGACTGAGCGACTGAACTGAACTGATACGAAAGTACAATGCCAAACCTGTAGAGAGAAGATACTTGCCCAAAAAGCATGGACTTGCATGAGAAATTCTTGCATTTTTGGCAAATAATTTGAGGATTGTTTTCACTGCAGCATGGGCTAACTTGATTATTTTAAAATTCTAATAAAATTAATTAAAATTCAGCGAATCCAGAAAATCAGACAAGGGAAAATATTTCAGAGACAGAAAAACATACACACATAACAGCATAATGAGAGAGAGTTTATAACCATCCATAGAAATAGAGGATTTTAGTAAAATATCTCTCCAAAATAATTTCATCTTAACTTAAAAAATTTTAAGAATAGTAGGCTATCTCTGAAAGGATGCACAAGAAACCGATAATACTGGTTGCATCCAAGAAAGGAAACTAAAGTAATAGAAAAAGTAAGGAGAGACTCGCAGTTTTCATTCTGGCATGAAAGATACCACTCCATCTTTTTAAAAAGATAAAAAGATTAACAAACTGAAAAAGCAACAACTCTTCTTAGATTCATAACCACTAGTCCCAAATTCGGATGTAGGCAGATGCAGAGGATCACAACTTTTGAGAACAAAACCCATGAGCAGACGCTTCCACAGGAGCCAACGCCAGGGTAAGAAAACCTGAACTGGAACTGACATACTGAGAGGCTCAGCGTGGACAACTATGAGCGTTAAAGACTCCACGGGGACCAGTACTAGGGGAATCCCATGCTTGTGTGAGTTTATCTCTAAGAGCCCCACCTGATTCTGTGTTTGTGTGCTCAGTCCTGTCCGACTCTTTGTGACCCCATGGGCTGTAGCCCTCCAGACTCCTCTGTCCATGGGATTTCCCCCAGGCAAGAATACTGAATAGGTTGCCATTTCCTCCTCCAGGGGATCTTTCCAACCCAGGGATCAAACCCGAGTCTCTTGTGCCTCCTGCCTTGGCAGGCGGATTCTTTACCACTGAGTCACCTGGAAAGCCCCCTGGTTCTAACAGTGAGTATCAAAGAAAAATCTCCTCAGGTTTCTGGCAGGGGGAAGGGGAAAATATTTTGAAATACTCCGAAGTATTCTGTTCTCCTTGACAAAGTTTGCCCTCTGGAGAAACTAAGAAACTATTACTGCTGCTGCTAAGTCACTTCAGTCGTGTCCGACTCTGTGCGACCCCACAGATGGCAGCTCATCAGGCTCCCCCGTCCCTGGGATTCTCCAGGCAAGAACACTGGAGTGGGTTGCCATTTCCTTCTCCAATGCAGGAAAGTGAAAAGTGAAAGTGAAGTCGCTCAGTCGTGTCCAACTCTTCAAGGACCCCAGGCTCCTCCGTCCATGGGATTTTCCAGGCAAGAGTACTGGAGTTGGGTGCCATTGCCTTCTCCTAGAACCTAACTGACCTAGGAGAACTCCCAGCTCCAGCTCCCTCTGGCCATCCTGCACCACCGCCTAAGGTGGGAGAAAAAACTGAGAAGCATTTTTGAAGTTCACAGTCTGGAGGAAAGGTTGACTAGAAGGCTGCAATCTAATCATGGGGTCTTGACACACCTCCCTTCCTTGCACATCTCAACACCACATTACTGAAGAAGGCCTATTTAAGTCAGTCTCTTTTACTTTAAGTAAAAGCTCTTAAGTACTTTTGAGAACAAAACCCATAAGCAGACGTTTCCATGGGAGCCAATGCCAGGGTAAGAAAACCTGAACTGTAATTGACAAATGGAGAGGCTCTGCGTGGACAACTATGAGCGTTAAAAACTCCAACGGGATCAGTACTAGGGGGGAACCCCAGACCTGTATGAGTTTATCTCCAAGAGCGCCACTGATTCTGTGTTTGTGTGCTCAGTACTGTAAGCCCGTACCCAACTACCAAGAAACTATTACAAGGCATACTAAAAGGAAAACAAAATGAAAAGACAAAGTAAGCATCATAACCAAATTCATCTACGGCAGGATGTTGGAGTTTCCAGAATGGGAATTCAAAACAACTAATTAATATGCTAATGGCTCGCGTGGATAAAGTAGAAAGCAGGCAAGAAAAGCTGCACAATATAAGTAGAGAGATGGAAATTCTAAGAATCAAAAAGAAACATTAGTGATCAAAAACATTGTAACTGAAATTGTGATGGAAATAAAGAGAACCACTGATGGACTAAGGAAAAACTTATGTGAGCTTGAGGATATATCACAGAAACCTGCAAAGAAATAGAATACTAAAAAGCAATGAAAAAAAAAAAACACTGAATAAAATAAAACAGAATATTCAAGAACTGTGCGACAACTACAAAGGATCTAACATACATGTAATAAGAACAGGAGAAGAAAGAGAGAAAGAAACAGAAGAAATATTTGAGACAATAATGACTGAGAATTTCCCCAAATTAATATCAGATACCAAAACCACAGGTCCAGGAAAGTCAGAAAACACCAAGCAGAAAAATACAAAAGGAAAAAAAAACAAAAACCCAAACCTACCACACCCAGGATATATCATGTTCAAAATCAAAGATAAATTTTAAAAATCCTGAAAGAAACCAGAGGAAAAAGTAAACATTACCTTCAGAGGAACAAAGAATTAAAACCACCTTCTTTCGAGAAACCATGCAAGCAAGAAGAGAGCGGAATGATATCTTTCAAATGTTGACAGGAAAACAGACCTAGAATTCTGTACCCTCAAAGTCACCCTTCAAAAGAAAGAGAATAAAGACTTTCCCAAACAAAAGGTGAGAAAATTTGTTGCCTTCCAAAAAAGATTAAAAGAAGTTCCTTAGAGGGAAGGAAAATGATATAGGTCATAAACTCAGAGCTACACTAAAAAAGGAAGAATATCAAAGAAAGCATAAGAACGTAAAATATAAACTTTTACTATTTTTAGTCGTAACTCATAGAGAACAATTTGCTGAAAATAATAATAGCAACAATGGATTCAATTATGTACGCCTGTAAGTGAAATGAAGGACAGCACTGATATAGGGAAGAAAGGGAAGAATTAGAATTATTTTACTCTAAGTTATTCTCTCTACTCATGAAGCAGTAAAGTGTTATTTGAATGTAGATTTGGATTAGTTGTAAATATATACTGGAAAATAAAGAGAAATGACTAAAAACAGTTTTAAAAGAAGTATAATTGATATGCTAACAAAGGTGAGAAAAGAGAATTAGATGAAATACTCAAAACCATAAAAGGCAGAAAAAGACTGAAAGGAAAAGAAAAAAGAGCAAGGGCAATAAATAGGAAACAAATATGAAAGAAATTAATCCAACTGTATCAACAATCACTCTGAATATCAATGGTCTAAATGACTTGATTAAAAGACAGATTATTAAAGTGGATTGAAAACCAAGACGCAACTATATTATCTACCAGAAACCCACTTTAAATATAAAGACACAGATTAAAAGTAAATGGATGGAGAAAGATACACCCTGCTAAAACTAGTAAAAGACAGACTGTGTGTTAGTTGCTCAGCTGTGTCCAACTCTTTGTGACCTTCACTCTTTTGTACCTAACTTTTAGGACTGTAGCTCGCCAGGCTCTTCTGTCCATGGAATTCTCCAGGCAAGAATACTGGAGTGGGTGGGTAGCCATTCTCTTCTCCAAGGTATCTTCCCAACCGATGGATCAAACCTAGAGACAGATTCTTCACTGTCTGAGCCACCAGGGAAGCCCTAATAAAAGGCAGATTAGCTATTCTAATTTCATACAGAGCAGACTTAAAAGCAAAGAAAGTTATGCGGGACACAGACGCGACTGTCCATGCATGCGTACAGTCAGGACTCTTTGTGACCCCCTGACTGTAGTCTGCCAGGCTCCTCTGTCCACGGGATTATTCCAGCAAGAACACTGGAGTGACTGAAGCGGCTCAGTCGTGTCCGACTCTTTGCGACCCCATGGACTGTAGCCTATCAGGCTCCTCTGTCCACGGGATTGTCCAGGCAAGAGTGCTGGAGTGGATTGCCATTGCCTTCTCCAAGAACACTGGAGTGGGTTGCTATTTCCTCTTCCAGGGGGATCTTCTCAATCCAGGAATTAAACCCACAGCTCCTGCATTGGCAGGCAGACTCTTTACCACTGAGCCACCTGGGAAGCCCATATATGGGATTACAGAATGATAAAGGGGTCAGTTCTCCACAAAGACATAACAATCTTCAATGTATATCTACCTGAAGCAAAAACTGATAGAACTGCAAGGAGAAATAGATGAACCCACTATTATAACTGGAGACTTCAATACCCCTCTGTCAGAAATAAAAAGGCACAGCAGTCAGAAAATCAATAAGGACATAGAACTCAACAACACTGTCAATCAACTGGTTATAACTAACCTCTGCAGACTATTTCAACAGCTGCAGGATGCATATTCTTCTCAGGCTCGCAGATAATATTCACCAACAAATTTAAAAAGAAATCACACAACATCTACTCTCAGACTGCAGTGAAATTAAGCTAGAAATCAATGACAAAGATAGTAAGAAAAATCTCAAATCACATGGAGATAAAACAACACACTACTAAACAACACAAGTCAAAGAAGAAATCTCAAAAAAAATTTTAATATTTTGACTAAATGAAAATGAAAATACAATTACCAAAATTTGTGGAAACAGCAAAAAAATCCATAGAAGGGAATTTACACTAATAACATTGAATGCATATATTAGAAAAAGAAATCTTAAAATCAATAAACTAAGTTTCCATTTCTAAAAAGTAGAAAGAGCAACTAAGTGCCAAGAGAATACAATAATAAATTACGGCAGAAATCAATGAAATTAAAAACAAAATTAGCAGAAAAAAATTAATAAAACCACAAGCTGAGTCTTTGAAAAAAAAAATTAGTAAAATTGACAAATCTCTAGCCAGGCTAACTAAGGGAAAAAAAAAAAAAACAAATACAAATTGCTAATAACAGAAATGAAAATGGACATCACTACAGATCCTATGAACATGTGAAAGAATGAATAAACACTATGAACAACTCTATGTCCACGAATATGATAACCTAAATGAAATGGAACAATTCTTTGAAAGACACAATCTACAAAAATTCTCACAAGAAGAAACAGACAGTTTGACTAGGCCCTTACAAAAATTAGCTTAAAATGTATCACAGACCTAAATGTAAAATGCAAAACTATAAAATTCTTCATAGATAACATTAGTAGAAAACCTTAATGACCTCGGGTATGGCAATAATGTTTTAGATATGACACCAAAAGCACAACCAATGAAAGAAATGGTAAGGATATTGATAAACTGGACATTATTAACATTAAAAACTTCTGCTCTGCAAAAGACACTGTCAAGAGAATAAGAAAATAACTACTGACTGAGAGAAAATATTTGCCAAATACACACCTAATAAAGGGCTGCTGGGGGAAAAAAACAAAAGCAAAGAACTCTTAAAATTCAATACAAAAATGACATTTAAAATGGGCCAAGAACCTTAACGGACATCTCACCAAAAAAAGATATTCAGACAGCAAATAAGCACAGAAAAAGATATGTCACGGAATATTTCATCAGGGAAATGAAAATTTAAACAATGAGATACCACTGCATGTCTATTAGAATGGCTACTTTCAAAATAATGATAATACCAAATGCTATAGAGGATGTAGAACAACAGGAATTCTGATATACTACTGGTAAAATGTAGAATGGTAGAGTCACTTTGGAAAAGTTTGATAGTTTCTTACAAAACTAAACATACTCTTAAAACTCAGCAACTGTGCTCTTTGGTATTCACCCAAGTTGAAACCATGTCCATGCAAAACCTGCATATGGATGTTTACAACAGCTTTATTCATAATTGCCAATCAAGATTTCCTCCAGTAAGTGAATGGATAAACTCTGCTATATCCAAACAATGGAATATTATTCAGCACTAGAAAGAAATGAGCTATCAAGTCACAGGAGGACATGGAGGAATCTTAAATGCATAATGTTAAGTAAAGGGAGCCGATCTGCAAAAGCTGCTGCTGCTGCTGCTGCCGCTGCTAAGTCACTTCAGTCGTGTCCGATTCTGTGTGACCCCATAGACGGCAGCCCACCAGGCTCCCCCATCCCTGGGATTCTCCAGGCAAGAATACTGGAGTAGGTTGCCATTTCCTTCTCCAATGCATGAAAGAGAAAAGTGAAAGTGAAGTCACTCAGTCTGTCCGACTGTTAGTGACCCCATGGACTGCAGCCCACCAGGCTACTCCGTCCATTGGATTTTCCAGGCAAGAGTACTGGGGTGGGGTGCCATTGCCTTCCCCAGCAAAAGCTACATACTGACATTCTGGAAAAGGCGAAACTATGGTCACAGTAAAAAGATCAGTGGTTGCCTGGGAGGGAGTTGGGGATGAACAGGCAGAGCACAGGGGATTTTTAGGGCAGGAAGAATATTCTGTATGTACTATAATGGTGGCTATATATTAGTACACATCTGTCTATACAACACCAGAAGTTAGCCATAATGTAAACGAAGGACTCTGGGTGACTATGATGTTGAATGGAGGTTCATCAAATGTAAGAAATACACCAACCTGATGGGGGATGTTGTTAACAGCAGAAGCTATGCATGAATGGAAGAAGGATTATATGGGAAATCTCTGTGCTTTCCTCTTAATTCGCTTGTGAACCTAAAACTGCTCTCTGAAAAGAAAGTCTTTATAAAAAATAAACTCTATTAAAATGGTTTTTAGTTTAAAAAATAAACCTTGCCTTTTGTGATCTGACTCTAATTTCAATTATTTCTACAAATCTTAAAAATCAGGTTTTCAGTTTTAGTTGCCATTAAAACAAAATTTGTTTAGAAATGTTTAAATAACACATGCATTGCTATATTAAAGGTAATGCCCCACAATTCTGACTTACAAGAAATCAGTCTCCCTATTAAAATTAACTTTTTGAAAAGAAAATTCAATGTTTTATCAAATATTTGGATCTTACAAAATAATTTTACACAAAAAGAAAAGCGAGACATTTTCAGAAACTGGTTTTACATGATCTGTGAAATAAACCAATTTACAATGCAATAAGTTGTATAAAAATTATAAAGTATGTGCTTATAGGCATTTTTCAAGTGAGACGTTCATAGTTTTCATTAGATTCTCAAAGGGAACCATCACTTAGATAAGAGAGATGGTATGGGGAGGGAGGTGGGCAGTGGGTTCAGGATGGGGAACACGTGTACACCCGTGGCAGATTCATGTCAATGCATGGCAAAACCAATACAATATTGCAAATTAGCCTCCAATTAAAATAAATAAATTTATATTTTAAAAAATAAATAAAAATCTGAAAAAAAAAGATTGAAAATGGCAAGCATTTAGCTAACAGTTAAATCAAGACATTCACCTACTATTTAACTATTTAACTGAGGCTTCTACACGGTTAACCGTGAAACCCTCTCTGACCTTCATCCTGTATCAGTTCCCCTTTCCATGGATATAAAAAGAAAATAATTTGTCACCCAAGTATTGAGGGAAGCACTAGGGAACACCATAAGAGCTCATTATCAGATGAAAGAGCACAAAAGGAAGTCAATTAAATTATCCCAATAATCATCATTTTTAAAAAAGATATATTCACATGTGGTAGATGGAATCCTGGAAAATAACTGGGCTACATGTGTCACGACATTAAAATGTCCATATCTTCTAACTCAATAAAGGGGAATTTACCAAAAAGAAATAATATAAAATCAAGTAAAAAAAAAAAAAATTGCAGAAAGATGCTTAACTGCACATAGCTAAGAACACAGGTCCCAGAGTGAGCTTGCTAGGATTCACTTATGAGCTATGCAACATGAAGCAAGTCTCTCAACCTCTGTTTCCACTCTTATTTTTAAAAGGATAATAAAACTACCTATTTCAAGAGGGTTTCATGAAGATTGAATGAATATATGTTAGATGCTCAGTGTACAATAAGCCCTTTGTGATCGTGTGTTATTTAAACCTGCTAAGCATCAACTATGTGTCAGGCACAGTCAGAGGCAGTTGAGACACATCAATGAACAAAAGAGAAGAATCCTGCCCTTCTTACGGCTTACATGCTAACAAGAGGAGACAATAAACAATAGAAATAAGCAAATTATGAGGCATAAAAAGATGAGAGAAGCTATGGGAGAAAAAAAAAGGGAAAAGTAAAGAATCATAGAACAACAAGTGCCAGAGGTAGCAAGGGTTACAATTTTTAAATAGTCAGAATACATCTCATTAAAAAAAATTGAAGACTCCACCAGGTAGCTATCAGGAGTAAGCATGTTCAGTCGTGGGAAGACCAGTCACAAAGGCCCTAAGATGGGAACATGACTGGTACATCAGACCAAGAACAAGGATTAGAGCAGATGACTAAGGAAGAGAGTCATAGGAAAACAGGATCAGAGAGGTCATGAGGAACCAACTCAGGCAGGAGATCCGAGATAACGGGGGACCATCTCAGGTAGGGCCTGTAGGCAACTTGCTCTGGGCAGCCACTGCAGGGTTTGCAGAAGAGGAACACGACTGTCATACATTTGAAAGGATCACTCTGGCTGAGAACCAACAACAGGGGAGAAGCACTGACGCAGGAGAACTCTCAGGATGGGACTCTTGGTGACTGAAGCGTTTGCAAAGCCCTTGTCTTTGAGCATGAGAAATTGCTCTTGAATTCAGTTCATATTCTAGCTCTGTTCCCCCGGAAACCATACAGGCAGAACGTCAGCTGTGTTACTAGGCAACACTACTTACGGTAAAAATGACCATCGGTAAATCGTTTGGGATTGAGACAAACAATAAACGATAAATACCTGGTGAGTGGCTGTAATGCTGGCTTCTCTTAGTTCAGCGGCTCCTTAGTTCAAGGCACATACCTTGTAGGGATCCTGGAAGCTATGCTCACGGGTTGTTATGTAAGATAATGGCTCTTGTGGAACATGGGGCTCCTAAGTAAAGTTAGTTACATACCATGTGAGTCTCATTACTCATACCCAAGTTTCCCTTGGAAGAGAGGAGAGGCACAAAGAACGGAGCTGGCTCTTCTCTCTGTGGACTGCTACAGGGACCCCTACCAGGGACTATATGATTCTTCTCTGCTGGGAAGTTGTGCTTCCTGTCCCATATCCTCTTAAGCAATCCTGAAGTCCAGTGTGGCCTATGGCAACCCATACATCTGTCTAGCTGAACCCTAAGAAGATGCCACTACTCTGTTGTGATAACCCAGGCAAGAAATGGCAGTGACTTGGACCAGGATGGCAGTGGTGTCAATAGGAAAAAGTAGTGAGATTGCAAATACAATCTGGAGGGGGAGTTTACAGGATCGACTGATGAACAGGATGCAGGCTTTGCATATTCCATGTGCATACAATAAAGTTGTGGATAAGGGCAAGATTTTCTGGCCTGAGCAACTGGAAAGATAAANAAAAAGGGAAAAGTAAAGAATCATAGAACAACAAGTGCCAGAGGTAGCAAGGGTTACAATTTTTAAATAGTCAGAATACATCTCATTAAAAAAAATTGAAGACTCCACCAGGTAGCTATCAGGAGTAAGCATGTTCAGTCGTGGGAAGACCAGTCACAAAGGCCCTAAGATGGGAACATGACTGGTACATCAGACCAAGAACAAGGATTAGAGCAGATGACTAAGGAAGAGAGTCATAGGAAAACAGGATCAGAGAGGTCATGAGGAACCAACTCAGGCAGGAGATCCGAGATAACGGGGGACCATCTCAGGTAGGGCCTGTAGGCAACTTGCTCTGGGCAGCCACTGCAGGGTTTGCAGAAGAGGAACACGACTGTCATACATTTGAAAGGATCACTCTGGCTGAGAACCAACAACAGGGGAGAAGCACTGACGCAGGAGAACTCTCAGGATGGGACTCTTGGTGACTGAAGCGTTTGCAAAGCCCTTGTCTTTGAGCATGAGAAATTGCTCTTGAATTCAGTTCATATTCTAGCTCTGTTCCCCCGGAAACCATACAGGCAGAACGTCAGCTGTGTTACTAGGCAACACTACTTACGGTAAAAATGACCATCGGTAAATCGTTTGGGATTGAGACAAACAATAAACGATAAATACCTGGTGAGTGGCTGTAATGCTGGCTTCTCTTAGTTCAGCGGCTCCTTAGTTCAAGGCACATACCTTGTAGGGATCCTGGAAGCTATGCTCACGGGTTGTTATGTAAGATAATGGCTCTTGTGGAACATGGGGCTCCTAAGTAAAGTTAGTTACATACCATGTGAGTCTCATTACTCATACCCAAGTTTCCCTTGGAAGAGAGGAGAGGCACAAAGAACGGAGCTGGCTCTTCTCTCTGTGGACTGCTACAGGGACCCCTACCAGGGACTATATGATTCTTCTCTGCTGGGAAGTTGTGCTTCCTGTCCCATATCCTCTTAAGCAATCCTGAAGTCCAGTGTGGCCTATGGCAACCCATACATCTGTCTAGCTGAACCCTAAGAAGATGCCACTACTCTGTTGTGATAACCCAGGCAAGAAATGGCAGTGACTTGGACCAGGATGGCAGTGGTGTCAATAGGAAAAAGTAGTGAGATTGCAAATACAATCTGGAGGGGGAGTTTACAGGATCGACTGATGAACAGGATGCAGGCTTTGCATATTCCATGTGCATACAATAAAGTTGTGGATAAGGGCAAGATTTTCTGGCCTGAGCAACTGGAAAGATAAAGGGAAAAACTGGGGGAGAGAACTGGAAATCAGGAGTTCAATTTTAGACAAGTTAATTTTGAGTTGGGGTCATCATCCATCATCATGCTTTCTTCTCAATGACAAAATGGCCACATGTATCATGAGCTCACATGACCACATCCAAAAGAAGGGGTGTGCCTTCATAAATCGAAGGAAACCAGACTCCCGAAGGACTTATTTTATTTGTCACCATGCTCAAACCAATCACTGGCAAGGAGAATGATACTAACAATATTGACTGAGCAACATTTACCAGCTGCCTCCTTTGGGTTGGGGAGGAATTCATGAAGCCTGTGAACAACAAATACCTGAACAAAACTGGTCTTAAGAAAGAGAACAACTAGGAAGTGCAGTGTTTGTCAAAGGTATTGTCAAGGGTTTTAAATTGGTCATCCACACTGATGTTAACATCACTCAGAATAAAAGATCAGAAATTAAATATAGGTATAAAATGAATGAATAGAAATGACCTATTCTCGCTTTCATGAAAAAGACATCTAGACAAATTCTGTGAAATTTCATAACCAAAAAAAAATTATTCTAAATGATTTGAGGAAAAAAACAAAAATAAGAATTTGATCTAAAATCAAATTCTCAAAAAAAATAAAAATAAAATAAAATTCTCAGTTGTAGAAGACAGAGCAATGTCTTAAAAACTCCCAGAAGTAAGTAATTTTGACCTAGACTTTTACACCCAAAAGATCAGGCAAGTAAGAAGGCAGAATAAAGACATTTTCAGACATGTAAGAACATTACTTGAGGGTGTTCTTCAGCAAACAAGAATGGAAACCAATAAAGTGGATGTGAGAACACAAGAAACAGTGGAAATGATCCAAGAGTAAAATGAAAAAGAAATCCCAGAATGGCAGCTATGCAGCAGGACTAGACAATAATTCATCCTATTAAAACAAAAAATTAGTGAGCTCCATGAAAGGAACGGATGGATTCTGCTCAAAAGACAGAGTAACTAAAAAGCTGGCTTAATGATAGGAATGCATATGTTTCTTTTCTCAACAGAAAAAAAAAAGATATGCAACCAAAACTTCCAACTGAATGCTGTCTATCTACAGCTTTTCCTCCCTTACTCCTTGCTAAAGGAAATTAACTTTTTTTTTTTTTTCCTTCCTTAAGATATCAGGTGAGAAACACAGAATTAGAGAAGGCAGGCAGGCCCTCCCTCAGATCTATGGGATAAATCACTACAGGTCTCAACTAGCCCTGGAAATCGCATTCTCCTTTGTCAGCAAATGGGTTGAGGAACTGAGGTGAAAGAGCAACTCAGTTTAAGCCAATGAGACTTACAGGAAAGTCATCTGGGGAGCTTCCTTCAAGGAAAGCTTGAAAGACTTTCCTCCAAGGTAAAAAGAGATCTGATGGGTGGGAGGGAAGATTTTGCCTTAAAAAGCATTACTGGGCAACTGGTAAATTTGAACATGTTCCATATATTAGATAATAGTGCTGGTTTGTGGTAGATATGGAAATTTACCACTCACATTCACAACTCACTACCAGGCATGAGGAGTGTGGTTAAGCTGTAGGCTTCATCAGAGTTTGCTTCAGCCGTTAAGAGAGGGTCTCACTATTCTCTGGAGGGCTCCTAACCCATAAGTGGGAAAGGCAAGTACAAGTATACTTGTACAAGTTTTAAGTACAAGCCAAGCACCTTCTGCCTAGCATAAAACTCTCCTGATGGACAGTCTTAACTCCAGATCAGCTTCTTGTACTGGCAGACAGGGTGTCATCACAATCTGACAGCTCTACTTGCCCAATCCTGCTTCCTTCTACTTTAGTACAATCCCAATTCTGGCTCAGCATTTGCTTCCTAGAGATCTCAACCTGTGACAACTACATTTCCTTAATTTAATCACTGTTCCATGATCACACCTTTTTCTTATGTGATGTGTGATGAAGTATTTAAGAGTAAAGAATCACGACCTCTGCAACTTTCTCTCAAAAGATTCACCAAAATAGATGGATCCAGATATATAGAGACAAAGATAAAGAGGGGGAAAAGTAAGTATAGCAAAATGTTTATAACTGATAGACCTAGGTGAAAGACAATTCGTATTACTATTTTCACAATTAGATGTTCCAAAATTTTCAAAAATATATTTTAAAGGGGGGAAGATTCAAAAGAAGAAGCACCCATCCTATTCCCTTCCTCCTGCTTTTTAGTAAGTGAAAAAAAAAAAAAAAAGAGGCCTGGGAGCTACAGCAGCCACTGGGAATAAGAGAAGGTCAGAACCATCAGATATGTCACCTGTGGGTAGATATTCTGTAAAACGCTGCCAAAAACAACCAAGATGACACACCAGGAAAAATAAAAAAGCTATTTAAGGAAGTAATGGTTCAAGTGTGAAAACATACACTTATGACCTGATTTTGAACAACTGATAGATTACAGGAGGAGAGAATCCATTCGTCTTTTTTTTTCACTAGGAATATCATCCTTCTATTGGCATGGGATCATGATACACATGCAGAGAAAGAAATGTAACCATAAACTCACTACTCCATTCTGCAATCAATATTTGCATGATGATTAAAAGATATATCCCCAACATAAACACAAAGGACCAAAGATTTAATTAAGGTAAAATGCTAAATGTAAATGTAAAATGTTCACAACCTTTCAGGATAAAAGACAGAGCTGATGGAAGCTGGGAGATGGAATGGGAAAGGGCAAAAGGAGAAGCGGCGGAAACGTAGGATTTCAATTCTGATTCCCATTCCCATAAGACTAGAAACCGCTAAACATATTCCACTTGACTCATTTTTTAAAGTTTTTAAATGAGATAATTTACATACTATAAAATTCATTAATTTATTCATCATTTTTCATTAGGACATTTATCTTTTTATTGTTAAGTTGTAAATGTTCTTTATATATCCTAGATACAAATATTTTCTGCCATTTTGTGGGTTGTCTTTTCACTTTCTTGATGGTATCCTTTGAGCCACAGATGTTTTTAATTTTGATGAAGTAAAATTTACCTATTTTATCTTTTGTTATTTGTGGTTGTGTCATATCTAGGAAGGCTTTGCCTAACCCAAGGTCACTAAGATTTATCCCTATTTTATTCTACGACTGTTTTAAGTGCAGCTGTTACATTTAGATCTGTGATCCATTTTTAGTTAATTTCTGTCTATAGTGTAAGGAAGGGATTCAAATCCATTTTGCATGGGTATCTCCAATGCCTCAATGCAGCTGAATAAGCTCTTCTTTTCCTATTGTCTTGTCTTGGTACTTCAGTCAAATAAAAAAATACAAAATCAATTGACCATAGGCTTATTTCTGGACTCTCAATACTCTCCATATGTACTGACACTTTTAAAAATTAAACTAAAATCCACATAAAATAAAATTAACCATTTTAAGGGGCTTCCCTGGTGGCTCAGACGGTAAAGAATCTGCCTGCAATGCTGGAGACCTGGGTTCAGTCTCTGGGTTGGGAAGATCCCCTAGAGAATTCCCCAGTGTTCTAGTGGTACTAGCTCTGGATTGTCATAGTAGAGAATAGGGTTTGATCCCTGGGTGGGGAATTAATGACCAAGAAAGAAAAAACGAAGTCAGTTTCAGAGAATTGATTATTGGGTTTCCTTTGTGGCTCAGACAGTAAAGAATCTGCCTGCAATGCAGGAGACCTGGGTTCATTCCCTGAGTTGGGAAGATCCCCTGGAGAAGGAAATAGCAACCCACTCCGTTATTCCTTCCTGGGAATTCCCATGGACAGAGGAATCTGGCGGGCTCAGTCTATGAGGTTGCAAAGAGTCAGACATGACTGAGCAATTAACACTTTCACAATCACTTTAAAGTGTACAAGTCAATGGCATTTACTATAGTCACAGTGTTTTTCAATCAACACCTCCTCTTACCTAGTTCCAAAACATTTTCCAAGCAGTCATTCCCCATTCCCCTGGCAACCACTAAATTGATTTATGTCTAAGGATTTACCTGCCCCAGATATTTCATATTAACTGACTTATACAATGTCATCATCTGTGTCCAGCTTCATTCTCCAATCATAATGTTTGAGTTCCTGCACTTTAAAACATTTATCAGTACTTCATTTTTATGGCTGAATAATATTCTAGCATATGTATATGCCAAATTTTGTTTATCAGTTCATCAGCTGATTACGTTTAGGTTGCTTCTACCTTTTAGATAAACTGCTTTGTAAGTACTGCTGTAAACATTCATGTACAAGTGTTTATTTGACTACCTGTCATCAATTCTTTTGGGTATATTCACAGAAATGGAACATCTGGGTCATATCACAATTTTTGGTTTAACTGTTTGAGGTCAAACTGTTTTCCACAGTAGCTGTACTATCCTAAACTCCTACGAACAATGTACAAGTGTCTCAGTTTCTTCACGTCCTCGTCAAAACTTGTTATTTTCTGTTTTCTGACTCATTTTCAAATGTCACATCTAGAACTCAACACAATACTCCAGGTATAGTCTCAACAATACAGAATAAAGTAAGACTAACACCTTTCCTCTTTTGAACCACCGCCCCTACTAGTCCAGATGATGCTCCTATGAAGTCACTCTCATAGTTACATTACATTTTATATCCGTACTGAGTTTATTACAGTAGTTAAAATACCTAAGTTGTTTGTACTCAGCTAGGTATAGTCTCAACAATACAGAATAAAGTAAGACTAACACCTTTCCTCTTTTGAACCACCGCCCCTACTAGTCCAGATGATGCTCCTATGAAGTCACTCTCATAGTTACATTACATTTTATATCCGTACTGAGTTTATTACAGTAGTTAAAATACCTAAGTTGTTTGTACTCAGCCACATCTCCCTCACCCCTATAATTATGCAGCTATCTTCTGAACTCATATACAGGACTTCACATCAATACTCATTAAGCTTTCTTCTTAACCTTGACCTACCACTTCAATCAGAAATATTTTCCCAAAAGTTAACCCTAAAAAGTTCATTTCATCCAAAAATCTGATAAACATGGTATAAACATTTTCATTCACATCATTACAAAAATATGGACAGTGACTTTCAGCATGTCAACTCCAGCTGTCATCAATTCATTATTAATTTTTAGAGCTGCTACTTAGCCAATCACACTTCCACCTAATTGTAAGGCCATTCAGCTCACAGCCTTGTCAACAGAGAGACACCTTTTAAAATGCTTTGGCTGAAATCCAGTTATAGTGGATTCAGTCTCTTGACCCACAGTCTAATAAGCCTATCTAGAAAGTAAGATTAGTCTAACATAACTGTCTTTAGTGAGCCCATGTAACACCATCCTTCAAAAATGTAATCATGGTCAGTGTTTTTAGTACTTATAACACAATGAACTCAGATAAGATCATACTAGGTTTCCAATCATATTTTGAATTTTAAAAAATAAAATACAATGGAAAAGCAGTATGTATCACTTAAGGCAGTATGGATCACTCGAAACAACACAAGGAATAAAAAGGTTTCATGTTATACTCCACATCATCAAGACAAGTATGTTGTCAATTTACTGTACTTTATAAGTTTTTTAAATTCTACAAGTTTTTCTCAACCATAAAAAGTTCAATAGAAAAAAAATATTTCTCCCATATGTTCACAAAATTAATAATTAAATTTGGTAAGTTTTGTGTTTCTAATAACAGATTATCTTATTGAAACCAATTTCCCCAGTTCCTTTAAGAGCATCCTCCTAGCTTGAAAATCTCTTTTACAAAGCCTTCCGAGATTACTCTAGTCTAAAACAGCTTCTACTTTGCCCTTTCATGATACCCACTATTCCCACCACTCACTTTGTCACTCAGTCATCTGATGCTTGGTAGTTATTGCTGTTAACAGTTTGATAATTATTATCTACAATAGGGTTCTGCAGCATTCTTTTCTAACTTCATCACAACCAACATAAAAAAGGTAAGCACTCCGATTCTTTTATTAATTTATATCACATATATTATAAACCTATAAAGAATTAATAAAATTATCAGATAAACCTGAAGACATCTTAGGATCCTCTGGTTCTTCCCCTTCTGAAAGGGGCAAACTAGGTACAGAGAAAGAGATGTTGAGGTAGACAAGGATAAAATTCAGCAGGTTGTGTTTACTTAACTTCTAAAATGTATCAGGTAAGCACTGTATCAGTTTCCTATTGTTGCAGTCACAAATAACCAAAAATTTAGTGGTAACAAATACATGTCTTACAGTTTCAGAAGTCAGAAATCCAAAACAGGTTTCACGGGGCTAAAATCAAAATGTCAACAGAGCTGTGGTCCTGTCCAGGAGCTCTGAGAAAAGTCCACTTTCTTGCCTTTCCTGGTTTACGGAAGCTGCCCAGGTCCCTTAGCTCACAGCCCTCTTCAGTCTCCAAAGCCAGCAGTGCCTGGGTTTCTTCCTTCTCATGATGCCATCTCTCTGGTTCTGATTCCACTGACTCCTGCTTCTTTTAAAGTCCTGTGATTACATTAGGTCCACCTGTTTCTAAAACCCTCACAACTCCATTTGTGCATGTCGGAGAGGGAAAGGGATATAAAAGGAAATGTACAAAAAGTAAGGCTTTTCTTGACCCCTACATCAACCAGATAGCATCACTGACTCAATGGATATGAATCTGAGCGAACTCTGGGAGACACAGGAGGACAGAGGAGCCCGGCCCATGGGGTTGCAGAGAGTAGGACACGACTGAGCGACTGAACACCACCACATCAACTAAAATTGCAAAATTATCTCTCCATTCCTTACTCTATACTAGAGATCTCTGTGCATGATTTTGTTTAAAGAGGGGGTTTTTAAACCTCTACAAACCATGTTACATTCTATTTAGGTTTCAGCATATAATAGGTCATGAGAAACAAGGCTAAAACTATGTGAAAAGGTGACACATTGGATGTGAAAATCAAACAAGTTATATGTCACTGAATCATCTCGTACCTATTTTGAATGGATTACAGAGTTTAAGGTCATAGATTCTTTCCCAATTAGTACAGTTTTAGGCTCTGAAACATGTTTGACTGTTTCAACCATTCAGATAAATTCCCCCAAAGTGTAATATACTGAACTACATATTATCAACAGTTAAAAAAAAAAAAAAAAAAAGGTTACTGGGGTGATATAACTGACTTCCAGGTGTCCCTGCTCATCTAATAATGAACTCTTAAGGATGCTCCTTGGGCCTTCCCTGAACACCTGGGTAAAAATAATTTTCTTTTCAAGAATTGAAAAAAGGCTACAGATACATGACGGGGATTGGAGAAGCGATATGTGATTGACAGCAGAAACCTTGGTGTTAAATGATTGGTAAATATCTTGATTGAACTTATACCTCTAGAGCAGCTGTTTTTAATCTTTCCTGGGTCATGCCCTCTGTTTTGAGAATCTGAAGAACCTACGGATTTCTCACTAGAAAAATGCACATGAGCACATATCCAAAACTTTTCATATAACTTATTTTATTGCATTTTAAACTTACTGCCATTACAGACCATATAAAATCAGTCTTTGGAAAGAGATCTGCAGGTCTCAACTTTTGGTTTTATGCCAAAATTTGTTACACCCAGAAACAAAATTCAAAGTATGCAGTAAAACAAACCAAACTTCATAATTATTTCAACAAACAGACACCAAAATAGTGATGGCTGCAGGAGGTACTGCCTCTGACACCAAAGCACAGTTCCAGGAGAAAACCCACCTCTTGCAGAATTCTCCAGGAAGAGCTGGGTGTAAGAGAGAAAGTTTAGGACCAGACAGTAAAGAGAATACTGACTGAATTTAATGAGTGTTTCCCAAAACAGTAACACTTTATACTTGTACATATTTATAAATAAGGGAAGGCATGGTTTCAAAACTTGGGAAATAAGATCAATGTAAATATTTGGGGAAAAAAAAAAATCACACCAGACCTACTATTTTCCTGCTACTTAGTTATGCAAAATGTATTAAGTTCAAAGTGGAGTAAATACAACCTCAGAGAGATTCTCAAGCCAATTAGATAAAAAGAAAATACTAGAAGATATAATGAGCCACCTTCCCAGATGGCTCAGTGAGTAAAGAATCTGCCTGCAGTGCAGGTGATACAGAAGACACAGGTTTGATCCCTGGGTCAGGAAGATCCCCTGGAGAAGGGCATGGCAACCCACTCCAGTATTCTTGCCTGGAGAATCCCATGGACAGAGGAGCCTGGCAGGCTACGGTCCATGGGGTCGCAAAGAGTCACACATGACTGAAGCGATTTAGCATGCATGCACAAGATACATTACATGTGTGATCTTAAATTTGCAATTTAATAATATTCAGTGTGTGAGCCTGACAACAGTACCCTCTCCTGGTCCTGCATCACGCTGCTTAGGGCCTTTACTATGCTGGATATGACAGATCTGCCTCACTCGACCTCGCACCTGCCTATGGGCAATTAGAAAGGGAGCTTCTTACTTGTTTGGTAAGCAAGTACAGTTGTAGAAACACGAGACTGCTTCACAGCATCATTCCAGCATTTATCTCCCAGCTTCTTGGGTAGTGAGAAGCAGACAGCAGGAGCACCAGCAGCAGAGGTATTTGGGTCTGACCTCCTAACCCTGGGTTGCAGCTCGGGGTCTGTCCTGCAGTTTACAGAGTGTCCAGAGGCAAACATTAATACAGCTGTGGAAGAGGTGGCTCCAGGTATGGATTCCAGCACAGCTCCCAGCATGGCCTCTGAGCTGCCCTGGTGGGTTACCTCTGGACTGATCTCCTAAAACCTGCTGTTAGGTACTTAAACAATTCTGTAAGCACCTAATACTTTGTATGAAATCTCTTCAGCTTAAAATATCCAGAAAGGCTTCTGTTTGTGACGTTGAGACAAACATTTGTTGTTCAGTTGCTCAGTCATGTCTGACTCTTTGCAGCCCCCCAGACTACAGCACGCCAGGCTTCCCTGTCCTTCACCAACTCCGAGAGGTTGCTTAAACCCATGTCCATCAAGTCAGTAATACCATACAACCATCTCATCTTCTGTCGTCCCCTTCTCCTCCGGCCTTCTATCTTTCCCAGCATCAGGGTCTTTTCCAGTAAGTCAGTTCTTCGTATCAGGTGGTCAAAGTATTGGAGCTTCAGCTTCAGCATCAGTCCTTCCAATGAATATTCAGGGTTGATTTCTTTTCGGTTTGACTGGTTTGATCTCCTTGATGTCCAAGGGACTCTCAAGGGCCTTCTGCANCTTTCCCAGCATCAGGGTCTTTTCCAGTAAGTCAGTTCTTCGTATCAGGTGGTCAAAGTATTGGAGCTTCAGCTTCAGCATCAGTCCTTCCAATGAATATTCAGGGTTGATTTCTTTTCGGTTTGACTGGTTTGATCTCCTTGATGTCCAAGGGACTCTCAAGGGCCTTCTGCAACACCACAGTTGGAAAGCATCACTTCTTCAGTGCTCAGCCTTCTTTATGGTCCAACTCTCACATCCATATATGACAAATGGTAAAACCACAGCTTTGACTATATGGACCTTTGTCAGCAAAGTAATGACATCTCTGCTTTTTAATATGCTGTCTAGATTTATCATAGCTTTTCTTCCAGGGAGTAAGCATCTTTTAATTTCATGGCTGCAGTCACCGTCTGCAGTGATTTGGGAACCCAAGAAAACAGTCTGTCACTATTTCCGTTGTTTCCCCATGTTTATCCATTTGCCATGAAGTGATGGGACCAGATGCCATGATCTTCATGAATGCTGAGTTTTAAGTCAGCTTTTTCACTCTCCTCTTTCACCTTCATCAAGAGGCTCTTTAATTCTTCTTCACTTTCTGCCATAAAATGAAAGTTTANCCCAAGAAAACAGTCTGTCACTATTTCCGTTGTTTCCCCATGTTTATCCATTTGCCATGAAGTGATGGGACCAGATGCCATGATCTTCATGAATGCTGAGTTTTAAGTCAGCTTTTTCACTCTCCTCTTTCACCTTCATCAAGAGGCTCTTTAATTCTTCTTCACTTTCTGCCATAAAATGAAAGTTTAGTCACTCAGTCGTGTCTGACTCATTGCGACCCCATGGACTGTAGCCTATCAGGTTCCTCCGTCCATGGGATTTTCCAGGCAAGAGTGCTGGAGTGGATTGCCATTTCCTTCTCCCGGGGATCTTCCAGACCCAGGAATTGAACCCGGGTCTCCTGCACTGCAGGCAGATGCTTTACCATCTGAGCCACCAGGGAAGTGGTGTCATCTGCATATCTGAGGTTACTGATATTTCTCCCAGCAATCTTGATTCCAGCTTGTGCTTCATCCAGCCTGGCGTTTCACATGCTGTACTCTGCATATAAGTTAAATAAGCAGGGTGACAATATTACAGGCTTGACGTACTCCTTTTCCTATTTGGAACCAGTCTGTTGTTCCACGTCCAGTTCTAACTGTTGCTTCCTGACCTGCATACAGGCTTCTCAGGACACTGGTGAGGTGGCCTGGTATTCCCATCTCTTTAAGAATTTTCCACTGTTTGCTATGATCGACACAGTCAAAGGCTTTATCACAGTCAATGAAGCAGAAGTCGATGTTTTTCTAGAATTCCTGCAGTAGGTAGACATCCCCTTGGGGAGAGATGGCAGTTTCACACCCTGGAGGGGTTGTCTGGGATGTCCTCACCTGTTTACTCTCATCAGATCACAATGTGCTGCAGAGTGCATGGGCCCAAGCAAGAATACCTGCAGATCTCAGTAGAATTATGCTATCATTCACAGATGAATTTTTAAATTTTTTGTAAATAAAGGCAGATTAAACATAGTATTAATATAGCAAAATACAAATAAGCAATAAGAAAACAGGAGAGCTAACAACTGTCTATTACCAATACCAGTACTTTATTAAAAAAAAAACTATAAGGTAAAAATGTGATTATCTTGTAAAATGTAAACTATAAAACTTTTAGAAGAAAACCCAGGGGAAAAAAGTCTTTGAGACCTAGGACTAAGTGAAGAGTTCACATACAACACCAAAAGTACAATCATAGAAGAGAAAACAACGATTAAATGCACTACATGAAAATTTAAAACTTTCTTGCCTCTTAAAAAAGAAAATCCTTGTTAAGAGGAGGATGAGACACCTGTGGATGGGAAGAAAATCTGTGCCAATCACATATCAAGCAAAAGACTGACATCTCGAATACATAAAGAACTCTCAAAACTCAACAGTGAAAAACCACCCACCCAATCTGCTCATTCGGGAAACAATTTGCCCACGAGGGAAAGGCAAACCAAAACTACAATGAGGTATCACTACCCAACTCTTAGAATGAGTAAACCTTTAACAGTGAAGCGCTCACTTCGGCAGCACGTCTACTAAAATTGGAACGATACAGAGTAGATTAGCATGGCGCCTGCGCAAGAATGACACGCACATTTGCGAAGCGTCCCATATTTAAAAAAAATAATAATAATGAAAAAATAAAATAAAAACAGTGAAAATAATCAAATTCTGGCAAACATACAGAGAAACTGGATCTTTTGTACACTACTATTGGGAATATACAGCCACTCTGGAAAACAGTCCTGCTCTTTCTTGTAAAACTAAATACACACTTAAATGCAACCAAGCATACACCAGAGAAATGAAAATTTAGGTTCACACAGAAAACCTGTATACAAATGTGCACAGTAGATTTATTCATCACAGCCAGAAGCTAGAAGTAACTCATGCTCTTCAACAGGTGAAGAGTTAAACTGTGTACTGTGACACACCCATTCACTGACCCTCAGTTCAGTCACTCAGTCGTGTCAGACAGTACTAAAAAAATGAAATACTCTGATACATAGGACAGCTTGGATGGTTCTCTAGGGCACTGGGCTGGGTGAAAAAAAAAAGTTCATCTCAAAAAGATACATATAGTACAATTCTATTTTAACACTCTCAAAATGACACAATTACAGAGATGGAGAACCAATTACCTGCTGCCAATAAACAGGGATGCAGAGGGTTGGGAAAGAAGAGACCCTGAGCTACATGGAGTTTCTGGGCAGTGATGGAGCAGTACTGTACCTTGATTGAGGCAGTGGTGAAATCTAGACGCGAAATTTTATCAAAGTGCACAGAACTATACACACATACTCATGAGTGAGCGCAGTGAAAACCATGAAATCTGAATACGACTACTTAACAGTATTGCACTCGTGTCAGTTTCCTGGTTTAATGTTGTTATAAATATGTTGTGTAATATAAGATATTACAACCGAGGGACACTGAATGAAGGTTACACAGGAGTCTTTGTATTATTTTTGCAACTTGATGTGAATTTATAATTACTTCAAAATAAATTTTTTTAAGTGATGACATTCAAGCATCCTTATTTTAAAAATTACTAATATTTTAGGTAGAATCAAAAAATATGGAAAAAATATATTTTAAATTGCTCTAAATTTTTTTCATTTTTATCTCATTGTTTTTGGTAATATCTTACTATGTACATAATATTACAGTATATAGTTTACAACAGACACACATATACTGGGAATGCAGACACAATTTTTTACACTGCTGGAGTAAGACATAAAAGTTTCACAGACTTCTGTTACAGAAGTTATAATAATCTAAGACTGTCTATTACATTTTTTTTTAACTTGGGCAAGCATATGTTAGAACAGGAAAAACACGGGTTTGAGAATCAAAAAGAACTCAATTTGTAACCATATAAACAAGTAACAATCTCATTCTCATTTGTGAAATATAGAAGTTGTATTAGATGATTCCCAAAGACAGTCCAGCTCTAAAAACACTATGACTCCATGAGTTTTACAACAGGAAAAAGTGAAACAACCATAAAGAAATGTATGACTAAAACTCTAACCAGTATTTCTTGAAGCTATTACTATGGATTCAGTATCACCAGGAATATTAAATAAAGACAAAGTCTAAGTCATCATTGACACAAACACAGAAAAGTGCATCTACAAAGATAATTTTAGCTCAAAGCAAACAGATTACCAAAACATCCTGTTGAAATATATATAGATAACAGGTACATGTGACTATTTTACATGCAACCTCTAATTCCTGCCCATGGAATTATATTAGGTTCTGAATTGCAGCAAATAACACACCAATGCATACAGGTGTCCTTGTGCACAAGTTTGCAGGTTGGTATCTCACAAGAAGTAGACCATCAGAACATCCAGAAAAGAATGACTTCCCATCCACTTAATTATTCTCCGTCTACCTGAATTAGACTTAATAAGATGGAATTTTAAGACATTTATTATTCAGGGGAAGTTAAACATCTACAAGGTGATTATACCACCCTGTTACACCACCTTCTGCTATGCAGAAGTACTACCTACCTGAAACAGAGGCCAAAGCAGGAAAGAAGCCAACAGTCTTCCAAGCAGTAAAAACACAAGGTCCTACCACTAAAGCTACATGCACAGGATGTTCTTTGGTTTCTCACCCAGAACCTTCTATCATTTTTATCTACCATTCAACAAGTAGCTATGGGTTCTATTTTCCTACTGCATGGAAAATACCGAATTAGAAAGATGTGTTAACTACTGCAGGTGAGTGTAATGAGAGCAAACAAAAAGATACAGTTAACAGTAAAATAATAAGCAAATCTACCCCTCAAGCCAGACATGATTTAGGAAGGAATGGCTCCACCAACGAACAAAATATGGTGGTCTGTATATTGCTGCCTGAGGAGATTAATGACTGGAGATTCTACAAATACATCATTAAGAGTTCAGTGACACCCAAGACACATGAATGGAACCACCAAAGTAGTATTTTTTTTTTAAAGCAGTATTATAGACGGCATTATCCATCTTAACTTTTTCTAACAGAGAAGAAAATTGAAAATCACATTTAAGTTGTCTTTCCAGCATTCTTTAGTATTGAACTAAATTACATCACATCTAATGTTACCATGAAATACAGACATACCAAAACAAGGACAAAACACAACAAGGAATCCTGAGAAGTTGAAATATTATGCTGAAACTCATGCAGGCAACAAGGCATACCTGTGAATGTTTTATAACCTAAAAAACAAAGCTGTACTGCAGTAAATGAACAAACTAGTATCCTGTCTTCAATTCCCAGATGTTCTTTTAAAAAAGAACCACCATTACCACTTCAACCTCTCTAAAGTATGGTTGTTCTAAAAACAATGTATCTCACAACTGCTGTCACCCAACAGCAACATTTACTTGGTAAAAACTTTATGTTGACATTTCCTAGAAAGATCAAGAACGCAGTGGCATCAAAGTGTCTTGAAGCTGCTGCTGCTGCTGCTGCTGCTGCTGCTGCTGTTAAGTTGCTTCAGTCGTGTCCGAATCTGTGTGACCCCAAAGACGGCAGCCCACCAGGCTCCCCCGTCCCTGGGATTCTCCAGGGCAAGAACACTGGAGTGGGTTGCCATTTCCTTCTCCAATGCATGAAAGTGAAAAGTGAAAGTGAAGTCGCTCAGTCGTGTCCGACTCTTCTCCACCCCATGGACTACAGCCTACCTGGCTTAGGTTTGATCAAAAATGGTCATTCAAAATACGCTTAAAAAAAAAAAAAAAAAAGACCAGAAGTCTGTAAAAGTACAATCAAAGGAGAATGACAGAAAATTTTCAAAAATAAACTACATCCTTTTACTTTAGAAGATAGTACATATAAAGTACTTATCACATTACTTATTAAGTACTCAATAAATGTGGCTACTATTATTATTAACAAGCTGGAAAATAAGGACTGGGAGCTGATGAAAACATCTGTGATTATAGTGATCAGGCAACCAATAAACATTTACTAAGTGCCTACAAGGTCTCTAGCAGGGCAATACAAGTTCATCACAAGCAACTTACACAGCAAGTTTATTTATCTCTGATCAAATAAATGACAAGTTGCACAATACCTTGTAAGCCAGTAAGGTAAACATCATACTACATTCTGCAATGACTAGAACTTAACCAAGAACTTTCAACTTCTTTCAAAGCACTGTCCTTTATTTAAGTCCAGTATGCAAAACTCAAGAGATAAATTATTCACTTGCAGAGTCACCAAATGATTAAATGAATATTTTTTAAAAGCGTCATCAAAATGAGTGTTTTTTTTTTTTTTTTTTTTTTTCAAAATGAATCTTGTGATTTTTTACAGGGGAGACAAAATGCTCTCCAGGTTTAGGTAGAATAAGGATTTAGATAAATTTCCTCTTAAGGAAAATCTTTCTAAACTTGGAGCATCATGAGAGCACCCCCTCTATTCCTAGGATTTATGAACATTGCAGGGACAGATTTATATAAGAATACACATTAATTAAAATGTTATCTTTCATTTATATTAAATATCAGAACAGCCAATGTACAGAGATGGAATGGAGATTAGCCGTTGCCTAGGGCTGAGGAAAGAGGTCAGGAAGGTGATGGGGTGATGAAAGAGTTCTAAAACTGGTTGTGAGAGAAGTGCCTAACTCCAGAACACACTAAAAACCACTAACTTGTACAATCTAAACAGGTGAACTGCACAGTATGTAAACTATATAACAAGCTGTTATTTTACATTTTTAACTCTTTTCAAAACTCAACAAATCACACTTGCTGCATTACAAAGTCCGTGGGATGTATCCTCCATCTACCTCTCTCTTACCTAGCTGACTCCAATCACTGACAGTCCTACAAAGCCACTTTCTTAACCAATTCTTTCTCCACAAATACAAAGATCAAGCAATAGAATAGGTTTACAAGGGAAGGAGGCACTCCATTTTGTAAAAGCAAGAAATACTTCACACTGTATTTTAATACAAATGATTTTTCAAAACAATTATTTTCATGCCATACCAAAAAAAAAATACTGATAAAGATATCTATTTATCCTAGCATTATGAGTTTTAACTAAGATCATCGCATCTGGTCCCATCACCTCATGGCAAATAGATGGGAAAACAGTGGAAAACGGTGACAGACTTTATTTTGGGGGGGCTCCAAAATCACTGCAGATAGTGACTGCAGCCATGAAATTAAAAAACACTTACTCCTTGGAAGGAAAGTTATGAGCAACCTAGACAGCATATTCAAAAGAAGAGACATTATTTTGCCAACATTATTTTGTCCGTCTAGTCAAAGCTATGGTTTTTCTAGTGGTCATGTATGGATGTGAGACTTGGACTATAAAGAAAGCTGAGCAAAAGAGAATTGATGCTTTTGAATTGTGGTGCTGGATAAGACTCTTGAGAGTCTCTTGGACTGCAAGGAGAGCCACCCAGTCCATCCTAAAGGAGATCAGTCCTGAATATTCATTGGAAGGACTGATGCTGAAGCTGAAACTCCAATGCTTTGGCCACCTGATGCGAAGAACTGACTCATTTGAAAACATCCTGATGCTGGGAAAGATTGAGGGCAGGAGAAGGGGAAGAGAGGATGAGGTGTCTGGATGGCATAACCGACTCAATGGAACTGAGTTTGAGTAAATTCCGGGAGTTGGCGATGGACAGGGTGGCCTGGCGTGCTGCAGTCAGTCCATGAGATCGCAGAGTCGGACATAACTGAGTGACTGAACTGAACTGAACTGATGAGTTTTAAAGAATGTGTTACTACTCTATCAGCAAACTAGGAATCACCTACTAGGACAGAGATGTAGTGTCATTTGGAGTCTATGAAATGTATGATCCCTGGAGGGTATAAGGAAAGATACATCAACATTTGCATAATTTCACAAATATTCTGCCTCATGGCAATAACAGAGTTTGAAATTAAAAAAAAAAAATTCTAGAACTCATATATTCACTTCTCCATGTATCCCAACCCACCTCCTACGGAATACCAGGTCTGTCTGCTAGGATACTTTTACAGAAACTATACAAAATAATAAACAAGGGTGAATCACACACCTAAGGGTGCACTTTGGGCATGCTATTTTTCATCCACATGTACCACTCTGTCTAGTTAAGGATCCTACTCAGAGGAACTCGGGTGAAGACAAATTTCATCATCCTATCCTCAGTGCCTATGTGGTGCACAAATTAGGTGCAGTTCTCAATTAAAAACTTGCTGAATAAAAAGAAATGTCTTGCTTGATTAGCCCTACTGGTTGCTTGCAGCTGGGCTTTCTATTTAGGAACTTTTGGAAAACCTTTTTCCTTTCTGGGCTGGCTTAAAGAATACCCAGAACAACAGAATCTTACCACCTTCTTTATCAGCCTAACATGTAGCTCCCCTTTTTATAATGAGCAACATTAAGGGTAGAGTAAGACCTCTGCTGCTCCTTACCTTGGACGAGGGGTATCTCCTTACCGCCGCAGTTCCTGACCTTCAGTGTGGGACAGCTACAAGACCTTGTAGAACTAACACCCAAAAAAGATGTCCTTTTCATTATAGGGGACTGGAATGCTAAAGTAGGAAGTCAAGAAACACCTGGAGTCAGGCAAATCTGGCCTTGGAATGCGGAATGAAGCAGGGCAAAGACTAATAGAGTTTTGCCAAGAAAATGCACTGGTCATAGCAAACACCCTCTTCCAGCAACACAAGAGAAGACTCTACACATGGACATCACCAGATGGTCAACACTGAAATCAGATTGATTATATTCTTTGCAGCCAAAGATGGAGAAGCTCTATACAGTCAACAAAAACAAGACCAGGAGCTGACTGTGGCTCAGATCATGAACTCCTTATTTCCAAATTCAGACTTAAATTGAAGAAAGTAGGGAAAACCGCTAGACCATTCAGGT
>SJYX01022422.1:0-10285 GCA_006410675.1 Oreotragus oreotragus
ACATATGTTACATGTTTAGCTACCTATACTTTATGCACTCATGACATATCTTTACTTATTTTTTTTGTATTTCTAGGTTATGAGGTTCATCTGCAAGTTTTTTTCAAACCACTGCAAATCTCAAAAAAAGTTTTCCAATATATTTATTGAAAAAAATCCACGTGTAAGTGGCCCCATGCAGTTCAAACCCATGTTGTTCAAGGGTAGACTGTAATCTTAAAATGCAGCATGAAGTCTGAGGATTCTGAAGGACAAACACACAAATTAAAAAGGCTGCAACATGTAACAAAAAGAGTCCAGGGTAGAAATCATAAGAATTTCTGATTAAACTTCTGATTAAATAAAAACCTTAAGAAATCTTAAGAATTTCTAATTAACTAAAAATCCTCAGTAATTCTGTAGTGAATTTAGGACAATGATCGGTAATATGACTTTTGGCAGGAAAACTGGGCTTGAGCTTCAGTTTCCATACTTAATATCTCTGAGACCTTGAGATGCTATCTTGGGCCACATACCTTGGAAATGCCACCTTCCTTGGTCATGTGTAGCTTCATTATCCATAAGATAGTAGAAATAGTGCTGCTGCTGCTGCTAAGTCGCTTCAGTCGTGTCCGACTCTGTGCGACCCCATAGACGGCAGCCCACCGGGCTCCCCCATCCCTGGGATTCTCCAGGCAGGAACACTGGAGTGGGTTGCCATTTCCTTCTCCAATGCATGAAAGTGAAAAGTGAAAGTGAAGTCGCTCAGTTGTGTCCGACTCTTTGCGACCCCATGGACTGCAGCCCACCAGGCTCCTCCGCCCATGGGATTTTCCAGGCAAGAGTACTGGAGTGGGGTGCCACTGTAGAAATAGTAATAAGACATAAATTACAGTTTGTTGTATGAAATAAGTAACTTATGAAAAATGCTAACCCCAGTGCCTAGCATACAAGAAGGCAGCACCTGGTTTAATAAGAGCCTGAGGGGGACTTCCCTGGCAGTCCAGTGGCTATGACTTCACCTTCTAATGCAGGGAGTGTGGGTTTGATACCTGGTCAGGAAGGGAAGATCCCACATGTCTCAAAGCCAAAAAAACTAGACATAAAACAGAAGCAATATGGTAACAAATTCCTCAAGACTTTAAAAACAGTAAGTCTGATAAATAATAGGATTACCACCACTCCTGTGCAGTATGTGGCTAAGAGAAGTATCTGAACATCTCTGTGAAATGTTGGGAAGGAGTCTGATTTTAAAAAACAAATCAACTTAGTACATGTATGCATACAATGGAATGCTGGTCTTCAAAGCAGTGGGTTTGCAGGGTCACACAATTACTTCTGTGACCTTGCTGCTGTTTGCAAAAAACAGATTGTGAAGGAAGCAAGCATACCTGCCATGTGTAGGGCCCCCAATTCAGCCAGTTCCTCCTGGAGCGGCACCACCATGATTCATGGTGGGCAGCCACAGGTGCCACAGCGACTCCAAAATGTTCCAAGATTGACCCTATCATTCATCTTCAGTTTAGTGTTTTCAATCTCCTCCCTTTCTACCACCTAGAGGAGGAGACCTATGAGATGCAACAGATAGATGAGAGATCTGATAGTCCATTCTCATGGAAATGAAAGGTGCTTCACGCACCTGTTTGCAAGAGTGACTGGCGTCTAGTGAACAGACCCTCCGAGTTCCTTTCCTGATCCTCCATGTTCCCACATAACAGAGGGGGAAACAGTGACTTGGAAGTACGCCTGCCAAGTGACACACAGTGTTTGGGAAGAGTTAACCCGGGTCATCTCCACTAGGGTGACGGGTGTTTCCCCACCAGGTACAGCCTTCGGCCACCCCAATGACCGTAGGACTCTGCTTGAGACATCCCTTGAGGACTCTGCTGACTTTTCCTCCACAGCATTTAATACCACTGGAAACATTTGAGACTTAACATACTTAGTTGCTTCTTGTCTGTCTCCTTGGCCCCCTACACACGCGCACACACATGCACACACGCACACAGGCACGCATGCACACACACAAATGTGACCACCAAGAAGTCAGGGTACCTTCTGGTCTCAGATTTCCCTTCTAGGATGAATGGATGGAAGAAGGCTGGAGGAGGTGGTGGTCTCTGGGAGCCTGAGCTTCCTGCAGCCTGCTTGACTTGAGGGCTCTTTCTTGGACCATCAACCACCTCATTGGGTCTGAGGAGTTCAGACACGTGTCTCAGGGGCTGTTCTTATGCCCAGCAGGCTAGCGAGCTCATCTACACCTAACATCAGCCTCTCCAGCCCACCACGGGTCCTCGCTCCATCGAGAGCGTTCCAATCCATCACCCCTGCCCCCCCGTGCTTTCGTGCTGCGTGGCTGCTCTCTCTCACACCTTCTTGAAAGGAGGACAATCTCCATCAGATATGGAATTTCTGTTTGGCAGGTTTCCCTTCCATTTTCACCAAAACCCTCCTCCTCTGGAACATGAAACTCAATAAAAAATTCTCAAGAAAAAAAGACCTTCCAAACCAGAGGTTTCCATTTCTCCCTCATTATACAAAGGCTTTGCAATACATCCCACGCTTGCTTTAATACAGGCCTGTCCGGGAAGCTGCTACAGAGGAATTAGGCCTCATGGTGGGATGGAAGTGCCAGTTAACACTGGCCTCGGCCGTGATCTGACTAGACCTTGCCTTGGGAGCAGGCTTCTCGTGCTTAAGACCTCAAGAATTTGAGGAGTGGGGGGATAAATCAGAAGCTTGTGATGAACACACACTACTGTATATAAAATATATAACTGGGGCTTTCCTAGTGGTCCAGTGGCCAGGACTCCAGGCTCCCGACACAAGGGCTAGGGGTTCGACCCCTGGTCAGGGATCTAGAGCTCATGTGTCACAGCTAAGACTCAATGCAACCAAATGAAATAATTTTTAAAAAAGATAACCAACAAGAATCCACTACTGTATAGCTTACTATTCTGTTGCGACCCCATGGGCTGTAGCCCACCAGACTCCTCTGTCCATGGGATTATCCCAGCAAGAGTACTGGATTGGATTGCCATGCCCTCCTCCAGGAGATCTTCCCAACCCAGGGATTGAACCTGGGTCCCCTGAACTGCAGGCAGATTTTTTACCATCTTTTAAGGGAAGCCTCCTAGTATTCTGTAAGAATGCAAATGAGAAAAGAATCTAAGAAAGAATGAATATATGTATACATATAACTGAATCACTTTGGTGTACATTTGAGACTCACACAATGTTGTAAATCAACTATACTCCAACTGAAAAAATCTTAAAGAATTTTTTTTAAGAATTTTCATAGGCAGGAGAGGTGGGAGAACTGAATTTTAATAGGGAGGGGAGGTGGGGTTAAAAAACAGGGTCCTCTATTAAGTCCAGTTGAGAATGCAATTCTAATTCTCTTTTTTTTCCCACAGGAAAGGGACCCAGAGTCTGGGACCTCTTGGATCCCCAAACCTTCCTCAGAAAAGCACTGATTCACACCCACCAGGCGCTGGCGCCCAGACCCACTGCTGGACGCATCTGAGTGTCTTGTCTTTGTTGACCTACAACGAGGAGAGGCTGGCCTTTTCACACTCATCTACGCTGGAAGCTTCCAGGATGACTGGCAGGGATATTTCAGAGGGAGGGAGTGTCCTGTGCACACTGTGTGTGTGTTGGGGGGTAAGACTCAGTGGTCCAGAAAACCCTGGCTGACAGGAGATGCCCAAACAACGTAACACAGGCATCAGCCTGGGCCTCAGCTGCCTTCTGCATAAACCAAAGAGTGTGGGATTTCTCTGACAGTCAAGCAGTTAAGAATTCACCTTCGGACGCACGGGGTATGGGGTTCAGTCCCTGGTGGGGAAGGTACGAGCCCATATGCCTCACATTCGAAAAACGAAAGCATAAGACAGAAGCAATACTGCAACAAATTCAATAAGAACTTTAAAATGGCCCACATCAAAAGACTTTCAAAACCAGAAAAATACAGACATAAAACAGAGACTCAACCTGTACCACACAGCTTAGCTTTAGACTTGGCTGCCTCTCAATACCCTTGGTCACACCAGGGGGCCCCCTTCACAGCCATTCCCAAGGAAGGCTAAGCACACTGGGTCAGAGCTGCAAGTTCTCCGTCGCCAAGACTTCAGTGCAGGTGGGAAGAGCCTGGAGCCAGAAGCTCCAGGGTTCTGCACTCGTTAGCTGTTTTCCCGTGAAGGAGTTACTTAGCCCAGCACTGGGTTTTGTACAGGCCCATTGAACCACTGGGTCTCCCTTTGTTGCTGTTGCTTAGTTGCTCAGCCATGTCCGACTCTTTGCGACCCCACGGACTGTAGTCCTCCAAGGTCCATGGGATTCCCCAGGCAAGAATACTGGAGTGGGTTGCCATTCCCTTCTCCAGGGGAATCTTCCCGACCCAGGGATTGAACCCGTGTCTCCTGTGCTGGCAGGCAGATTCTTTACCACTGAGCCACCTGGGAAGTGAAGTCTCCTTTCCACATCTGCAAAATGACAACAGCCATCCGGCTGACCTCTCGAGGTCACCAAAAAGCACCAACGAGGTAAATGAGACGAAAGCACTGCTAACGGTCAAGCTCTAAAAATAACAAAGCAGCGGTAGCAGCGGTGTTGTTATTAAGGAGCAGAGCTTGAGGCATGCACACGGGAAAAAGAGCTGCTACCGTGTTTTGCTGCTTAAGAAGGAATCTGGCTGTGTCTGTCCCCACCTGCTTGGCTGCAGGGACATAAGACCTCCCATACGCAGCTTCAGTTCGGCAGCGGATCAAAGTCCTGGTGGCGCGTGTCACCTCTGCCGTCCCCAGTTGGGGGCCTGGGCCATGATGAGAGACTTGCTGTCCTGAGGTCTCGAGACCCTCCTTCCCACGGAATTGCACACCTTCCTGACCCTGACCTCATTCCAGGTTAGATCTCCGGTTCTCTGCTGCCACATACGTGTGGATCCCAGCAGGCAGTGCTTGGCCAACCTTCCCACGCCCACAAGCCCATGTTCCTGAGAGCTCAGTGCAGGCCTCTGGCAGCTTCTGACCTATTAACCTCCAAAAACAACCCAAATACCTTTTCGGAGCTGAAAATTACTATGAAAACAAGTAAGCTTTACTGGCAGATAAAAATACCTTCTTATACATACACTCTTAAAAATAATAATAATATACCTTAGCAGATCAATGCTTTATTTTTTGTTTTTATTTTTTAGCCTGCATGGCATGTGGGATCTTAGTTCACCGACCAGGGATCAAAACTGTACCCCTTGGAGTGGAAGGGCAGAGTCCAACCACTGGCCACCAGGGAAGTCTCACAAATACTCTTCTTGATAGCTCCATTTCACTGCTGCTAATAGCCAACACCTAAGAGAGTGATGCCATTTCTTCAATTCAAAAGTAGATGAATATTATTTAAATAGACAAGGAACACAGGCTATGATCAATTGCTAATTTGTGTGATCAAACATCACCATAATAATAAATGCAATGTAACCAGGGCCATAATTGCAAATCAGTATTTTTCACATTGCACTTACGGTAAATAATCTGTGGTGAAACAAAAACACCAACACCACTGCTAACAACAAAACCCCAGCAATAGCTCTCTAATATGATGTTAAGGTTACAGGACTAGAGTTCATACGTTCTTCTAGGGGGGTGAATACTATCAAGGGTCATTTTTAACATCCAGTCAAATCTTTTGCTCATATAGTAAGTAAAGATTTCAATCTTTTGAAACAGAAGGTTGGATCTTAGCGGTTCTTCTGGAAGAAGTTTAATACGTGCACCCCTAACTACAATGAATTAAAATAGAATGTGTGCACATAACAATTCAACTCTAAACAGACTTCACTGATTGCTTGGAAACAGCAGAAGCAAAAAGTTGAAAACAGGCTCTAAGTTACACAAACAGCCTCTGGCCTTACACTGAAAACAGAGAGTGCGATCAGAAGAGAGAAAAGAGCCCTTTAGCAAAATTAGAAGTCGCAGAGCTCCTGCTTATCGTCACAGACATGGAATTGGGGAGCTGGGGCGCAACCACAGTTCACAAACAATCAGCAGGGCACTGAGTGATGCCATTCAAAAGCTTTAGGAAAAAAATTTACGTGAATGAACCAAGAGTGTCATACAGAGTGAGTCAGAAACAGAAAACCAAATATCACATATTAACACGTATCTATGGAATCCAGAAAACTGGTGCAGATGATCCTATCAGCAGGGCAGGATAGAGAGGCAGATGCAGAGAAGAAACGTGGACACAGCAACCGTGTGCACAACTGATGGCAGGTGGGGAGCTGCCGCACAGCGCCGGGAGCTCAGCTCTGTCCTGTGATGACCTTGAGGCGTGGGATGGGGCGGTGTGGTAGGCTCAAGAGGGAGGGGATATGTGTATACTTACTACTGATTCACATTGTTGTACAGCAGAAACTAACCCAGCATTGTAAAGCAATTACTCTCCATTTAAAATTTTCTTAAAAAAATTAAGATTACCATCTACCCTTCCAGGAAACTCCCTTCACACTCTTCCCATCCCAACCTCACAGAAATACGTTGAAAATACATGTTGGAAGAAATCTGATGAGCAATCGGTTGAAAGAGAAAGATAAACCGAAACAGCGACTGAGAAACAAAATACAGAGCTATTGCAAAGGTGGCTTCACCATCAACAAGCTCCAAACGGGCCACAGGCATTTCCACCTGGACCATCTGTTTGGGTTGCCCCATCCCCCGTCCTTGAGAACATCAGGCAGTGCTAGAATGTCAACACCACGGGTTGAAGTGGCCTTCTCTTCCTTCCTCTTCAGGAGATTTAGTTTGGCAGTTTTGAGGTGCAGTAAGGGGATGGGGGAACGGCAGGCAAGGAGCAGTGGAAACCCACATCATTGAGATGAGTACACCCGCTGGTCTGAATACATCTTGTGTGGACCAAAATTCCCCAGGCAAGAATACTGGAGTGGGTTGCCATTCCCTTCTCCAGGGGAATCTTCCCGACCCAGGGATTGAACCCGTGTCTCCTGTGCTGGCAGGCAGATTCTTTACCACTGAGCCACCTGGGAAGTGAAGTCTCCTTTCCACATCTGCAAAATGACAACAGCCATCCGGCTGACCTCTCGAGGTCACCAAAAAGCACCAACGAGGTAAATGAGACGAAAGCACTGCTAACGGTCAAGCTCTAAAAATAACAAAGCAGCGGTAGCAGCGGTGTTGTTATTAAGGAGCAGAGCTTGAGGCATGCACACGGGAAAAAGAGCTGCTACCGTGTTTTGCTGCTTAAGAAGGAATCTGGCTGTGTCTGTCCCCACCTGCTTGGCTGCAGGGACATAAGACCTCCCATACGCAGCTTCAGTTCGGCAGCGGATCAAAGTCCTGGTGGCGCGTGTCACCTCTGCCGTCCCCAGTTGGGGGCCTGGGCCATGATGAGAGACTTGCTGTCCTGAGGTCTCGAGACCCTCCTTCCCACGGAATTGCACACCTTCCTGACCCTGACCTCATTCCAGGTTAGATCTCCGGTTCTCTGCTGCCACATACGTGTGGATCCCAGCAGGCAGTGCTTGGCCAACCTTCCCACGCCCACAAGCCCATGTTCCTGAGAGCTCAGTGCAGGCCTCTGGCAGCTTCTGACCTATTAACCTCCAAAAACAACCCAAATACCTTTTCGGAGCTGAAAATTACTATGAAAACAAGTAAGCTTTACTGGCAGATAAAAATACCTTCTTATACATACACTCTTAAAAATAATAATAATATACCTTAGCAGATCAATGCTTTATTTTTTGTTTTTATTTTTTAGCCTGCATGGCATGTGGGATCTTAGTTCACCGACCAGGGATCAAAACTGTACCCCTTGGAGTGGAAGGGCAGAGTCCAACCACTGGCCACCAGGGAAGTCTCACAAATACTCTTCTTGATAGCTCCATTTCACTGCTGCTAATAGCCAACACCTAAGAGAGTGATGCCATTTCTTCAATTCAAAAGTAGATGAATATTATTTAAATAGACAAGGAACACAGGCTATGATCAATTGCTAATTTGTGTGATCAAACATCACCATAATAATAAATGCAATGTAACCAGGGCCATAATTGCAAATCAGTATTTTTCACATTGCACTTACGGTAAATAATCTGTGGTGAAACAAAAACACCAACACCACTGCTAACAACAAAACCCCAGCAATAGCTCTCTAATATGATGTTAAGGTTACAGGACTAGAGTTCATACGTTCTTCTAGGGGGGTGAATACTATCAAGGGTCATTTTTAACATCCAGTCAAATCTTTTGCTCATATAGTAAGTAAAGATTTCAATCTTTTGAAACAGAAGGTTGGATCTTAGCGGTTCTTCTGGAAGAAGTTTAATACGTGCACCCCTAACTACAATGAATTAAAATAGAATGTGTGCACATAACAATTCAACTCTAAACAGACTTCACTGATTGCTTGGAAACAGCAGAAGCAAAAAGTTGAAAACAGGCTCTAAGTTACACAAACAGCCTCTGGCCTTACACTGAAAACAGAGAGTGCGATCAGAAGAGAGAAAAGAGCCCTTTAGCAAAATTAGAAGTCGCAGAGCTCCTGCTTATCGTCACAGACATGGAATTGGGGAGCTGGGGCGCAACCACAGTTCACAAACAATCAGCAGGGCACTGAGTGATGCCATTCAAAAGCTTTAGGAAAAAAATTTACGTGAATGAACCAAGAGTGTCATACAGAGTGAGTCAGAAACAGAAAACCAAATATCACATATTAACACGTATCTATGGAATCCAGAAAACTGGTGCAGATGATCCTATCAGCAGGGCAGGATAGAGAGGCAGATGCAGAGAAGAAACGTGGACACAGCAACCGTGTGCACAACTGATGGCAGGTGGGGAGCTGCCGCACAGCGCCGGGAGCTCAGCTCTGTCCTGTGATGACCTTGAGGCGTGGGATGGGGCGGTGTGGTAGGCTCAAGAGGGAGGGGATATGTGTATACTTACTACTGATTCACATTGTTGTACAGCAGAAACTAACCCAGCATTGTAAAGCAATTACTCTCCATTTAAAATTTTCTTAAAAAAATTAAGATTACCATCTACCCTTCCAGGAAACTCCCTTCACACTCTTCCCATCCCAACCTCACAGAAATACGTTGAAAATACATGTTGGAAGAAATCTGATGAGCAATCGGTTGAAAGAGAAAGATAAACCGAAACAGCGACTGAGAAACAAAATACAGAGCTATTGCAAAGGTGGCTTCACCATCAACAAGCTCCAAACGGGCCACAGGCATTTCCACCTGGACCATCTGTTTGGGTTGCCCCATCCCCCGTCCTTGAGAACATCAGGCAGTGCTAGAATGTCAACACCACGGGTTGAAGTGGCCTTCTCTTCCTTCCTCTTCAGGAGATTTAGTTTGGCAGTTTTGAGGTGCAGTAAGGGGATGGGGGAACGGCAGGCAAGGAGCAGTGGAAACCCACATCATTGAGATGAGTACACCCGCTGGTCTGAATACATCTTGTGTGGACCAAGCCTCTCCTCTGCCTCAAAGACTCCTGAAGCTGCCGTGGGTCTGAGGCTGCTGAGTAGGCATATGGGGTCATTCTAGCGCCCGTTGGGGAGAGGGGGCTTGACATCATTTCCATCCTCCAGCACTCCCTGGAGAATCTCACCAAAAAAACTGGCCAGTCTCCATCCCTCCCACACGCAGATCCCTGCCAAGTCACATTCCCTCCCTCCTTGGGTCTGCACCCCCAGGCAGGAGGATTTAGGACAAAGTGGAGAAGGTCACTCCCACTTTGCAGGCTATTTGCTCCATGGAATTTCAACTCTCAGCCAGGGATGTCTGGCATCGAATCTCCCTCTTTTTGATCCCCTGGCTTCTCTCATAATTTACCAAGTATCATGATGGCCTTCTACATCCTTCATAAAGTTAATAAATCCCACTTGCATAGCAGCAGCTAAAGCACAGCAGCAGTTCTTTGGCCTCTGGGTCCAGTCACTCACTCTTTCAAGGCAAGACTGCAGAGCAAGGATAACCTTGAGTCTCCACTGACTCCTAGATTGACACTGACCTTCTCAACATTTAGAGAGGTGAAAGAAGAGCTTGAAAATCGAGCAGAGGGCAGAGCTGAAGCAGAGAGAGCATTTGACAGGCTGGCATTTAAAAAAGATTATATTTTTAATGGAATGGTGGGGCTCTGGCCACCATAATCTACAGCAGGCAGATCAGCGCCCACTTATGGGAAGCATAAACCACAGTTTTTTAAGTTTACACTTAAAGTATACACCATACCTGGCAATTGACTGACTGCATTGCTGCTAATGCTAAGTCGTTTCAGTC
>SJYX01022425.1:12254-33552 GCA_006410675.1 Oreotragus oreotragus
AAGCAGAGATATTACTTTGTCAACAAAGGTTCATCTAGTCAAGGCTATGGTTTTTCCAATGGTCATGTATGGATGTGAGAGTTGGACTATAAAGAAAGCTGAGTGCCAAAGAATTGATGCTTTTGAAGTGTGGTGTTGGAGAAGACTCTTGAGAGTCCCTTGGACTGCAAGGAGATCCAACCTGTCCATCCTAAAGGAGATCAGTCCTGGGTGTTCATTGGAAGGACTGATGCTGAAGCTGAAACTCCAATATTTTGGCCACCTGATGCAAAGAGCTGACTCATTTGAAAAGACCCTGATGCTGGGAAAGATTGAAGGCAGGAGGAGAAGGGGATGACAGAGGATGAGATGGTTGGATGGCATCACCGACTCAATGGACGTGGGTTTGGGTGGACTCCGGGAGTTGGTGATGGACACGGAGGCCTGGCGTGCTGCGATTCATGGGGTCGCAAAGAGTCGGACATGACTGAGTGACTGAACTGAACTGAACTGAAGTCAAAACTATAGGTGAATGCACAAAATGGCTTTCAAAATAACACGGACAGGAAACATTTCAGAGACATGGAAACAGTTTTTCCTAAAGTTTTCTTTAAAAGATCACCAAGAAGACTTGATGAAAAAAACTTTAGAAACTTCTGTGTGAGTCTGTTCTTTGCCAGAACACCCAGAGCCAAGTGATGTCAGCTCAGCTGATCTATCAATGCAGTCATTGAAAGCCATGTGGCAGGGGTAGATACAAATCACAAAGTAAACATCTGGTGAAATGTAAGGGGTAAAATTCATCTCTAAGTACAGAATTCCATTCTGACATCTAGTCCACCTCCTCATTTCCAAGATGAGGAAACAGAGGCTTGGAAAAGATAAAATTTTCTTTAATTAATAGACTTTTTTTGAGCAGCTTTAGGTTGAGAGAACAATTGACTGGAAAGTACAGAGTNAACATCTGGTGAAATGTAAGGGGTAAAATTCATCTCTAAGTACAGAATTCCATTCTGACATCTAGTCCACCTCCTCATTTCCAAGATGAGGAAACAGAGGCTTGGAAAAGATAAAATTTTCTTTAATTAATAGACTTTTTTTGAGCAGCTTTAGGTTGAGAGAACAATTGACTGGAAAGTAGAGAGTTCCCATATAGTTCCTCATCCCACCAATCCCATTTCCCATGTTCATTCAGACATGTAAATCTTTATTAATTTAATTTTACACATGTTAATTGTACATCATGTGGTACGTTCGTTACAATTTATGAGCCAATATAGGTATATTACTGTCATTAAAGCTCATAGTTTACATCAGGGTTCACTCTTTGGGTTGTACGTTTTATGGCTTTGACAAACACATAATAACAAGTATCCACCATTATGGAATCATACAAAATAGTTTCACTGCCCTAAAAATCTATTCATCCCTTTCTCCTTCCTCTTGAACCCTTGGCACACTTTTTACTGTCTCCATAGATTTTAGCCATTCTAATAAGTGTGTAGAAGTATATCATTGTTGTTTTAACTTGCAATTCTGTAATGACATATGATATTGAGCATGTTTTCATGTGCTTATTTGTCATTGGTATATCTTTTTGGTGAGATGTCTATTCTGAACATTTGCCCACTTTTAAATTGGGTCATTTTCTTATTGTTGCATTTTAAGAGTTCTTTATATATTTTGGATATCAGTCTTCTATTAAATATACCTTTTGAAAATATTTTCTTCTAGTCTCTGGCTTGTCTTTTAATTTTCTTAACAGAAGTTTTTTTTTGCTTGCTTGTTTGTTTTTACAGAGCACAAGGATGTGAGTAGTCTTGGGATGTGTCCTTTTTTGCCCTGAGATAGTTCTGTACATGATTGTGCCTCTGAGGGTGTTGAACATCTCAGTATAAGGTCCTGGAGTGACACCCCACAGTGTATGGCAGACAGCAGGAAGGACATGGTAGGAATTCTAACTCAAAGCAGAAGTTTTTAATTAAAAAAAATATTTATTATTAAAATTTTTTTTTTTTTTTTTTTTGCTGTGCCTCGAGACATGTGGCATACTAATTAACCAACTAGGGATCAAACCTGCATTGGAAGCTCGGATTCTTAACCACTGTCAGAGAATCCAGAAGTTTTAAATTTTAATGAAGTTCAACTTACCCTGCTTTTGGTGCTATATCTAAGAAAGTGAAAGTTGCTCAGTAGTGTCCAACTCTTTGCAACCCCATGGACTGTATAGTCCATGGAATTCTCCAGGCCAGAATACTGGAGTGGNTCTATGAGGTCACACAGAGTTGGACACGACTGAAGCGACTTAGCAACAGTAGAAGCAAACTTAATGTCCCAGGAAAAGCAGAAGTGTGAGTCTTAAGATAAACTTAGTAGTCAAACATTAGCTGCAAATTTCAGATCAATCTAAATTTAACACTAGAAGTTAATTAACAAATTAAATAGAAGACATAATCTGTGTATATATAAATTATATCACCATGTTACCTTTAAAACATAATTTCTCTAAAATAATATAAGAATATTCTCAGAACGAATATGAGATACCATTAATAAATCTGAGATGGTTGGACTACTGGGTCTGATTTCATGCTGCTATAGCCATGAATATAGATACTCACTCACCCACTGAAATTTAAAGGGCAAGTTCTAGCTTTAAGGTTAACAGTAAATTTATTAATCATCTTTCATATCTGCATTACTTTCCACTTTTTAAATAAAGTCTTAAGCCAGAGGTTGATGTAACTGTTCTAAACCAAAATCTTTCAAAGACAATCCAGAGAAACTAACACAACATTGTAAATCAACTCTACTGAAAAACAAACAAAAAAAAAATACGACTTTAATGGGATTTTATTAGGCATATTAAAAAAAAAAACTAAAATGAAGTTTAAAAAAAAGACAAGAGAGATGAAGATTCTTAGAAAGTGAGGCAACATGACTATACCTTTCATGCCATACTACTTACACTGTCATGACCAAATACAATGGGGAAAAACATATTGCCTGAACTATCTCCAAATCTCTGAAAACATTGACTCAAGTTTTTTTTTTAATTAATTGAAATTATTTCCATTTAGCCTTATCCCTTGACTAAAGAGGGTTTTCCTGGTGGCTCATATGGTAAAGAATTCACCTGCAGTACGGGAGACCTGTGTTCTATCCCTGGGTTGGAAAGAGCCCCTGGAGACGGGAACATCTACCCACTCTGGTATTGTTGCCTGAGGAATCCAATGGACAGAAGAGCCTGTCACAAAGAGTTTGATACAGCTGAGCTAAGCACAGCACAGCTTGTCTGAAGAATAAGACATCTCATCAGAATGATCCCCAAATTTAGATGGGATCTTCATTTTAATTATCATTTACTTTTGTTCATCCCATTTTGTGATTGTGTATAGGTCATGATAACAGATGGAGAAGGAAATGGCAACCCACTCCAGTATTCTAGCCTAGAGAATCCTGTGAACAGAGGAGCCTGGTGGGCTGCTGTCCATAGGGTCTCAGAGAGTCAGACATGACTGAAGTGACTCAGCATGCATGCATGCATTGGAGAAGGAAATGACAACCCACTCCAGTATTCTTGCCTGGAGAATCCCAAAGACAGAGGAGCCTGGTGGTGTGCCTTCTACTGGGTCATGCAGAGTCAGACACAACTGAAGAAATTTAGCAGCAGCAGCATGATAACAGAGATAGTCATGCTATTCAGGGAAGCAAGAACAGTGCATGTACAATTCAATCATTGGTGGGACATTGGGCAAATTCCAACTGCTTACTGTTATCTTTTCATTTTGTAACCACAAAAAACAACTTGGCATAGCTGATGGCAGTTCTTTTGTGNATGATAACAGAGATAGTCATGCTATTCAGGGAAGCAAGAACAGTGCATGTACAATTCAATCATTGGTGGGACATTGGGCAAATTCCAACTGCTTACTGTTATCTTTTCATTTTGTAACCACAAAAAACAACTTGGCATAGCTGATGGCAGTTCTTTTGTGTATGTTTGTGTGCTTCTGTGTTTTTTGACAGCATTTTTTTTCTAAAAGTGTTATATTAAAACAATTTATTTTTATGAAATAACCATGGTAAAGTTTCCTACAAGCTGTAGAATAGATTTTCCTCTATTATGTGTAGTGATCAAACTTAATTTCACTACTATAATGATGAGAGAAATTAAGAAAGTAAACTTGCTGGGAGAAATATCAATAATCTCAGAAATGCAGAAAGTTTATGGCAGAAAGTGAAGAGGAACTAAAAAGCCTCATGATGAAAATAAAAGAGGAGAGTGAAAAAGTCAGCTTAAATCTCAACATTCAGAAAACGAAGATGATGGCATCTGGTCCCATCACTCCATGGGAAGTAGATGGAAAAACAGTGGAAACAGTGTCAGACTTTATTTTTGGGGGGCTCCAAAGTCACTGCAGATGGTGATTGCAGCCATGAAATTAAAAGACTCTTACTCCTTGGAAGAAAAGTTATGACCAACCTAGATAGCATATTCAAAAGCAGAGACATTAGTTTGCCGACTAAGGTCTGTCTAGTCAAGGCTATGGTTTTCCAGTAGTCATGTATGGATGTGAGAGTTGGACTGTGAAGAAGGCTGAGCACTGAATAATTAATGCTTTTGAACTGTGGTGTTGGAGAAGATTCTTGAGAGTCCCTTGGACTGCAAGGAGATCCAACCAGTCCATTCTGAAAGAGATCAGCCCTGGGATTTCTTTGGAAGGACTGATGCTAAAGCTGAAACTCCAGTACTTTGGCCACCTCATGCAAAGAGTTGACTCATTGGAAAAGAAGCTGATGCTGGGAGGGATTGGGGGCAGGAGGAGAAGGGGACAACCGAAGATGAGATGGCTGGATGGCATCATGGACTCGATGGACATGAGTCTGAGTGAACTCCGGGAGTTGGTGATGGACAAGGAGGCCTGGAGTGCTGCGATTCATGGGGTTGCAAAGAGTCGGACAGTACTGAGCGACTGAACTGAACTGAAACTTGGCTAAATGCATAAATGTTAGCAAAGAAGACTTTAAATACTGAATTTAATATATTTATTTTATTAATTGACTACAAGGTGTTACTATGCAAAAAAAGAAAACATTTCATGTAATTTTTTTTTCATATATAAGACTGCTAGAGAATATTTGGAGGCTTAGAATTTCTTAAAATTCTAACTGCTGCCATCAATTCCTTCTTAAGGCAAAACTAAAGGAAATAAAGTGCACCTTATGTATTAAAGAAGCATAGATTATCTTTAAAATTTCAAACTTTTAAATGTGCATAAAGATTAAGTACTTATTGTTTAATGAAATTTTAGTAAATAATTATTTTATTCAATGCCTATATTAATTCTTTATAGCTATTCAGTTCAGTTCAGTCGCTCAGTCATGTCTGACTCTTTGTGACTCCATGAATTGCACACCAGGCCTCCCTGTCCATCACCAACTCCTGGAGTTCACTCAAACTCACGTCCATCAAGTCGGTGATGCCATCCAGCCATCTGATCCTCTGTTGTCCCTTTCTCCTCCTGTCCCCAATCCCTCCCAATATCAGAGTCTTTTCCAATGAGTCAACTCTTTGCATGAGGTGGCCAAAGTACTGGAGTTTCAGCTTTAGTATCATTCCTTCCAAAAAACACCCAGGACTGATCTCCTTTAGAATGGACTGATTGGATCTGTGTGTAGTCCAACTGTCTCTCAAGAGCTTTCTCCAACACCACAGTTCAAAAGCGTCAATTCTTCAGCGCTCAGCTTTCTTCATAGTCCAACTCACATCAACACATGACTACTGGAAAAACCATAGCCTTGACTAGATGGACCTTAGTTGGCAAAGTAATGTCTCTGCTTTTCAATATACTATCAAGGTTGGTCATAACTTTCCTTCAAAGGAGTAAGCGTCTTTTAATTTCATGGCTGCAATCACCATCTGCAGTGATTTTGAAGCCCCCAAAATTAAAGTCTGACACTGCTTCCACTGTTTCCCCATCTATTTGCCATGAAGTGATGGGACCAGATGCCATGATCTTAGTTTTCTGAATGTTGAGCTTTAAGCCAACTTTTTCATTCTCCTCTTTCACTTTCATCAAGAGGCTCTTTAGTTATTCTTCACTTTCTGCCATAAGGGTGGTGTCATCTGCATATCTGAGGTTATTGATATTTCTCCTGGCAATCATGATTCCAGCTTGTGCTTCTTCCAGCCCAGCATTTCTCATGATCCACTCTGCATATAAGTTGAATAAGCAGGGTGACAATATATAGCCTTGACGTACTCCTTTTCCTATTTGGAAGCAGCCTGTTGTTCCATGTCCAGTTCTAACTGTTGCTTCCTGACCTGCATATAGCTTTCTCAAGAGGCAGCTCACGTGGTTTGGTATTCCCAGCTTTTTCAGGATTTTCCACAGTTTATTGTGATCCACACAGTCAAAAACTTTGGCATAGTCAATAAAGCAGAAATAGATGTTTTTCTGGAGCATTTCATAATTGGAATGAAGTCCCATTTAACTGAGCAAAATGACACCATGGTTTCATTCATCACCAGTTCAGCAACTGAGAAAATATTATTTTTTAATTTCTAAAATATAAAGTGAGTGAAAGTGAAGTCACTCAGTCATGTCTGAGTCTTTGTGAGCCCATGAACTGTAGCCTACCAGGATCCTCCATCCATGGGATTTTCCAGGCAAGAGTACTGGAGTGGGTTGCCATTTCCTTCTCCAGGGGATCTTCCCGATCTAGGGATTGAACCTGAGTCTCCCACACTTTACTCAGACACTTTACCATCTGAGCCACCAGGGAAGTCTGACATCTTCTGATGATATCTTCTGATGCTGAAGTGTAGATAACAGTAGTCATCACAAAGTGTGGCTCATTTGTGGTATATAAATATTATTAAGAAAAAGTGTATATAATTACTCATACTTTTTTAAAAGCTGTCATTATTATAGATGATTAAGCTTAAGCAAGTTACTATAATAAATATAAATGGAAAATATTGGTTTCATCATGATATGTATGTTTTAGATTTTATTTCCTTAAAAATCAAATTGTGCACCTTATTTTGATATTACTAAATTAACTCTTCTTCATCTGTTTCCAAACTGATATTAGCCTCTAAAGCAGTATTATAAGAGACCTTGACTTTTAAAATAAATATATAATGAGCCACTAGGGAGAGCAGAATTGACTAAAATTGCATAGGGCCAACAAAAGTCAGTAGAGAGATTATATTGTTGAATGGATGAAAAAAAAAGTTTATATTTGTTACAGTAGCTTGTTTGTAAATCATGACTACATAATAAGTCACAGAGAGTTTAAGAATATAATTTTCTCATTCTGTAACAGCAAAGTATTACTTTAATACCCACCTGAGATTCCCAGGTGGCACAGTGGTAAAGAATTCACCTACCAAGGCAGGAGAGGCAGGTTTACTCCCTCAGTTGGGAAGATGTGCTGGAGCAGGAAATGGCAAAACACTCCAGTATACTTGCCTGGAAAATTCCATGAACAGAGGAGCCTGGCAGGCTACAGTCTATGGGGCTGCAAAAGAGTCAGCCATGAATGATCAATTGAGCCTGACTGAGCAATATCAAAGTACACACACTCACATGCAAACCACACTCAGTATAAGACAAGTTGGAGACTATAATACACTATTTTATTGCCAGCCAAAATAAACTTAGTCATAAATTAGAATAAAAGAGAAGGAAAAATAAAATTCCAGTAAGCCATTTCTGAGAAAGTATGTCTATTAAATAATTGAGAGATTTCAAAAGAGGGTGGGGTAAATAAAATTTGATCAATCATATAAAGTAACTAAAAGAATAAATAAAGGAAAACAGTAAATAGAACAAAAATTAAGATGATAGATTTAATCTAGTTGTATCAATCATTGAAATGACTAAAGTGTATTTCGTTCCTCTAAAAGAAAGAAATTCCTAGATATAAGGAAAAAAACAGATTTGTGATACTTCATATATGCTTATTTAAATACATAAATTAAGGCAACAGTAAATAGGTATTAGGAAGATTGGATAACATATGGAAAGCAAAGACCATTAAAACTTGAAANAAGTGTATTTCGTTCCTCTAAAAGAAAGAAATTCCTAGATATAAGGAAAAAAACAGATTTGTGATACTTCATATATGCTTATTTAAATACATAAATTAAGGCAACAGTAAATAGGTATTAGGAAGATTGGATAACATATGGAAAGCAAAGACCATTAAAACTTGAAATAACATTTTCTGTATAAGACAAAAATTGATAAGCATATACAATATTTTAAAAACCAAATGAAAAATTTTATTTTTATATGTAGGAAAGTATACACAAGAAATGTAAGATATCTATTAATTCTAAACATAAACATTTACAAAAATTATCTATAAAATCATTAAAGTGTGAAAAAATACAAAATATATTTAGTATTTTTCAGTATTTTGTATTTTTGTAGTTTGAGTTCCAAAGAATAGCAAGGAGAGATAAGAAAGCCTTCCTCGGCAATCAATTCAGTGAAATAGAGGAAAACAATAGAATGGGAAAGATTAGAGATCTCTTCAAGAAAATTAGAGATACCAAAGGAACAGTTCATGCAAAGATGGGCTCAATAATGGACAGAAATGGTAGGGACAGGGACCTAAGAGAAACAGAAGATATTAAGAAGAGTTGGCAAGAATACACAGAAAAACTGTACAAAAAAGATCATCATGACCCAGATAATCACAATGGTGTGATCACTCACCTAGAGTCAGATATCCTGGAATGTGGAGTCAAGTGGACCTTAGGTAGCATCACTACAAACAAAGCTAGTGGAGGTGATGGCATTCCAGTTGAGCTATTTCAAATCCTGGAAGATGATGCTATGAAAGTGCTGCACTCAGTATGCCAACAAATTTGGAGAACTCAGCAGTGGCCACAGGACTGGAAAAGGTCAGTTTTCATTTCAATCCCAAAGAAAGGCAATGCCCAAAATGCTCACACTACTGCACAATTGCACTCATCTCACACACTAGTAAAGTAATGCTCAACATTCTCCAAGCTAGGCTTCAGCAGTACATGAACCATGATCTTCCAGATGTTCAAGCTGGTTTTAGACAAGGCAGAGGAACCAGAGATCAAATTGCCAACACCCGCTGGATCATTGAAAAAGCAAGAGAGTTCCAGAAAAACATCTATTTCTGCTTTATTGACTATGCCAAAGCCTTCGACTGTATATATCACAATAAACTGTGGAAAATTCTGAAAGAGATGGGAATACCAATCTNAGCTGGTTTTAGACAAGGCAGAGGAACCAGAGATCAAATTGCCAACACCCGCTGGATCATTGAAAAAGCAAGAGAGTTCCAGAAAAACATCTATTTCTGCTTTATTGACTGCCAAAGCTTTTGACTGTGTGGATCACAATAAACTGTGGAAAATTCTGAAAGAGATGGGAATACCAGACTACCTTACTGGCCTCTTGAGAAACCTCTATGCAGGTCAAGAAGCAACAGTTAGAGCTGGACATGGAACAACAGACTGGTTCCAAATAGGAAAAGGAGTACGTCAAGGCTGTATATTGTCACCCTGCTTATTTAACTTCTATGCAGAGTACATCATGAGAAACGCTGGGCTGGAATAAACACAAGCTGAAATCAAGATTGCCGGGAGAAATATCAATAACTTCAGATATGCAGATGACACCACAAAAGGAGTACGTCAAGGCTGTATATTGTCACCCTGCTTATTTAACTTCTATGCAGAGTACATCATGAGAAACGCTGGGCTGGAGGAAACACAAGCTGGAATCAAGATTGCCGGGAGAAATATCAATAACCTCAGATATGCAGATAACACCACCCTTATGGCAGAAAGTGAAGAATAACTAAAGAGCTTCTTGATGAAAGTGAAAGAGGAGAATGATAAAGTTGGCTTAAAGCTCAACATTCAGAAAACTAAGATCATGGCATCTGGTCCCATCCCTTTTGGGAAATATATAGGGAAACAGTGGAAACAGTGTCAGACTTTATTTTTCTGGGCTCCAAAATTACTGCAGATGGTGATTGCAGCCATGAAATTAAAAGACACTTACTCCTTTGAAGGAAAGTTATGACCAACCTAGATAGCATATTCAAAAGCAGAGACATTACTTTGCTAACAAAGGTTAGCAGAGTAGTCAAGGCTTTGGTTTTTCCAGTGGTCATGTATAGATGTGCGAGTTGGACTGTAAAGAAAGCTGAGCACCCAAGAATTGATGCTTTTGAACTGTTGTGTTGAAGAAGACTCTTGAGAGTCCCTTGGACTGCAAGGAGATCCAACCAGTTCATCCTAAAGGTGATCAGTCTTGGGTGTTCATTGGAAGGACTGATGTTGAAGCTGAGACTCCAATAGTTTGGCAACCTCATGCAAAGCACTGACTTATTGGAAAAGACCCTGTTCCTGGGAAAGATTGAGGGCAGGAGGAGAAGGGGATGAAAGAGGATACGATGGTTGGTTGGCATCACTGGCTCAATAGACATGGGTTTGGGTGTACTCCAGGAGTTGGTGATGGACAGGGAGGCCTGGCATTTTGGGGTTCATGGGGTCACAAAAAGTTGGTCACAACTGAGCAACTGAATGGACTGAAATATGATTAAGACCATATTTTTCTACAGGACACAAAACAACGTTTAGCAATCTAATTGAATAACAAATTGTTTCTTAAAACTATTTTCAACACATGAAAAATAGCAAAAAAATTTTTTTAAATGTTTCACCAGAGTTTGTCAGAATGAATGTTACAAAATACTTAAAGATACATTAATGACAACAAATAGTGTACTAAGTATCAAAACTTGTCAGATGGAAAAACAATAGTACATAAATGTTAATTTTTAGGTTTTAAGTGTATTCATGTGTATCAAAGGAAAATTGAAAACTGACAGCTAGATATTAGACCAAACTGTTAATAAATAAAGCTTCAGAGTAAAGTCATAGCATAGAAAACTGAGAAATAGTACACACTGTTTAAGAAATGTCTGCAGTAGAAACCAAAGAAACTAGTAATTGAGAAGAAAAAAAGAAACTGGTAAAATAAAAATCCCCTGATAAAACTGATCAAGGAAAAAGAGATAAAGATAATTATGTAGGGAATGAGAAAGATGCTTAACAACACACACAGGGAAAAGAACATAAATCTCAATAGAAACTACTGTAGGAATCTTTATGTCCAATATATTTGAAAAAAGACAAATGGATGAATTTTGATAAAATCATAAATGACTTTTAAGTAAAATTTAGAAAACTGAATATACGTAGCAGCAGGTAAAAAAATCAGTAATTATTAAAGCCATTTATGCACAAATATAATACTATGAATTTATGAAAACTAATGAAACAAGAGAAAATTCCTGCCTTATATCAATTTTTCAAGGAACGGAGATAAATAAATTTCAAATTTTGATAGAAGAACTGATCTAGGCTATGCTACTCCCTTTTCTAAACATAGATACAGAAATTATAATATAAATTAGAATTAAGAATTATTCTGACACTTGTTAATATGTTGAAGGATGTTTTATTCAGGAATGTTGAGAAACATGTCAAGAAGATTTAAATAGGGGAGAGAAGTCCTGTTTGGCTCAACTTTGGCTGCAGTAAGAACAGATGGGGATTACAGCCAAGGTGCATGTTGGGGTGTGGGGGCAACTTTGCTGATGAATGGAAATTACTAAGAGGAGACATTAAGAGGAAGGCAAGTTCTTGGTGGGCTGACCAAATAGAATTGTTGTTGAGGGCAGGCAAGAGTGATTAGAATTAACCAGCTGAATAAATGGGGGTGGAACAAATAATAGAGAAGAAACTTGAAGTAAGCAATCATTTTTAAAATTTATTTATTTTTAATTGAAGTATGCTTGCTTTATAGAAAAGCAATCATTTTTAATTCACAAAAGAGATAATTACCTGAATGGAAAAAAAAAAACAAAAAACTACGGATTATCTAATAAGATTGTTTAGCAAGATCCTAAATACAGGTTAATGCTTCACAAGCATAAAAGTAATGTCCTCTGCCTTCTTAAAATTAGTGTTTAAGAAAGTTCAAATAAGCTGCATATCAACTAATATACCTTAAAAATAATTACTTGTTTAAATATAAAGATGAATTTAAAAGAAAAAATTGAAATGTTATCTTTGTACTCAATTTCTGCTCAAATAACTAAAAATAAATGTTCATGAGAACTATTCTCTTTTAATGTTTGAGAAACAATTTCATTTCATGAAATGTCTCTCAGTGAACTTAAAAATAATCAGAAAAAATAGCCCCATATAAATTGAAGTGAATATGAGTGTTGATTAAAATTAAACTCTGTACCAATATACTATTGACATTGTCTTTAACAAAACCATTAAAAATGATCAGAACCATTGTTCTCGTAAAACACAAGTCCCCAAATTTAAATTTGTTGAGCTCAGTTTGCCTAATGTACCCTAAATGTAATGTAAGTCATTAACAGGTTGAAATCAAACATCAAATTAATGTACTTGACAGAAAATCTCTGCTGGCAATAACAAAATTTAGAAGCTTAAACATGTGTGGAATTGAAAAGATAAAAGTTTTTCCCTGCAGATATGTCTTTCAGGATGAATAAAAATATTTGAGTAATCTTTGGGAAATATTTTGCTATAGCTTTAAGCAAGTAGTCCCAAGCTGCCTGCACTTCTATATACCAAAAGGGTTCCAAATACAATAAATTATTATTTAAAAATGATAGAAAGGATGAACCATTGCCAGTTGTATGTGTGTATGCCCATTCACATACATGTATATTTACATAAATATGTGCTTATATATGAGGACTTCCCTGGCAGCTCAGCAGTAAAGAATCCTCCTGCCAATGCAGGAGACATGGATTTGATCCCTTGGTCTGAGAGATTCCCTGGGGGACAAGATGGCAACTCACTCCTGTATTCTTACCTGGGAAATCCCATGGACAGAGGAACCTGGGGGGCTACAGTCTGTGGGGTCACAAAGAGCCTGACAGGAGTTAGCAACCGAACAACAAAAATGCTTACATAATATGTGTGTGTGTGTGCATGCATATATAAGGATATAAACAAAATTTGTATTGAAAGTTAATGTATGCATAAACATTGACTGCTTCTAAATTATATCTCCTTCCCCTTCCCAAAGATTAATTTTACAGGGAAACCTTAGGGGAAATGATATTTGTGTTCTTAAGAACAACAGTCTTTTACCAATTACAGTAAGAATTATCCTGATGCCATTCTGTGCTTAAAAGAGCTTACTTGCCATTTGATTGATCCCTGCTAACACATACATATCCCATCTTGGCAAATGATGTAATCAGCAATATATGTTTCAAAAAAGAAAGAAAAATAAGGTTACCTTGAGGAAAGAGACTACATCACACGGGATGACTGGCAGATCAAAGACAAAAAGTGAAGACAGAATAGCCACAGGCAATGCTTTGATTTTTTAATAGTCCCTTCCTGAATGTTTAACTTCCCTGTAGACAGAAAACCAAATTCCTATGAGACCCAAGTTTCTAAGAATTGAGCACCTGAGTAGATTCTGCATGGGATTAGGAGATGAAGAGGAATTTGTTGAGTGTTAAGCCAATGTACGCTGATAGATACTTAACAGCCATGCATTTATAAATATTTATAAGAACATATAATGATCAAGCACTGAGCCTGGCAGTAGAGATATAAGAGTAAGAAATTAAAATTAGGTTCAGAATCTCATGAAGCTTGTGTAAAGAAAAAAAAGTCATTATTGAAGGATAAAGGCCCTGAACATACTTGAGGACTAGAGAGAAAGCTCAAGAATGTGATGAGAGCATGGTCAACTGACACTTCACCTGATTTGTGTGACTTCAGCATAATGTGTTTAAATTTCATCAGATAATTTCCCTTTTTCTAGTTAGGAAGATGGGCAGCTGTGGAAATAGCATCAGATAAAAATCATAAGAAAAATAAAAAATGTAGCACAGATATGATCATGCAATATAAACAGAAATACAAAGAATGCATTGCTTATGATATTTGACTTTTTTTAAACTGTATTTTAACTCACCATAGAGCATGCCATCATATACTCTATGTGTAAGGATGACAAATGCATATCAATTTGTCTTATGTAAGATTTTTTCTTTAAGAACACAGAACCTTATGAAAAGATGCACAGCAAATAGATGAGTTACAATAGCAGAATGTATATTCAAAAGCAGAGACATTAGTTTGCCGACTAAGGTCCGTGTAGTCAAGGCTATGGTTTTTCCAGTAGTCATGTATGGATGTGAGAGTTGGACTGTGAAGAAGGCTGAGCGCGGAAGAATTGATGCTTTTGAACTGTGCTGTTGGAGAAGACTCTTGAGAGTCCACTCTGAAGGAGATCAGCCCTGGGATTTCTTTGGAAGGAATGATCCTAAACTGAAACTCCAGTACTTTGGCCACCTCATGCAAAGAGTTGACTCATTGGAAAAGACTCTGATGCTGGGAGGGATTGGGGGCAGGAGGAGAAGGGGACGACAGAGGATGAGATGGCTGGATGGCATCACTGACTCAATGGACGTGAGTCTGCGGGAGATGGTGATGGACAGGGAGGCTTGGTGGCTGCGATTCATGGGGTTGCAGTGAGTCGGGCACGACTGACCGACTGAACCGAACCGAACCAAACTGGGAAAGTAGAAGGAATTCTTTCCTTTATATATTAAAAAAATTTTTTTTGCCTTGCTAAGTAAATAGTAGTTTGGGATCGACAATTATTTTGATTAATCTATGTGTATTAACTCCCAGTGACATGTATTTCCATGAAATGAATGAATGTGTCCTTTCCCCTGACCAAATTCATATGTGCTCAGTGCTCAGTGCGCTTAGTTGCTCAGTCGTGTTTGACTCTTTGCAGCCCTTTGGACTATAGACAGCCAAGCTCCTCTGTCCATGGGAATGCTCTGGCAAGAATACTGGAGTGGGTTGCCATTTCCTTCTCCAAGGGATCTTCCGGGCCTCGGGAGTGAAGCTGCCCCTCCTGTTTCCTGCATTGCAGGTGGACTCTTGACCCCCTGAGCCATCAGAGACGCCCTAATTCATACGTTGAATCCCTAATCCCTAGTGTGGCAGTGTTTGGAGGTGGGGTCTTGGGAAGGAAATTGTGTTTGGATGAGGTCATGTTGGGTGGATTTCCCATGAATCATTGATACCCATGTAAGGGAATGAAGACAACAGAGTTGTCTTTGGGCCCTGTGATGATACAGTGAGACCATACTGTCCACAAACTAGGAAGCAGACCCTCATCAGAACTCAACCATCCTGATCCTCTCATCTCAGGCTTCCTGCTAGTCCCTGGTATTTTGTTACAATAGCCAAGCCAACTAAGACATGTACCAAAAATAGAATTTCAAATAGATGCTTCCTGGTTTCTGATATGAATGGAGACATTAGATATAAAATGAAAGAGATTCCATGTATTAATATAATTTAAATTATCAAGGTTCCTACTTTTAATTGATGTCAAAGCATTAGCAGAATCTTTTGTAAAGAATAGTGAAGCAATATTTTTTTATTTTATTGGAAAATAATATATTGCAAATATCATTGCTCCAAAGTTTATTTGAAAGCCCATTGTACTTGACTTTATGTGGTGTTTTAGTTATTTTAGTTCAATATCTATGAGGTGCCCACTGTGAACTTTAAATAACAAACCCATATTAATATGTAGGTTTGATATACCTGCCACTCTTATTCTGTTGTTTATAGTAAAATGTAACTTGTCCTCGGAACCCGTACAACATCTTCTAATCCTTTCTTACTTAGATTCCCATAATAACATCTATCTTCTTGCTTTCCTTTCTTAACCTGTCCTTCTCTAAGCCAGTTTCCACACTGTGTTATATGATCATTCTTAAAGGAGGCATCTGATCAAAATGCCTCCCTTCACAGAACGCTCAAGTGGATTACCATTTTACAAAGTAAAATCCATTCTCCTTTGGGCAGGCAATAAAGTCAGTGACAAAGGTTACCTGTTTATATTTCTTTTTTTTTTTTTTTTTTNCACACTGTGTTATATGATCATTCTTAAAGGAGGCATCTGATCAAAATGCCTCCCTTCACAGAACGCTCAAGTGGATTACCATTTTACAAAGTAAAATCCATTCTCCTTTGGGCAGGCAATAAAGTCAGTGACAAAGGTTACCTGTTTATATTTCTTTTTTTTTTTTTCTGTTTAACCCCTGGAAAAATAATAAACATAAATAATATATACCCACATATACTTATGTACATATTATGCATGTGCATATATATATACACACACACACACCATCACTGCACTGCAGCCATTTGAAATAATTTATTAGCTTTCCTACTATCCTTTATGAATTTTTAAAATTATTTTTTCACATATTTTTCTAGAGTTTTTAAATCTTGCTTCCCAATCTAACTTGATTAATACATTTCTTAATATTGCTTCCAGATAAAATTCATTTCACTTTTCGTTTTGGACAGCTGTAGAAGGTCACTTGTAAGATGTTACTATAATTATTCATTTGATTTTAATCCCAACATACTATGAATTTCTGAAAGGCAGAATTCTTAATCATGTTTGAAATACTGATTTTAACAGTGAGCATAGTAGCTATAGACAGAGTTCAGATTTTAAGTACTAAAGACATGCTATTTAAAAAACAATAAACAAGGAAAACATTCCATTTTATTTAAATTAAGTAAAAATGAAATATCTAAAGTGAATTAATTTTTAAATGTAAATCTATAGTACAGGATTCTGTTTTTAAATTGTAATAATTGGTACAGAGTATTTCCTAAACACTGAACGAAGAAATATGCAAGTTTAATAGAAGAAAATTTGACCATATATCAGTTGTTTTTCAAATTGCTATAAAAAATAAAATCAAGTTCCCTGTAAGGTGATTTGAGTGCTAATGCATTTTCTTCTTTGTCTTGAAAAAAAATTATGATGTTCTTTCCTAAACCAATGAAGTACTATATGTTTGATTGATTAAATCTTCTATTCAGTTAAATCAAATCTAAATAGTTATCAATGGTTTCTTAATGGTTGATTCATTACTCTATAGAATGGGATGATATCTTTTACAGAGTTTGGGTAAGAAATCAGTAATATTTTAGAATGCAAGCCTAGGCTTAAATACATCAATATATATGTAATAAGCCTTATTATTAAGACTCCCTTAGTTCAAGAGAACTTGATGACATATAAACTGTTCAGGGCTTCCCTGGTGCTCAGAGGTTAAAGTGTCTGCCTCTAATGCAGGAGACCTGAGTTCGATCCCTGGGTGAGGAAGATTCCCCTGGAGAAGGAAATGGCAACCCACCCCAGTATTCTTGCCTGGAGAATCCCATGGACAGAGGAGCCCGGTGGGCTACAGTCCAAGGGGTCACAAAGAGTCGGACACGACTGAGCGACTTAACTTTCACTGAACATTATAAGCTGTTCAAGAAAAAACTGTCATTTGATGTAATATAATAAGTTTTAAAATTTTTACATGGTGAACCTTAAATAAAAAAGTGATTGCAACTTAATGATTGACTTGAGGTATATTTCAAGACTGGATGTGAGTTAAATTAATGACACAACAACCAGATAATTAAGTAACTAAACTAGAATGATTTCCATTAAACCAGAGACTTGAATCTTAGTTTCTTACCTTATTTGTAGTAACTAAGTTAGTTAGGAACTCAAGATTACTTAAGAATAAAAATAAATATTTTACTTCACAAGGTCTGCTGAGATTTGAAAATTTGATTTTGATAGAATTTAGCTGAAAGGCTAAGTCACTCAAGTACTCCAGGAAAGCAGCACTGTGTTTAAGTAGATGATTTTTTTTTTCCTTTATCTCCCACCACAACCTGACATGCAACTTCAAATCAGAGAGTTGGCATTGAAGGTGAAAGAAAAAAAGCAACTTTATAAGGTAGGAATTTCGGAAGATGGGGCAGTCTTCCAGGCAACACTGATTAGAAAACATTCCTTTTACCACTTAATCCTCAGAGGCCTATGGAACATTTCACTCCACAGCTACATCTTTTCCTTCACGTACAAAGGGAATTTGCTTTTTCTTCTTCTAAGAAAACCAACAGAAGCTTGTTTCTAGGAGTTCAGCTCTGCACAAAATTTTTTTTAAGCTGTTAGGAACATTCACAACAACAGTGTAAGTATAATACCTGGATTAGGGAGAATGGAGGATGATTTGTACCTCAAGGATTAGACTTCATAATTTCTATTAGAAAACACATCAACTTCCTCTACTCAGCACATGCATTTTTCTGTTTCAAAGAATAATCAACTGGCTTAAATTAAATGAAACCTAAAGCCAGACTACAAAGCAGAAAATATCATACAAACAAAATATCAAATGAAGATGAGAACTGGTGTCCAGCAGCAAACATTAAAAAACAAAAAATTCCCATAATTTGGGAATTAAATGCTTATTAATACTGACCTTTTTATTATTCAATTTATCCTGGGGAAGGCAACCAGAACTATTTTATAGGATGAAAAGGCATTTGAATGAATATTTGAATTAAGTCTAGAGTTTCAAAGTTTAGAAATAAGGAAAGGCAAATAAAAATCAGAATCAAACACAGAAAATTACAGATATTTCTGTAAAAGGTACTTAGATCCAAGAGGGCTTTGCACTGTATTCATACATGACTTAAGTTCAGTAAGTGAACAGGCATTAGTAACAATATTGTGTAAATGATTAATATGATCAGAACTCAAGTAAACAAAATCCAGTTGAGCAACAGCTCCAAAAATCCATGACGAATGGATAGAAGATGGCACAGAGTCATTTAGGTGAGACCTGCTTAGGAGTTGAACTAGGGCAGTAGAGAGGAAATGAAGAAAAGACAGATGTAAGAAATAAAGAGCAGACAGGAATTCATAGTATTTGGCTACCTAAAGAATGTGTGCAAAAGAAAGGAAATGGATATAAAGAAGAGAGAGAGATGACTCTGAAGTTGGAGTCCAGGTGCCTGAACACTAGTATAGAGAAGCAAGTTGGTTTGGAGTGTAGGGTGATGGATTTTATGCTTAAGAAATACCAGTTCTTACTTGTTGTATTCTCAGTATATACTAAAATATATATATTAAATATATATTCTATAGTATATATACACACATAAAATATATATTTTTTGCATATAATATATACATTCTAATATAAAATATATACTTATATAATATATTCTATGATTATATAGAATATATAAGTGTGTATATATATATATTTATTTATGTATATACTGCAGATGGTGATTTCAGCAATGAAATTAAAAGATGCTTACTCCTTGGAAGGAAAGTTATGACCAACCTAGACAGCATATTAAAAAGCAGAGACATTACTTTGCCAACAAAGGTCTGTCTAGTCAAAGCTACGGTTTTTCCAGTGGTCATGTATGGATGTGAGAGAAAGCTGAGCGCTGAAGAACTGATGCGTTTGAACTGTGGTGTTGGAGAAGACTCTTGAGAGCCTCTTGAACTGCAAGGAGATCCAACTAGTCCATTCAAAAGGAGATCAGTCCTGGGTGTTCATTGGAAGGACTGATTCTGAAGCTGAAACTCCAGTACTTTGGCCACCTCATGCAAAGAGTTGACTCATTGGAAAAGACCCTGATGCTGGGAGAGATAGTGGGCAGGAGGAAAAGGGGATGACAGAAGATAAGATGGCCAGATGGCACCATCGACTTGATGGCCATGAGTCTGGGTAGACTCAGGGAGTTGGTGATGGACAGGGAGGCCTGGCGTGCTGAGATTCATGGAGTCACAAACAGTCTGACACGACTGAGTGACTGAACTGAACTGATATTTATATAATATATTCTATGATTATGATATATTCTATACCTGTTTATAAGTATAGAATAAAGTAATCTCTAGTTATAAAATAGTACAACATTGAAGATGCTAGTAATATTCTAGTGATTTTTTATTTAGTTTTTATTCTTTTGCTTTATTTTGGTTACAGACTCATTATACATAATAAAAAATGTGTAACATTTGAAATTGACAAATTAATATCTCCAATCCTCTTCCTGGATGCTATATCTAGGAGTAAAGTGAAAATTAACGAAGAAGTGCTGATATTACAGATTTCTTGAGTGAATGAATAAAATAACATTGCATTCTGGAATGCATGTGGTAAGTAAGCAAAGCTGGATACCCTAGTTTCAAGATTCTAGCAGGTTAATATCTGGTACATGGAAAGCACAAAATAATTCTTTAGCTCTTATCTGGTTTTGCAGATAATAAAATTTATCTTATTTAAATAAAATTTACTTTCTGGAATATTTGAATCAGTGTTCAAGGTTTGTAAATATGTAAGCATTTAAAATTTCATTTCATTTTGCTAGTGTCAGTTCAGTTCAGTTCAGTCACTCAGTCATGTCCGACTCTTTGCGACCCCATGAATCGCAGCACACCAGGCCTCCCTGTCCATCACCAACTCCCAGAGTTCATTCAGACTCACATCCATTGTCAGTGATGACATCCGGCCATCTCATCCTCTGTCATCCCCTTCTCCTCCTGCCCCCAATCCCTCCCAGCATCAGAGTCTTTGCCATAGATGGCTTCAATTAATAAACAGTAGTAGTTGAATATTTATCTTTTAAAAATTAGACTNGCCATCTCATCCTCTGTCATCCCCTTCTCCTCCTGCCCCCAATCCCTCCCAGCATCAGAGTCTTTGCCATAGATGGCTTCAATTAATAAACAGTAGTAGTTGAATATTTATCTTTTAAAAATTAGACTGCTTTTGAAGAACAAAAATCTTGATGATTTTGGTGTTCTGTTATTATTCAGAATTATGTAGCTATAGCCAAAGTTAGTGCTCCCATTGCATTAGGATATTACATAAAAATATGTAATATGAAAAAGAAAAAAAAATTCATTTCACAATGATATTACATTGTTTTTGTTCCCACTCATGTGAAATAATATTATTCTTGGATTTTCTACAGATATAGACTAGGAAATTACCTAGACCATTGACCTCAGATACTCATATGCAAACTGATAGCACTCTTTAGTTGATGAATTATATAACAAAATTATTGAAGCAAAAATCAATGTAATTATTCCAGAGACCCATATTGCCAGACAAATCTGAAACATAATCCTGAATCTTATTAAATTTGCTTTATACTTTATATGACGAACAAAGTAGAAAATCATATCAGTGCAAGCAAAATTACTACCAAAGCCTTTGACTGTGTGGATCACAATAAACTCTGGAAAATTCTGAAAGAGATGGGAATACCAGACCACCTGACCTGACTCTTGAGAAACCTATATGCAGGTCAGGAAGCAAC
>SJYX01022425.1:52209-67982 GCA_006410675.1 Oreotragus oreotragus
CTCTTGCTTTTTCGATGATCCAGCAGATGTTGGCAATTTGATCTCTGGTTCCTCTACCTTTTGTAAAACCAGCTTGAACATCAGGAAATTCATGATTCACGTATTGCTGAAGACTGGCTTGGAGAGTTTTGAGCATTACTTTACTAGTGTATGAGATGAGTGCAATTGTGTGGTAGTTTGAGCATTCTTTGGCATTGCCTTTCTTTGGAATTGGAATGAAAACTGACCTTTTCAAGTCCTGTGGCCACTGCTGAGTTTTCCAAATTTGCTAGCATATTAAATTGAACACTTTCACAGCATCATCTTTTAGGATTTGAAATGGCTCTACTGGAATCCAACACATCGACTAGCTTTGTTCATAGTGATGCTTCCTAAGGCCCACTTGACTTCACATTCCAGGATGTCTGGCTCTAGGTGAATGATCACACCATCATGTATTACTGCTTAAACACACAGCAAGTTAATTGCAGTTACAGTCTAATATTGACAAAAAAGATAAGCAAGCACCATCCATATTCTTATGATAACCAGTATTATAGCAAGATATCTTCAGTAGGCCTTCTGAAAATAAAGCAGAAAGGACCTTAATAATAAATCTACTAAGTCCCTACCCACTTTAGAAGCAAGAGGAGGCATTGTCACCATTATTTTAGGGGTGCTTTTGTTTGCTGAAAGGTTACTCTTTCCATTTTTATAGTTATATTCTTGTAAACATAGAAGGGTTCCTCCAGGGAAAAACATTTGGAAAAATTCGGGATGCCTGTAAGAGCCATAAACAGGTTTTTCCTTTTGCATTTTATATCTATGTGGATACGGAATTTTAAAATCTACTCTTGTGCATTTTGGAGCAGGTGAAAGAAACTTCAGAGAGAGGGAAAATCAGAAAGTATTTTTGACCCAGGGATTGCCACCACTCCTATTATATATCGTGGGAAAGTACATGATTTTGGGATGGATAACATGGACATTGTGGAAAGTAAGTATAGTTGAGTCATGTTGTAGTATCCTAACAAAGGGTCTTCTCAACAGGCTAGAATTTATAGTAAAAAAATTGGCTAGGAATGAGAACCCGAGAACCCATGATGGTGGGAGCTTTGGTTGGAAAGGTGCAGAGGGAGATGTTGGGTCAACACCAAGCCTTCTCCATCAACTGATTGGGCAGCTTTGTAGGGACCCATCATAAACCTATATGCACTCTACAAGAAGTACAGCATTGGGGTGTTTATCATTCAGAAAACATCTGCAGCCAGACAATATAAGGCAGAAAAGCAGTAACCACCAACAGAAAGGAAACTGCTTCCTTACAAGCCTCATATAAAAAATCAGTATTGGGATTTCACTGGCAGTCCAGTGGTCAAGGCTTTGTGCTTCCTGTCCAGGGATACAGGAGGTGCAAGTTCAATCCGTATTTGAGGAACTAAGATCCCACATGTCACATGGCCAAATAAAAATAAGTAAATAGGACACACACAATCACATATATGTAAAATTTTAAAGTAAGCAATACTAAAAAAAAAAAAAAAAGATGTGTGCCCAGAGGAACTAGTGTTAAGAAGATCAAAGAAGGAGGAATTCCAAATTCTTTGAGCCAAAGTTTTGTCTGTGTTGGAGTAAAAGGAAAAGTTTAAATGCACAATATAATTGGAGATTTATACTGAGAAGGCAATGGCACCCCACTCCAGTACTCTTGCCTGGAAAATCCCATGGACAGAGGAGCCTGGTGGGCTGCAGTCCATGGGGTCGTAACTTCACTTTCACTTTAGCTTTTCACTTTCATGTATTGGAGAAGGAAATGGCAACCCACTCCAGTGTTCTTGCCAGTAGAATCCCAGGGACAGGGGAGCCTGGTGGGCTGCCATCTACGGGGTCGCACAGAGTCAAACATGACTGAAGTAACTTAGCAGCAGCAGCAGAATTACATTTAATAGCTGTAAGTAGCCAGAAAATAACATAATATGCCCCAAATATGTCATAGCCCAGATTATATTAGTTATCTATTGCTACTTATAAAAATCTTCCATTATTTATGTAGAATTCATTTTAGATTTGTGGGAACCTCAGATCACAAATTTTAGTGTACACTTATTGTAGCTTATTTTTTGTAATAATTTTTGGAATTTATTGTTTTGCTAAATTGTTTTCTTCTCTTATAGGTACTCAATATAATATTATGGGAAAACATTGAATATTAGATATTAATATCTCATAATAAATATACAATAGAGACCCCAGATTTCCAGTTTTATATTATAATTTATTTAATATTGTATATTTATTCGTGGAGTAAGTGTACATGTTTACTGGATACTTTTTTCTTAGACCCAATGAATTAAAAAACAGAGACCCTCATTATTGTTGTAATGTCATGTGCAAATTCTTCCCTTATTAATAATACACCTATCTTGTAAATATTATCAGATAGCACATGACATGTAGTAAATCCTCATATTGATGAAAGCATTACAATAAATATGAATACAAATAGGTCAAGTTTTGGTTTACCATGCGATCTTTACATATAAATGATAAATATGAGTAAATCTTTGAAACAAAAATCACTATTTTATTTTCCTTGAATGGACTACTTACTTGAACTTTATTTCATCCTTAGTTTAATCATGTTTAAATTGCCAGCAGTATTCAAAGTCTCAGCTTTAGATATAGGACAGCGAGTTCTTTACATCATGGCCTACTAGAATACTGTACTGGGAAAGGCTATGAGAAAAGTGTTTGGAGATTTTGGGACTTGAAATATCTCATTTATGATTGTCAGCCATTACTTTATCTGTTAATACCTCCCTCAGAAGAACAAAAGCAGTTAAAAGTGACATTCTTTAGATTTACAATAATATTAAAACTTCTTAAAAAAAAAAAAGACATTAGGTATATATACATAGTAAGTCATTCCAAGGACCATCAAAGCCTTTATTCTAACCATTCTACCAAATAGATGGAAAAAAATGAAAAAAGTGACAGACTTTATTTTTTTGGCCTTCAAAATCACTGCAGAATATGACTGCAGTCATGAAATTAAAAGACGCTTGCTTCTTGGAAGAAAAGCTATGACCAAACTAGACAGCATATTAAAAGCAGAGACATGACTTTGTCGAAAAGGGTCCGTATAGTCAAGCCATGGTTACCCATAGTAACCATGTACTGATGTGAGAGTTGGACCATAAAGAAGGCTGAGCACTGAAGAATTGTGGTGCTATGGTGCTGGAGAAGACTCTTGAGAGTTCCTTGGACAGCAAGGAGATCAAACCAGTCAATCCTAAAGGAACTCAGCCATGAATATTCATTGGAAGGACTGATTCTGAAGCTGAAGCTCCAATACTTTGGCCACCTGATGCAAAGAGCCAACTCATTGGAAAAGACCCTCGTGCTGGGAAAGATTGAAGACAGGAGGAGAAGGGGATGACAGAGAATGACATGGTTGGATGGTGTCATTGACTCAATGGACATGAATTTGAGCAAACTCTGGGAGATAGTGAAGGACACATAAGTCTGGTGTGCTGCAGTCCATGATGTCCCTAAGAGTCGGACACGACTGAGTGAGTGAACATTAGTTCTACCAAATCTGTTCCTCCAATTAAAATAAATAAATTTATATTAAAAAAACCTGTTCCCAGCAATAACATTCACATTTCTAAATTAAATAAGTACTTTAAAAGCTCTATTAAAATTATGTAGCTAATAGACTTACTGTCCTAGAATGTCTACAATATTACTAAACTTCTAAATAATTATGCTATGTGGTGGCAGTTTAGTCACTAAGTCATGTCCTACTCTTGCAATTCAATGGACTGTAATCCACCAGGCTCCTTGGTACGTGAGATTTTCCAGACAAGAATACTGGTGTGGGTTGCTATTTCCTTCTCCAGGGGATCTTCCCAACACAGGGATGGAGCTTGTGTTTCCCGCATTGGCAGGTGTATTCTTTTACCATTGAACCACGAGGAAAGCCCAATTATGCCATATATTTACTCTAATAAATATTTTTTGTTTATATATCATGAAATTGTGGTTAGATAACATTCTTAGATTGATAAAAAACAAATCAAAGTTTAAAAATTGTGATAATGTGTGGCTAGGGTCAGGTTCCCTCGTAGCTCAACTGGTAAAGGATCTGACTGCAATGTGGGCAACCTGGGTTTGATCCCTGGGTTGGGAAGATACCCTGAAGAAAGGAAAAGCTACCCACTCCAGTATTCTGGCTTAGAGAATTCCATAGACTGTAATAGACCATGGGGTTCCACAGAGTCAGACACGACTGAGTGACTTTCACTTTTCAAGGTCAGGTAGACTCGTAAAGACTATATTTAAATCATCAAAATTAGAGACAGTGTGAACCTTTGCTGTAAGAATAGTATATGTAATATAAAGATTAAAAAACATGAATTTTTTGGAAAGTAATTAATATTGATAAAAATGTCCAGTAAAATGAACGCTTTGAGATTCAAACTTATGAGGTTTGTGGTGTCACATAACTTCCAAGGGTATTTTGAAGAGAGGACAGGTTTGCAGAAAGTGAAGGTCAAAGTAGATCATGAGGATGATTTAATGTTATCTACTCAGAAATAGAATGACAGCATTGTTTGATGCACAAGGCTGGGCACTTATAGAGAGATAAGAAATTCTCAAATAATTAGTATTCAGTTCAATTTAGTTCAGTCGCTCAATCGTGTCCGACTCTGCGACCCCATGAATTGCAGCACGCCAGGCCTCCCTGTCCATCACCAACTCCCAGAGTTCACTCAGACTCACATCTGTCGAGTCGATGATGCCATCCAGCCATCTCATCCTCTATCATCCCCTTTTCTTCCTACCCCTAATCTCTCCCAGCATCAGAGTCTTTTTCAATGAGTCAGTTCCTCACATGAGGTGGCCAAAATACTGGAGTTTCAGCTTTAGCATCATTCTTTCCAAAGAACTACATGAGACCAAAACATTTTTTTACATTGATTAACATGCAAATCATTATTTTTGCATAATTAATTTCCATTCAAAAATATATTTTAATAAAGAACAGCATCAATGACATATTTTATACTGTACCTCGAAAAGTTAAAAAAAAATATTTTGGGAACACATGAGCTGACTTTAATGAATTTCTTAATCATATATGTTTAATAATATGTTGCTACTTTTTGAAGATTGTATTTTTTGGTGATGCGTTCTTTTATATTGTTATATATTTTTTCTTTTTCATAAAAATGCCAACCAATTTCTTCCAGGTTACATTTTCTGGTTAATGAGAAAATTGTTGACACTTTAAATTGCTTTTTCTCCATAGACCACAATTTTTAGCTATTTTTGAATGATAAATTCTTTATGATAAACTAAAAATGCTTTAGTATATAGTTCATTGAGTTTTGACAAGATATACCATGTATAACCAACACCAGGTTTAAGTATGTAGTGTATATTTATATGTAATCTCAGAAAATCCCTTGGACCTCATTTATTTATGTCTTCTCATACCCACCATCTTGATAACCAAAATTTTGATTTATATCTTTATGCAATAGATTTGTCCCTTACAGAATTTTGCATGAATGGAATAATAACAGTATGTACTCTTTTGTATCTTGCTTCTTCCACTGAGAAAATTTTCTTCATATTGTAGTGGGTAGAATACTTCATTCTTTTTATTTGAATAGGTTATTTTCTATATGATTATATCGAATATATTTATTCAAGTGTACACAGACCATTAGTTTGATTCCAGTTTCTGTATGTATATTAGTATTGATAAAAATGTTAAGTAAACTGAACCCTTTGAGATTCAAGCATCTGACTATATATATATATATATATATACATATAATATAATATATATATTATAATTTGAAATTAAACATTTACTATTTATATACAGCATACATTTTGTATATAAATAGTAAATGTTTAATTTCTAATTATAATATATTAATAGGCTTTCCTGGTGGCTCAGATGGTAAAGAATGCACCTGTAATGCAGGAAACCTAGGTTTGATGTCTAGGTTTGGAAGATCCCCTGGAGGAGAGCAAGGCAATCCACTCTAGTGTCCTTGCCTGGAGAATCCCCATAGACAGGGGAGCCTGGCAGGCTACAGTCCATGGGATCACAGGGAGTCAGACAGGACTGAGCAGCTAGTCACATTTATATACAGCATAATCCTGTTTTTCCCCAAATGATTGTAGAATGCAGCATGTTCAGTTTTCCAAATAGTCACTCAGCTCAGTTCAGTTGCTCAGTCATGTCCAACTATTTGTGACCCCATGAACTGCAGCATGCCAGGCCTCCCTGTCCATCACCAATTCCCCCAGTTCACTCAGACTCACGTCCATCGAGTCAGTGATGCCATTCAGCCATCTCATCCTCTGTTGTCCCCTTCTGCTCCCAGTCCCTCCCAGCATCAGAGTCTTTTCCAATGAGTCAGCTCTTCACATGAGGTGGCCAAAGTACTGGAGTTTCAGCTTCAGCATCATTCCCTCCAAAGAAATCCCGGGGCTGATCTCCTTTAGAATGGACTGGTTGGATCTCCTTGCAATCCAAGGGACTCTCAAGAGTCTTTTCCAACACCACAGTTCAAAAGCATCAATTCTTTGGTGCTCAGCTTTCTAGATTTCTAAGAAAATCAAGCTCTAATATATGCTAAACAAAACAATGCGCTATGATAGATTGTCTATTACTTGTTATTTATTGTAATGTAGATTTTATTCAGCAACACAATTCTGTACACAGCATACCTTACAGATGCATAACAAATTGAATATGTATCAACCTGTAATGGAAATTTTTAATAACTACAAAAGAAATCAAATGTTTGACTTACATGTCATATCAGCCTAATGCCCAAGTCAAATACACAAAATTTTGCTTGTGGCATCTTTTTTTTCTTTACTGAGTGGTAACTTCTATAGCATCTGCATTACAAAAATCCATAAAAGTTGGTTTGTCACATTAAAGAAAACTTTATGTGACTTGCCTTATGTCACATAAAGCAAGTTATAGAAATTATCCCAAGCCTACTGCTTGATGTCTTCATTAAGACGTGTCTGCTAAATCACTTTAACCGTGATTCAACTCTTTGCCACCCTACAGACTGTAACAGCCCACCAGGCTCCTCTGTCCATGGGATTCTCCTAACAAAAATACTGGAGTGGGTTTTCATCTCCTCCAGGGGATCTTCCTGATTCAGGGATTGAACTTGTCTCTCTTATGTCTCCTGCATTGGCAAGAGGGTTCTTTACCACTGTACCACCTGGGAAGCCCTAAGTGAAACAGTATTATATAATGAATGTCATATGTACATTTTCAAGTTCGTAAATGTGTGACTAAGTGAACCTATTCCTAAAAGAGAAATTACAACCTTTCTGTGTCTTATTTCCAGTTTTGACCTGTAGCATGCCACTTTTACATACTGCATGGACCTTCGTTGTGTCCCTAGATTGCACCAAGTTTCTTTCTTTTTTTTAAATCTCAAACTACTTAATTTTTTGTTTATGTATTTTAATTGGAGGAAAATCACTTTACAATGTTGTGATTGTTTCTGCCATATCTCAATGCAAATCAGTTATACCTATACATATATACCCTCCTTCCTAAGCATCCCTTGCCTCCTCCCATCCCATCCTACTAGGTCATCACAGAGTACCTGGCAGGGCTCCCTGTGTTATACAGCAACTCCTCAGCAGCTACCTATTTTCATATGAAAGTGAAAGTGAAAGTTTCTTAGTTGTGTCCCACTCTTTGTGACCCCATGGATTATGCATTCCATGGTCTTCTCCAGGCCAGAATACTGAAGTGGGTAGCCTTTCCCTTCTCCAGAGGATCTTCCCAGCCCAGGGATCAAACCAAGATTTCCCACATTTTAGGCAGATTCTTTACCAGCTGAGCCACAAGGGAAACCCATTTTACATATGAAGTGAAGTCGCTCAGTTCAACTTTTTGCAACCCCACAAACTGTAGCCTACCAGGCTTCTCAGTCCGTGGGATTTTCCAGGCAAGACTACTGGAGTGGGTTGCCATTTCTTTCTCCAGGGGATCTTCCCAACCCAGGGATCGAACCCGTGNCAAAAATCCATAAAAGTTGGTTTGTCACATTAAAGAAAACTTTATGTGACTTGCCTTATGTCACATAAAGCAAGTTATAGAAATTATCCCAAGCCTACTGCTTGATGTCTTCATTAAGACGTGTCTGCTAAATCACTTTAACCGTGATTCAACTCTTTGCCACCCTACAGACTGTAACAGCCCACCAGGCTCCTCTGTCCATGGGATTCTCCTAACAAAAATACTGGAGTGGGTTTTCATCTCCTCCAGGGGATCTTCCTGATTCAGGGATTGAACTTGTCTCTCTTATGTCTCCTGCATTGGCAAGAGGGTTCTTTACCACTGTACCACCTGGGAAGCCCTAAGTGAAACAGTATTATATAATGAATGTCATATGTACATTTTCAAGTTCGTAAATGTGTGACTAAGTGAACCTATTCCTAAAAGAGAAATTACAACCTTTCTGTGTCTTATTTCCAGTTTTGACCTGTAGCATGCCACTTTTACATACTGCATGGACCTTCGTTGTGTCCCTAGATTGCACCAAGTTTCTTTCTTTTTTTTAAATCTCAAACTACTTAATTTTTTGTTTATGTATTTTAATTGGAGGAAAATCACTTTACAATGTTGTGATTGTTTCTGCCATATCTCAATGCAAATCAGTTATACCTATACATATATACCCTCCTTCCTAAGCATCCCTTGCCTCCTCCCATCCCATCCTACTAGGTCATCACAGAGTACCTGGCAGGGCTCCCTGTGTTATACAGCAACTCCTCAGCAGCTACCTATTTTCATATGAAAGTGAAAGTGAAAGTTTCTTAGTTGTGTCCCACTCTTTGTGACCCCATGGATTATGCATTCCATGGTCTTCTCCAGGCCAGAATACTGAAGTGGGTAGCCTTTCCCTTCTCCAGAGGATCTTCCCAGCCCAGGGATCAAACCAAGATTTCCCACATTTTAGGCAGATTCTTTACCAGCTGAGCCACAAGGGAAACCCATTTTACATATGAAGTGAAGTCGCTCAGTTCAACTTTTTGCAACCCCACAAACTGTAGCCTACCAGGCTTCTCAGTCTGTGGGATTTTCCAGGCAAGACTACTGGAGTGGGTTGCCATTTCTTTCTCCAGGGGATCTTCCCAACCCAGGGATCGAACCCGTGTATCCCACATTGGAAGCAGACACTTTACCCACTGAGCCAATAGTGTATATATGTCTATGTTACTTTCTTCATTCATTTCACTCTCTCCTTCCCCCACTGTGTCCACAAGTCCATTCTCCATATCTATGTCTTCATTGCTGCTGCTAAGTCACTTCAGTCTGTCCGACTCTGTGTGACCCCATAGATGGCAGCCCACCAGGCTCCCCCATCCCTGGGATTCTCCAGGCAAGAATACTGGAGTGGGTTGCCATTTCCTTCTCCAGTGCATGAAAGAGAAAAGTGAAAGTGAAGTCGCTCAGTCTGTCCGACTGTTAGCGACCCCATGGACTGCAGCCCACCAGGCTACTCCGTCCATTGGATTTTCCAGGCAAGAGTACTGGGGTGGGGTGCCATTGCTTCCTTGCAAATGGGTTCATCATTATTGCACCAAGCTTTTTTTTTTTTCTTTCTGATTTAAACTTTCATGCATTCTATTTCTTCTGCTACAAATACCTTTCTAGCTCCCTCACCACCTCTCACACTCCTGAGTAAGTCCCAAACCATGATTCATATCTGCCCACTCTCACTAGATGAGATTTCCGGGCTTTTAAGTTCATATTCAATATTTAATTACATCTGCAAGCCTTTCTGTTTTCTTAAAGTGGAATCCTTCATGGATGCTGTCGTCATTGTCTGTGTCGTTTACCAGTATGTGTGACAATTAAATGCTGACATATTGGAGATAATCAGTAATTATTATAAAAGAATTATCCAAAATTTATACTAAAATAATATTTAATGTAATTTTCCTTAATTAGAGAAGGTAATGTTCTATTTATATACTTTTATTTATCACCATCAATAAAAATACAATAGTAAAGAGATAAATGTGCAATGTGTTCCAGATAGGAAAATACACGTTCCAAGACCCCCAAGGAACACCTTAAACTGAGGATAGTACCAAGCCCTATATATACTATGATTTTTTTCCCTATGCTAATGGGCAGGTAGAGTATACAGCATGGATATACCTGAGAAAAGAATGATTAATGCCCAAAGGCAGGCTGGAGCAGAGCAGCACATGACTAGGACTTACTGCTCAGAAATATGCTCAATTTTAAACATATAAATTGATTTCTAGGATTTTTCATTCAGTGTTTTCTGACCATGGATAACTGAAACTATCTAAAGCAAAATAGGATAAAGAGGAACTACTGTAGACTTGAACATATTATTAAAATTGTTACTTCAAAGTGCATTGTGATAAAATTTACCACAATGACATTTAAACTATACATTTTTACTAGTTGTGTGGTATTATAATTGAATTAGTAATTTTAATTTCTTGAGGATTGAGAGTCTATCTTACCGTCAGTGACAGCGGTCTCAAGACTGGGATTTTAAGAGACAGAAATATGTGTAAATTACATACATAAATGTTATTCTTTAAGGTGATAGTTTTGTTTTTACCAAGGAATGAAAGACATAAACAAAATTCTTATTTTATCTAGTTATAAATGATTGTTGGCAAAATTTATCTCAGAAAATTAGTATATAACATGCAAATATATGTGTATACAGATTGATGTATATTTATCCATATTCATAATCTGTGATGCAGCATGTTTATTCTCAACCTGAGCAAATCAAAAGGAAATGCCATTTTTATATGAATTCAAATGGTTGTTCATGATTGTCTGTATCAGTATGACAAATATATCATTTCAAATATAATTTTATGTGTGCACACGTGTGTGTGTGAGAGACAGATGCAGAATTTGAGAGTATGTACGTAAGCTCCTCAAGCAGACACCTGATATAACTTTCTTCACCCCAGATTAGCTGTTAAAACATTTATTTAGAAACAATGTTTTATTCTATTACAGAAAAATAAATGACAAGACAAAATATTCAGTCTTTCTGCCATTCCATCTAACTTGATGATGCAATCACTATGGATAGTAAAGTGATTCCATGAAACACACATATACACAGATGCACACTTATTGGTACATGCCACCTACAAGCACACTTTTTAAAGTTTCAAAGTCATTTCTGTTTCCTTTTCCTGATGAGCATTGTACATGGTGGTTCACAGTTTAATTTCCAGTGCTAAACCCTATGTTGTTCTGACACCATTCTAGCTATTAATATGGTCGATATTGCACTTAGGCTTATCTGAATAATCCTGTTTATCTGAGTAATTCTAGTCTTTTTCAGGAGTGAAATATAAGACTGTCATATTTTATTAGCTAATGATGGAAATGTATCTTTAGGAACAGAAGAGACAAACCCTTTTGTTTCTATTCTACACAGTTCAAAGAATTTCTGCTACCATTTTTCTCTGTTGTCACATTTAAGGAATTTATTTCAACATTCTATGTCTAATGTTGTAGGTAAATATAAAATGTATTAAAATACTATTTTTGTGCAAGTTCTAAGGGCCAAACAAGTATCTTTTATCTCTTTTATAATGAAAACTGGTGAGCACAACTCCTTTTGATGTAATTTTGAAGAGTCCTTGTTCTTAAAAAATGGGTTGTTAATGATCAGCTAGGTTACCAATTCTCTTATGAAATTAAAACTCTTTTTGATCTACAACTTTGAGGCAAAATATTCTATAAGATAATGAACAGTCTGTCACCTCATTAAGCCCCTCACATCCTTTAGTGAGCCAAATCAACATCCTGGATGTGTAAAATTTCTCAGAGATGCGTGCTGAATTTAACCGAGACCATGTACTGTATTGTCCTTTTGTCTCACACGTCGGTTTTTATCAGCACAAACTACAGTAAAGAGTATTCTTTTATTTTCTATCATTAATACATTCACTAAATACCTCTGAATTCTGCCTTACATTTATATGGGTGTATCTTTCCTTTTCTCGTTGCCTTTAGCTTCTCTTCTTTTTTCAGCTATATGTAAGACCTCCTCAGACATTCATTTTGCTTTTTTGCATTTCTTTTCCTTGAAGATGGTATTGATCACTGGCTCCTATACAATGCCACGAACTTAGTCCACAGTTCTTCAGGCATGCTGTCTATCAGATCTAATCCCTTGAATCTATTTCTCACATTCACTGTATAATCATAAGGGATTTGATTTAGATCATACCTGAATGGTCTAATGGTTTTCCCTACTTTATTTAAGTCTGAATTTGGCAATAAGGAGTTCATGATCTGAGCCACAGTCAGTTCCCAGTCTTGTTTTTGCTGACTGTATAGAGCTTCTCCATGTTTGGCTGCAAAGAATATAATCAGTCTGATTTCAGTATTTATCATCTGGTGATGTCCATGAGTCTTCCCTTGTGTTATTGGAAGAGGGTGTTTACTATGACAAGTGTGTTGTCTTGGCAAAACTGTGTTAGCCTTTGATCTGCTTCGTTTTGTACTCCAAGGCCAAATTTACCTGTTACTCCAGGGATCTCTTGATTTCCTACATTTGCATTCCAGTCCCCTATAATGAAAAGGACATCTTTTTTGGGTGTTAGTTCTAGAAGACCTTGTAGGTCTTCATAGAACCGTTCAGTTTCAGCTTCTTCAGCATTACTGGTTGGCACATAGACTTGGATTACTGTGATCCTCAATAGTTTTCCTTGGAAACAAACAGAGGACATTCTGTTTTTTATTTTGAGATTGCCCCAAAGTACTACATTTCGAACTCTTTTGTTGACCATGATGGCTACTCCATTTCTTCTAAGGGATTCTTGCCCACAGTAGTAGACATAATTCATCTGAGTTAAATTCACCCATTCCAGTCCCTTTTACTTCGCTGATTCCTAAAATGTAAACATTCACTCTTGCCATCTCCTGTTTGGCCATTTCCAATTTACTTTGATTCATGGACCTAACATTCTAGGTTCCTATGCAATATGGTTCTTTACAGAATTGGACTTTACTTCTATCACCAGTCACATCCACAACTGGGTATTACTTTTGCTTTGGCTTCATCTCTTCATTCTTTCTGGAGTTATTTTTCCACTGTTCTCCAGTAGCATATTGGGCACCTACTGACCTGGGGAATTCATCTTTCTGTGTCTTATCTATCTGCCTTTTTATACTGTTCATGGGGTTCTCAAGGCAAGACTACTGAAGTGGTTTTCCATTCCCCTTTCCAGCAGACCATGCTTTGTCAGAACTGTCCACCATGACCTGTCCATCTTGGGTCAAGATTGCTGGAGAAATATCAATAACTTCAGATATGCAGATGACACCACCCTTATGGCAGAAAGTAAAGAAGAACTAAAGAATCTCTTGATGAAAGTGAAAGAAGAGAGTAAAAAATTTGAATTAAAACTCAACATTCTGAAAATTAAGCTCATGGCATCCAGTCCCATCACTTCATGGCACACAGATGGGGAAACAATGGAAACAGTGAGAGACTTTATTTTGGGGGGCTCCAAAATCACTGCAGATGGCTACTGCAGCCATGAAATTGAAAGACTCTTTCTCCTTGCAGGGAAAGCTATGACCAACCTAGGCAGCATGTTAAGAAGCAGAGAGACATTACTTTGCCAACAAAGGTTCATCTAGTCAAAGCTATGTTTTTTCTAGTACTAATGTATGGATGTGAGAGTTGGACTATGAAGAAAGCTGAGTGCCAAAGAATTGATGCTTTTGAACTGAGGTATTGGAGAAGACTCTTGAGAGTCCTTTGGACTGCAAGGAGATCCAACCAGTTTATCCTAAGGGAAAACATGCCTGAATATTCATTGGAAGGACAGATGCTGAAGCTGAAGCTCCATAATTTGGCCATCTGATGTGAAGAACTGATGCCCTGGAAAAGACCCTGATGCTATGAAAGATTGAAGGCAGGAAAAGAATTGGGATGACAGAGGATGAGATGGTTGGATGGCATCACCGACTCAATGGACCTGAGTTTGAGTAAGCTCCAGGATTGGTGATGGACAGGGAATCCTGGTGTGCTGCAGTCCATGGGATCACAAAGAGTCAGACATGACTGAGTGAATGAACTGAACTAAACTGTCTTACATGCAAATAGTTAAGTATGCACTTATTCATCCCCTGACAGAAGTGATATAGTGACATTCATGCTGCATTATATCAGATGATACATGATGTTAGTTTGGTCTATTATTGATGTAATCTTTAATCCCTTGGTTATTATGGTGTCAACCAAGTGTCTAGTCTGTAAATTTATGCTTATAATAAGTAAGTTTATAGAGATATTTTGAACTCTAAAACTATCTTATTCATCATAAAGATTTCACCCCCATCTTTAGCATTCACTGATGATTCTTTGCTAAATCAACCTTGAGGACGGGAAAGTGATGATTTCATAATTCTGTCATTCCTTCCAAAATTTTTTTATTATATTCTTCTTATAAGGAAAACATTTTCCCCGAAACACCTCCCATCTATTTTACATAGGAATATAAGAAAAAGTTGCATTGATTCTATACCAAAATTTGGAAAGAATTGGAAATATTAATGCACTAAAAGCATCATACATGCAGTTTTATTTTTTCCATTTATTTCGTTTCTCTGTGGCCACATTAAGCAAAAATAGAAACATTATTTAAAAACTTTTATTTGCTTTGTAGTACATTTTTTATGTTGCTGTGATACATTTGACCAATAATTAGAGTTTAATAAAATGTGTCCTTAAACCTCCAAGGGATTCTTTAACCTTAAGGAGTTAAGAAATTAGTTGTGAAGTATTTTTTAATGGTGTGTGTATGTATGTAAAATCTCTTAAAGGTATCTTGGATACATAGCATTTTATATATCATGAAAAATATTTTTGTCATGTTTCCCTATCTTTTGAGGGATAATTGTATACATGTAACTGATAAAATTCTTAGCATAAGAGTATCAAAACACTTTCACTGTGTCTTTACCTTAAAAAAAAAAATACTGTAGTATTGGGAATCCAAAAATTTCTACAATCACTGGGCCTCATAACTATGTTACCTAACAGGGGAAAGGAGGATAAAGTACTAATTAGGTTAAGGACTTTGAGATAAGGAGATTATTGATGTGAGCCCTCACTAAACACAGATCAGTCCATCAGTTGCTTCGACTCTTTGTGACCTCATGAATCGCTGGACACCAGGCCTCCCTGTCCATCACCAACTCCCAGAGTTCATTCAGACTCACTTCCATCGAGTCAGTGATGCCATCCAGCCATCTCATCTCACGTCCCCTTCTCCTTCTGCCTCCAATCCCTCCCAGCATCAGAGTCTTTTCCAGTGAGTCAACTCTTCACATGAGGTGGCCAAAGTACTGGAGTTTCAGATTTAGCATCATTCCTTCCAAAGAAATCCCAGGGCCTACTTGGAGAATTTTGAGCATTATTTTACTAGCATGTGAGATGAGTGCAATTGTGTGATAGTTTGAGCATTGTTTGGCATTGCATTTCTTCGGGATTATAATGTAAACTCTCCTTTTCCAGTCCTGTGGCTACTGCTGAGATTTCTAAATTGCTGGTATATTGAGTTCAACACTTTCACAGCATCATCTTTCAGGATTTTAAACAGCTCAACTGAAATTCCACCACCTCCACTAGCTTTGTTTGTAGTGATGCTTTCTAAGGCCCACTTGACTTCACATTCCACAATGTCTGGTTCCTGTC
>SJYX01022425.1:72220-82906 GCA_006410675.1 Oreotragus oreotragus
AACAGAGATCATTCTGTCGTTTTTGAGATTGCATCCAAGTACTGCATTTTGTACTCTTTTGTTGACCATGATGGCTACTCCATTTCTTCTAAGGGATTCCTGCCCACAGTAGTAGATATAATGTTCATCTAAATTAAATTCACCCATTCCAGTCCATTTTAGTTCGCTGATTCCTAGAATGTCAACGTTCACCCTTGCCATTTCTTGTTTGACCACTTCCAATTTGCCATCTCTTTCAGAATTTTCCACAGTTTTTTGTGATCCACACAGTCAAAGGCTTTGGCATAGTCAATAAAGCAGAAATAGATGTTTTTCTGGAACTCTCTTGCTTTTTTGATGATCCAAAGGATGTTGGCAATTTGATCTCTGGTTCCTCTGCCTTTCCTAACACCAGCTTGAACATCTGGAAGTTCACGATTCATGTACTGCTGAAGCCTGGCTTAGAAAATTTTGAGCATTACAAACTAGACATTAATACCTGAAAATACCTTTAAAAAATTGTGAAATATTCAAAAGTCACACCTCAAATTTCTAAATAGTACCTTGGTAATTTAGAACCAACTTAAATTATTAAAAAGCTCAAGAAGAATTTTAAATATTTAGAACTAAATAAAATTAATATAAACCTAGTTAAATTTTCTAGATCCTGTGCTGCTGCTGCTGCTAAGTCACTTCAGTCGTGTCCGACTCTGTGTGACCCCGTAGACGGCAGCCCACCAGGCTCCCCCATCCCTGGGATTCTCCAGGCAAGAATACTGGAGTGGGTTGCCATTTCCTTCTCCAATGCATGAAAGAGAAAAGTGAAAGTGAAGTCGCTCAGTCTGTCCAACTGTTAACGACCCCATGGACTGCAGCCCACCAGGCTACTCCGTCCATTGGATTTTCCAGACAAGAATACTGGGGTGGGGTGCCATTGCCTTCCCCGAGATCCTGTGCTAGCATTTCTAAAACTAAAATTGTGGCATAAACTGTGTATGTTATAAAATAAGAAACTTCTAAAATCAATAATATAAGCCTTTACCTTAGGAAACTAAATAAAGAATAGCAATTGAGGTCTAAAACAAGCAGAAGATTCATAAATTAGAGCAAAAATCAATGAAGCTGGAAACAGAAGACAGTATAGAAAACAATGAAGTTAAATGCTTGTGTTTTGAAAAGATCGATAAAACTGATAAGACTCTATATACATTAATTAAGAAAAGTAGGGAAGAAACACATTACCAATATAAAAAATGAAAGTAGGTTCATTAGCAATGATCTCATGGACATTAAATGGATAATGAATACTACAAATGACTGTCTACAGATTTGATAACTTAGATGAATTGAGCCAATTATTCCAAGTATGGCCTAATTAACTTCAGCAAAATGGGGTAGATAGAGATGAACAAAATGATAACCTGGTAAATGTCTGCTTCTTCAAACCTAACCTAAATCATATTGAGTGGGCCAGAATACCAGTCAACTTGCCACTTCTAGGAGGTTGTATTTCGAAAGTCCTGAATGGATTTTTGATTTAGTCAAAAGAATTAAGCAGATTAGAGGCAATGAAATTCAAATTCTGGAAACATTATTTTAAAATTCTAAGTTAGTCGAATCATATACAAGATTTTACAGCATCAGAAAAAGAGAGTATCAAACTAGAAACAAAAATCAGTCAGAAGAAATACCAAGAACCGTTTGTTGTGAGCATTTAAAAGCAGCTGGATAGTTATTATATGTAGTCAGATATAACTGTCTTAAAATAATCTGGGTGATGGTAGATCAAAACAGACCCAGATCACATGACACAAGGAAGTTCAGTTTATAGAAAACATGGTAATCTAATAGAGCAATTGCTGCACCGATTTTGAATGGGATAACAGATTCTGAAATGATTCAAATAATACAGCAGATGAAGAATATAGTCAGGCTGTTTGCACCTTCAAATTTGAAGGGAGGTAACAAGCGACACAAGAGAAGGCGATGGCACCCCACTCCAGTACTCTTGTCTGGAAAATCCCATGGACAGAGGAGCCTGGTAAGCTGCAGTCCATGTGGTCACGAAGAGTCAGACACAACTGAGCGACTTCACTTTCACTTTTCACTTTCATGCATTGGAGAAGGAAATGGTAACCCACTCCAGTGTTCTTGCCTGGAGAATCCCAGGGATAGGGGAGCCTGGTGGGCTGCCGTCTATAGGGTCGCACAGAGTCGGACACGACTGAAGTGACAGCAGCAGCAACAAGCGACATAAGATGCTAGGAAGGAGATTAACAATAGCAAGCCTCAGTTAAATTGATACAACAGGCAAGACAAAGTCTCAGCCTCGTGAGATAGCTAGAATATGGTATCCAAACTAGTACTGCTGCTGCTGCTAAGTCGCTTCAGTCGTGTCCGACTCTGTGCGACCCCGTAGACGGCAGACCACCAGGCTCTGCCGTCCTTGGGATTCTCCAGGCAAGAACACTGGAGTGGGTTGCCATTTCCTTCTCCAATGCATGAAAGTGAAAAGTAAAAGTGAAGTCACTGGGTCGTGTCCAACTCTCAGCGACCCCATGGACTGCAGCCTACCAGGCTCCTCCAACCATGGGATTTTCCAGGCAAAAGTACTGGAGTGGGGTGCCATTGCCTTCTCCGCCAAACTGGTACAGAAAATCCAAACCCAGATACTAACAGAATTGTCTAGTGGTGAGTAACAGAGTGGTAAGTTAAATTTCTTTAAATTCGCCAGTAGCCAATTGAAAAATTGCGTTGTCTAAAGACAAAGATGGAATTAAACCTACACACTGGACTCAATGAGTTACAACTGTGTGAGGATGTAAACTGTAGAAGCCAGAACTACCTAAAATATGAAAATTATATTGCATTTATTTCACATTATTTTACCTGGCCCTGTAATTCTAAACAGTTTTTGATATTGTTGTTTGTTTTTTGTTGATATTTTACTAATTTTATTTATATATTTATTTTTGACTGTTCTGGATCTTTATTGCTGAGCAGGCTTTTCTCTGACTGTGGCTAGCAGGGACTACTCTTTGTTGCAGTGCACGGGCTACTCATTTCAGTTATGTCTTGTTGCAGAACATGGGTTCCAGGGAATGCCAGCTTCAGTAGCTGTGGCACTTGGACTCAATAGTTGCATTCTGGGCTCTAGAACACAGTCTGGACAGCTGTGGTGGAGAGGCTTAGTTGCTCTACAACATGTGGGATCCTCCCAGACCAGGGATCAAGCCCATGTCTCCTGCATTGAAAGGCAGATTCTTTACCACTGAGCCAACAGGGAAGCCCTCTCATGTTTTTTTAGTATGATATTACACACTCTACACTGAATCATTAGGGGCAGAATTTGAAAATTAACAAAAGATGCTGTCTTTATGCTGTACTATCTTTATTGTTGTGTTTTCAGTCACTAAGTCATATTCAACTCTTTGCAACCCCATGAACTACAGAAGACCAGCCTCCTCTGTCCTTCACCATCTCCTGGAGTTTGCTCAAACTCATATCCACTGAGTCAGAAATGGTATCCAACAATCTTATCCTCATCCTGTCTTTCAGTTCAGTTCAGTCACTCAGTCATGTCCGACTCTTGGAGACCCCATGGACTCCAACACCCCAGACTTCCCTGTCTATCACCAACTCCTGGAGCTTACTCTAATTCTAACTCATGTACATCTAGTCAGTGATGCCATCCAACCATTTCATCCTCTGTTGTCCCCTTTCCTCCTGCCTTCAATCTCTCCCAGCATCAAGGTTTTTCTAACAAGTTGGCCCTTCGCATCAGATGGCCAAAGTATTAAAGTTTCAGCTTCAGCATCAGTCCTCTCGATGAATATTCAGGACTGATTTCCTTTAGGATTGACTGGTCTCCTTGCAGTTCAAGGGACTCTCAAGTCTTCTACAACACTTCAAAATGATCAAAAGGATCAGTTCTTCAGTGCTCAGCTTTCTTTGTGGTCCAACTCTCACACCTATGCATGACTACTGGAAAAACTGTAACTTTGACTAGATGGACCTTTGTCAACAAAGTAATGTCTTTGTTTTTTAATATGCTGTCTAGGTTTGTCATAGCTTTTCTTCCAAGGAGCAAGCATCTTTTAATATCATGGCTGCAGTCACCATCTGCAGTGATTTGGGAGCCCAAGAATGTAAAAATTTTCACTATTTCCACTGTTTCCTTATCTATTTACCATGAAGTGATAGGAATGAATGCCATGATCTTCAATTTTGAATATTGATTTTTAAGCCAACTTTGTCACTCTCCTCTTTCACCTTCATCGAGAGGATATTTTGTTCCTCTTAGGGAGCCCAAGAATGTAAAAATTTTCACTATTTCCACTGTTTCCTTATCTATTTACCATGAAGTGATAGGAATGAATGCCATGATCTTCAATTTTGAATATTGATTTTTAAGCCAACTTTGTCACTCTCCTCTTTCACCTTCATCGAGAGGATATTTTGTTCCTCTTCTCTTTCTGCCGTAAGGGTGGTTTCATTCTATCTTTACTGGCAAATAAATTAATACATGTGATGAAGTATAAATTATATTCCACTTACGAAGAATATTTCAAATTTCCATGTTATCTGTTCTCAAAATCTTAATTCTACATTTCTAGACACAATAGGTCTTGATCATTAATAAATAAAATATTAGACAAGATGGCAATAAATTAAAAATGAAACAAAACTTCATTAGTGTTGAGGTCTAACTAAACCTAGGTTGACCACATTTGAAGCTTTGCCATATTCACCTGGTGGCCCCAGAGGTTAAAATGTCTGCCTCCAATGTGGGAAACCTGGGTTTGATCCCTGGGCTCTGTTCCTGGGTCTGGAAGATCCCCTGGAGAAGGAAATGGCAACCCACTCCAGTAATCTTGCCTGGAAAATCCCATGGACAGAGGAGCCTGGTAGGCTATAGTCCACAGGGTCGCAAAGAGTCAGACACGACTGAGAGACTTTGCTTTCTTTCACTTTCATATTCACCATGTTTGTTTCTAGTACAATGCCTGGAAATTATCTGATTTTCTCTAAATAAAGGTTGACTAGATTGATGTCCCAGACATTTTAGTAAGTTATCTTCCACATATCACCAAACTCATCACATTTCATCTTAGTGCATGTTAGTACCAGAGATAGTGATTATTAATCCAATGATATCAATATATCTACTTGAGAAACACACATATAAAACGTAAGAGCTTTGAGTGAGTTTATTCGATGACTTCAGTTCAGTTCGTTTCAGTCACTCAGTCATGTCCAGCACTTTGCAACCCCATGTACTGCAGCACACCAGGCTTCCATATCCATTACCAACTCACAGAGCATACTCAAACTCATGACCATTGCATCGGTGATGCCATCTAACTGTATCATCCTCTGTTGTCACCTTCTCTTCCCACCTACAATATTTCCCAGCATCAGGATCTTTTCCAATGGTTCCATTCTTCTCATCACGGGCCAAAGTACTGAAGTTCAGTTTCAGCATCACAGCTTCAAATGAATATTCGGGACTGATTCTATTTAGGATAGACTGGTTGGATCTCCTTGCAGTCCAAGGAACTCTCAAGAGTCTTCTCCGACACCACAGTTCAAAAGAATCAGTTCTTTGGCTTCAGTTTTCTGTATAGTCCAACTCTCACATCCATACGTGACTACTGGAAAAAGCCATACCTTGGACTAGATGAATCTTTGTTGGTAAAGTAATGCCTCTGNTAGACTGGTTGGATCTCCTTGCAGTCCAAGGAACTCTCAAGAGTCTTCTCCGACACCACAGTTCAAAAGAATCAGTTCTTTGGCTTCAGTTTTCTGTATAGTCCAACTCTCACATCCATACGTGACTACTGGAAAAAGCCATACCTTGGACTAGATGAATCTTTGTTGGTAAAGTAATGCCTCTGCTTTTTAATAAGCTGTCTATGTTGGTCATAGCTTTTCCTCTAAGGAGCAAAAAGAAAGATAGTGAAGTCGCTCAGTCTTGTCTGACTCTTTGTGAGCCCATGGACTATAGCCTACCAGGCTACTCTATCCATGGGATTTTCCAGGCAAGAATACTAGAGGTGGTTGCCATTTCCTTCTCCAGAGAATCTTCCTGATCCAGGGATTGAACCTGGGTCTCCCGCATTGTAGGCAGATGCTTTATCATCTGAGCCACCAGGGTATGGATGAAGTCGCCATCTACAGTGATTTTGGAGCCCAAAATAATAAAAGTCTATCACTGTTTCCCCATCTTTTTGCCATGAAGTGATGGGACCAGATACCTTGATCTTGGTTTTCTGAATGTTGAGCTTTAATTCAATTGTTTCATTCTCTTTCACTTTAATCAAGGGACTCTTTATAGTTCTGCCATAAATGTTGTGTCATCTGTGTATCTAAGGTTATTGATATTTCTCCCAGCAATCTTGATTCCAGCTTGTTTTTCATCCAAACTGGCATTTCACATGATGTACTCTGCATATAAGTTAAATAAGCAGAATGACAATATACAGGCTTGCCCTACTCCTTTCATAATTTGGAACCAGTCTGTTGTTCCATGTCCAGTTCTAACTGTTGCTTCTTGACCTGCATACAGATTCTTAGGAGGGAGGTCAGGTGTTCTGGTATTCCCATCTCTTTAAGGATTTTCTACAGTTGTGATCCACACAGTCAAAGGCGTTGGCATAGTCAATAAAGCAAAAGGAAATGTTTTTCTGGAATTCTCTTACTTTTTTGATGATCCAGCAGATGTTGGCAGTTTGATCTCAGGTTCCTCTTGTCTTTTCTAAATCTATCTTGAACATCTAGAAGTTCATGGTTCATGTACTGTTGAAGCCTAACTTGGAGAATTCTGAGCATTGCTTTGCTAGCATGTGAAATGAGTGCAGTTGTGCAGTACTTTGAACATTCTTTGGCATTGTCTTTCTTTAGGATTGGAATGAAAACTGACCTTTCCTGTGGTCACTGCTGAGTTTTACAGATTTGCTGGCATACTGAGTGCAACACTTTCACAGCATCATCTTTCAGGATTTGAAATGGCTCAACTGGAATTCCATCACCTCCACTATTTTGTTCATAGTGATGCTTCCTAAGGCTCACTTGACTTCACATTCCAGGATGTCTGGCTCTAGGTGAGTGATATCACCATTGTGGTTGTCTGAGTCCTGAAGACCTTTTTTGTATAGTTCTTCTGTGTATTCTTGTCACCTCTTCTTAATATCTTCTGCTTCTGTTAGGTCCATACCATTTCTGTACTTAATTGTGCCCATAATTTTCTTGAAGAGATCTCTAGTCTTTCCCATTCTATTGTTTTCCTCTATTTCTTTGCATTGATCACTGAAAAAGGCTTTCTTCTTGCTGTTATGCAAGGAATCTGCGTTCAAATGGGTGTTTCTTTCATTTTTTTTTCCTTTGCCTTTAGCTTTTCTTTTCTCAGCTATTTGTAAGGCATCCTCAGATATCCATTTTGTCTTTTTGCATTTCTTTTTCTTGGGGATGGTATTGATCCCTGCCTCCTATACCTGTCTCTTATACACATCTAGATGTGTATAAGAGACAGNTGAGTGCAACACTTTCACAGCATCATCTTTCAGGATTTGAAATGGCTCAACTGGAATTCCATCACCTCCACTATTTTGTTCATAGTGATGCTTCCTAAGGCTCACTTGACTTCACATTCCAGGATGTCTGGCTCTAGGTGAGTGATATCACCATTGTGGTTGTCTGAGTCCTGAAGACCTTTTTTGTATAGTTCTTCTGTGTATTCTTGTCACCTCTTCTTAATATCTTCTGCTTCTGTTAGGTCCATACCATTTCTGTACTTAATTGTGCCCATAATTTTCTTGAAGAGATCTCTAGTCTTTCCCATTCTATTGTTTTCCTCTATTTCTTTGCATTGATCACTGAAAAAGGCTTTCTTCTTGCTGTTATGCAAGGAATCTGCGTTCAAATGGGTGTTTCTTTCATTTTTTTTTCCTTTGCCTTTAGCTTTTCTTTTCTCAGCTATTTGTAAGGCATCCTCAGATATCCATTTTGTCTTTTTGCATTTCTTTTTCTTGGGGATGGTATTGATCCCTGCCTCCTATACAATGTCACAAAACTATGTTCATAGTTCTTTTGGCACTCTGTCTATGAGATCTAGTCCCTTAAATCTATTTATCACTTCCTCTGTATAATCATAAGGGATTTGACTTAGGTCATACCTGTGTGATCTAGTGATTTTCCCTACTTTCTTCAATTTAAATCTGAATTTGGCAATAAGAAATTCATGATATGAGCCCTAGTCAGCTCCTGGTCTTGTTTTTGCTGACTGTATAGAGCTTCTCCATATTTGGCTGCAAAGAATATAATCAATCTGATTTTGGTATTTACCATCTGGTGATGTCCATGTGTAGATTCTTCTCTTATGTTGTTGGAAGAAGGTGTTTACTATGACCAGTGTGTTCTCTTGGCAAAACTGTGTTAGCCTTGGACCTGCTTCATTTTGTACTTCAAGGCCAAATTTGCCTGTTACTCTGGGTAGCTCTTGACCTCCTTCTTTTTCATTCCAGTCCACTATAATGAAGAGGACATCTATTTTTGTGTTAATTCTAGAAGGTTTTGTAGATCTTAGACTATAACCCAGAAATAGCTTTGAGGATATGCTACAAAGAGGTAGGGGAATAGGCCAGTATATATGTGATTTTGGTGAAGTGGTATATTCATTCTCAGCAGAAGGTCACTGGTCACAAGAAACAGATATCACAGTTATGATTTTAGTGCTTTTCTAAGTATGGGATGATGCAATAACCCAGATTTGTAAAAAAATTCTCCTGAAATGGTTCTGTTTATCTAAGGGCATGTGTTGCCTCTTTCCCCAGATCATAGAAAGCCTCATTCTGATTTTTGCCCAGAATTCTTTTTCAGATTATGTTGTAGGTCTGAGACTACAGTGTTTAGTGACTTGTAGAACCAGATGGCAACTGATAGCTTTTGTTTGCAAATATGTATGTTACAGACAACTCTAAATGCTGCAAAACCTCAAACTCCTGGGATTTTTTTGGAATAAAGATATCTCTTAGGGAGCAAGAATTTAAAATATTTTTTATGTGACCATTTAATGATTTAACAAGGTCTGCATGATCTGCACATCATGCATAGTTTAAAAAAAAGTTAGGTCATATTAAAATTTAATAAATCACTATTTACAATGACTCCATATTAAGCAGAGATAAAGAACAAAATACATACATAATTATGTTGCTGTACTTGTGAATTTGTATGAAATACAGTTTTCACAAAATTCACGCTACTTTCATATACTTGTAACTTTGAAGCCTGGTTCTCCAATTATTTATGTTATGTTGGTGTTTCTCTGAATTCATTGAGAAAATTATAAGGTAGCATAAAACTTCTTTCTAGCAATCTTGGGGATTTGGAGATTATCTTTCTTTTACCATTGACTTAGAAACCCCCCCTGAGATACAGAGGTGGTAACTGGGCAGCAGCTCTTTGGTACAGCCCTTTGAGGGCAAGACAGTGGGGATATTGCCTCCATTTCTCCATCTCTAATCCTATGTGCTAGTATGTTTTATGAGGAGGAAATGTTCCTTATACCCCCTCAGTAAATTATAATTAATTCAACTATTTTGTCTGCCCATTATTAAATAATCTACCTTCCTTGCTGTGATTTTCTATTTCTGCTTCACATTTCCTAATTCCTGTTTTCCCTGCACTCTTTTTGTGAAGTTTCCACAACTCTTTAGACTTTTCTCTCTCTTTTTTTTAATTGAAAGATAATTACTTTACAGTGTTGTGTTGGTTTCCACTGTATAATAGTGTGAACCAGCCATACATGTGTTTACATACGTGCCCTCTCTCTTGAGCCTCCTTCTGCCCCCCCTCACCCCCTGCCCCAAATTCCACCCATCTAAGTCATCATGGAGTGTCCAGGAGGGCTCCCTGAGTTATACAGCAGCTTCCACCTAGCTATCTGTTTTACTTATGATAGTGTATATATGTCACTGCTACTCTGTCCATTTGTCCCATACTCTCCTTTCCCTGCTGTGTCCACAAGTTCTCTATGTATTCATCTCTGTTCTTGCTCTGCAGATAGATTCATCAGGGTCATTTTTCTTGACTCCATCTATATGCTTAATATGTGATATTTGTTTTTCTGTTTCTGACTTACTTCAGTCTGTATGACCACCTCTAGGTTCACAAATAGAGGGCAAAGACTAATAGAATTTTTCCAAGAGAACGCACTGGTCATAGTAAACACCCTCTTCCAACAACACAAGAGAAGAATCTACACATAGACATCACCAGATGATCAATACCAAAATCAGATTGATTATAATCTTTGCATCCAAAGATGGAGAAGCTCTATGCAGTCAGCAAAAACAAGACAGGGAGCTGATTGTGGCTCAGATCATGAACTCCTTATTATCAAATTCAAACTTAAATTGAAGAAAGTAGGAAAACCACTAGACCATTCAGGTATGACCTAAATCAAATCCATTATGACTATACAGTGCAAGTGAGAAATAGATTTAAGGGATTAGATCTGATAAATAGAGTGCCTGATGAACTATGGAATGAGGTTCATGACATTGTACAGGAGAGAGGGATCAAGACCATCCCCACAGAAAAGAAATGCAAAAAAAGCAAAATGGCTGTCTGAGGAGGCCTTACAAATAGCTGTGGAAAGAAGAGAAGTGAAAAGCAAAGGAGAAAAGGAAAGATATAGGCATCTGA
>SJYX01022425.1:102933-151937 GCA_006410675.1 Oreotragus oreotragus
GTTCCAAATAGGAAAAGGAGTACCTCAAGGCTGTATATTGTCACCCTGCTTATTTAACTTATATGCAGAGTACATCATGAGAAACGCTGGACTGGAAGAAGCACAAGCTGGAATCAAGATTGCCGGGAGAAATATCAATAAACTCAGATATACATATGACACCATTCTTATGGCAGAAAGCGAAGAGGAACTAAAAAGCCTCTTTATGAAAGTGAAAGAGGAGGGTGAAAAAGTTGGCTTAAAGCTGAATATTCAGAAAACAAAGATCATGGCATCTGGTCCCATCACTTCATGGGAAAAAGATGGGGAAAGAGTTTAAACAGTGTCAGAAAAAGAGCGGCCAATGCCATCTTTCTGCTGGAGGCGTCCCTCCCTGCACTAGATGGGGGTGTAGACAGAATTTACACCAAAAGCTTTTCTTCCTGGTCGGATTTAATCTGTCCCTTACTGATGCAGGCGCTGTACTCATCCCTCCTGGTTCTATCACTGAGACGGGGTGGGGATATACCAGGGTTAGACCTGATAGCATCCCTGTCTGACGTCCAGTTCTTCACCATTAACCTTGCTTGCCTCTGATGCCACCCAAGGTGCAATCAGAGTAACCTTCTGGAATGCCTCCCAAACTAAGACCTCTGGGGGAAACGTTCATCACCTGAGTGCCTGTGCACAACCCTGAGTATATTCCTGACCACAGTAAGACTGTTACGAACATGAGATGTTCCTTCCAAGCATCATCACAACAGTATAAGAGCCTCCTCTGGTCCACTAAGAACCACCATTACCAAAGGAGAAAAAAAAAACAAACACTGAGGTCCCAATCTGAGTAACCTTTAACCTCAGAGATGTTCTTGGAGCTAGAGCTCCATCTAGCTTCTGAACTTTTGATTCCTAGCGAGGCTAGGCGCTTTCCTGACTACCAATCCAAGTTTGAGACCTCAGTAACAGTACACAGTAACAGTATAGATCACAAGTCCCTTGAAAGTCTATGATCTGATAGATAAGGTTAATTTTTCTAATTCCCAAGGAGTTAGGAAATGGTCAAAGAGACTGAAAAGTTTGACTGAGAAAGAAGAGTTCGGTCCACACATTTTGCCCATTTCTGATCAGTTCCTGAAGGAGACATTGGGTGCCTCTTGGCATTGGCAGGTTGGCATAAACCCCCAACAGGTTTCTGCCATAAGCCGTATGAGATCACTGTGGAACTGCAGAGCAGGGCTCCTTACTTGCTTCGCACAGGGCATGCCATTCATTCACACAAGCACACCATAGAGTTAGTAAAGCACAGCACAAGCACAGGAGTTGGTGATGGACAAGGAGGCCTGGTGTGCTGCAATTCATGGGGTCACAGAAGTTGGACACAGCTGAGCGACTGAACTGAGCTGAACTGAATCACCATTCAGTGATTTTGGAACCCCAAAAAACAGTCTGACACTTTTTCCACTGTTTCCCCATCTATTTCCCATGAAGTGATGGGACCAGATGCCATGATCTTCCTTTTCTGAATGTTGAGCTTTAGGCCAACTTTTTCACTCTCCTCTTTCACTTTCATCCAGAGGCTTTTTAGTTCATCTTCACTTTCTGCCATAAGGGTGGTATCATCTGTATATCTGAAGTCATTGATATTTCTCCCGGCAATCTTGATTTCAGTGTGTGCTTCTTCCAACCCAGCATTTCTCATGATGTACATTATAGGGGACTGGAATGCAAAAGTAGGAAATCAAGAGATCCCTGGAATAACAGGCAAATTTGGCCTTGAGTACAAAATGAAGCACATCAAAGACTAATAGAGTTTTGCCAAGAGAACACACTGTTCATAGCGAATACCCTCTTCCAAGAACACAAGAGACTCTACACATGGACATCACCAGATGGTCAATACTAAAATCAGATTGATTATATTCTTTGCAGTTAAAGATGGAAAAGCTGTATACAGTCAGCAAAAATGAGACTGGGAGCTGACTGTGGCTCAGATCATGAGCTCCTTATTTGCAAATTCAGACTTAATTTGAAGAAAGCATCTAAACAGCAACAACGTAAATCTAGGACTATTTATTATTTGTTTCCACCTACTACCATCTTCTTAGTTTATATTCCCTCTTTCTGAGATGTGTAGCATTGGTAATATTCATCTGCTCATTATCTCATGATGAGATTAGTTACATGTCACTCTTTGGTCTTTGCACAACTTAGGCTTTAGAATAAGCCAAAAATTTTAAATTCATGCCTAAATTTACCAGTGCAACTCAAATCTGATAGTATAAGACATATTTCAATTACCTCACTGAAGCCTGAAGCTGGAAAACGGTAATGTGCTCTCCCTCTGATTGGTTCGCAAAGTTCATGTTGAACCACCTCATATATCCCTTATGCTCTCAATTTGTCTCGTTTGTGACTACTTAAGAACCAGGGGCGGGGAAGGCAATGGCACCCCACCCCAGTACTCTTGCCTGGAAAATCCAATGGACGGAGTAGCCTGGTGGGCTGCAGTCCATGGGGTCGCTAACAGTCGGACAGACTGAGCGACTTCACTTTCACTTTTCTCTTTCATGCATTGGAGAAGGGAATGGCAACCCACTCCAGTATTCTTGCCTGGAGAATCCCAGAGATGGGGGAGCCTGGTGGGCTGCCGTCTATGAGGTCACACAGAGTTGGACACAACTGAAGTGACTTAGCAGCAGCAGCAGCAAGAGCCAGGGGTAGTGGTCTCGCACTTAATGCTGCCTCTCACTTTCAGCTCTTTATGTCTAAATTCTCACAGGTATATTCAGTACTTTCATTTCAAAGGATCATTTAATTTCTCACTTGTGGCTAGTAGGGGGCAGCTAGACAATTGGTCTTAACACTTTAAGATTTTTATCTGTTTGCACCAATTTTTAAACATTCTACAATATCTCACAATGAGAACTGCAGTTATTTTAATTTAGAACCTAAAAATGGGGTTCTTGTCCACTTGTCTCCAAGGAAAATGGAGGCTCCATACCTGATATTTAGATGGAGTAATCTGAAAGGATGTAAGTTGGGAAGGAATATATAAAAATAACTGTATTTCTCAAGTAATCAACCTATCACCAATTAATATTCCAAATATATCATCATGCACCTGCTTGTTAAATTTAGATTCTATAATCAGTCGTTATCTAACTCCTAATGTACCTTTGATTCTTCCCTCCCCCAACACCAGCAAGTTCTGCTGTGAACATCTGCTTACTTATTCTAAAACCATTAACAAATTCATTCTTTAATAAATATCCCAGAGAGTTTCAATCCTTCAGCTCTCATATTGTCTTTTCCTCCTCAACATATGCTTTGTTATCTGTATTTGTGAGCCAGTATATAAGATGACCTATTGGATCATAGAAAAAACAACAGAATTCCATAAAAGCATCTCCTTAATTGTTTATGCTAAAGGCTTTGATTGTGTGGATCACAACAAACTGGAAAATTTTTAAAGAGCTGGGAATACCAGACCACCTTACCTGCCCCCTGAGAAATCTGGATGCCAGTCAGGAAGCAAAAGTTAGAACTGGACATAGAACAATGGATTGGTTCCAAATTGGGACAGGAGGACGTCAAGGCTGTGTATTGTCACCCTGCTTATTTAAATTATATGCGGAGTAAATCCTGTGAAATGCCGGGCTGGATGGAGCACAAACTGGAATCAAGATTTCTGGGAGAAATAACAACCACCTCATATATACAGATGACACCACCCTTATGGCAGAAAGTGAAGAGAAATTAAAGAGCCTCTGGATGAAAGTGAAAGAGGAGTATGAAAAAGCTGGCTTAAAACTCAACATTTGAAAAACTAAGATCAGGCATCCAGTCCCATCACTTCATGGAAAATAGAATGGGAAACAATGGAAACAGTGAGAGACTTTATTTTTGGACACTCCAAAATCACTGCAGATGGTGACTACAGCCATGAAATTTAAAGACTCTTGCTTCTTGGAAGAAAAGCTATGGCCAACCTAGACAGCATATTAAAAAGCAGAGACATAACTTTGCCAGCGAAGGTCTGTTTAGTCCAAGCTATTATTTTTCCATTAGTCATGTATGTATGTGGGAGTTGGACCATAAAGAAAGCAGAACACCAAAGAATTGATGCTTTTAAACTGTGGTGTTGCAGAAGACTCTTGAGAGTTCCTTGGACAACAAGGAGATCAAACCAGTCAATCCTAAAGGAAATCATTCCTGAATATTCATTGGAAGGACTGATGCTGAAGCTGAAGCTCCAATAGTTTGACCACCTGATGCAGAGAACTGGCTCATTAGAAAAGATCCTGCTGCTGGGAAAGATTGAAGGCAGGAGGAGAAGGAGACAGCAGAGGATGAGATGGTTGNGTCAATCCTAAAGGAAATCATTCCTGAATATTCATTGGAAGGACTGATGCTGAAGCTGAAGCTCCAATAGTTTGACCACCTGATGCAGAGAACTGGCTCATTAGAAAAGATCCTGCTGCTGGGAAAGATTGAAGGCAGGAGGAGAAGGAGACAGCAGAGGATGAGATGGTTGGATGGCTCACCGACTAGATGGTCATGACTTTGAACAAGCTCCAGGAGCTGGTGATGGTCAGGGAAGTTTGTCATGCTGCAGTCCTTGGGGTGGCAAAGAGTCAGACATGACTGAGTAACTGAACTACTTTGAATCTAAGATGGATTCAAAGAACAACATTCCTTCTCTCATGGTAAGATTATGTAGGCATAGACAGCTCATATTACTGTAAGAATTTATTATTTTAAATTTCAGTCCCAACCTGTAGCACTTATTTCTATAATAAATACATCTTAAGGAATCCTGTAAAGAGTTAGAGAACACACATTTTAAAAATGCTTTTCTGCTGCTAAATAGTCTTTTCATTTATTTTCTTTTTTCATTTTATCTCTATTTTCATTGTTTTACTTTCCTAGTTTTTTTACTCATGTATTTTCTATTTTTCCTTCGACATATAGTTTATTTTGAAGTATGCTTTTTAATTCCCAAACTCAGGGAAAACTTTGTATTTGCTCATAATTTTTAACAATTATATTATTTTGAAAACCATGTCCTTCACAATTTCAGTCTTTTTTTTTATTTTTTAAAGCACAGAAGCATTTTTTGTATGCTTGAAAATAAAGTTTATCAGTCACTAATTCGTAGCAGAATTCTACACATCTATTACCCCAAACTTGTTAATGATGTTGTTCAATATCATTATTTTATTGCTTCAGTGTTTATAATAACTTTTGGTCTCCTTTTTCTTTGAATTTCTGAGTGTTTTAAAAATCTCTTTAAAAATCCACTTGACTGTTTGAACGCAATATTTTGTCAATTTTTTCTCATGTATTTTGAAGTGATATGATAGGTTTAAAATAATTTTCCTTTTTACCCCTCTATGTTTGGAATTAAGTCACATATTATACATAAATTTCTCATTCAGCACTGACCTTGCAGAGATTTCAACTTTATCACCTTTCACTCAACAGAGATGGACAAACATGTTTATAACCTAGACTCATAATTTCTAGATCATGCCAGTTTCTTTCCAGCAGATTGGTATATACATTTAACTTTTTATGTACTGATTGATCAGATTTGTGGATGCATTTGTATTGTATATAATTAGCTTGTGTCTATGGACATCTCTTCAAACATACTGATATCAAAGCAATTCAAATAAGTTTCATAGGCATTTGAAGGGTAGACACTAAATTAGCTTTGATCTTAAATTAGTCATTAACATTTTTAGAAAGTATACAGATAATTAAAATTGGGAAATACAGACATATCTTAATACTCATTTGTATAATTTATGAGGCATTATGCAATTATTTATAAAAAAAATAACATACATTTGAATAACAATCCTTTCAGGAATCTGTAATTATCAATATATGTTAAATAAAATTTTAATAATATCAGTTCAATTTCAAATGAAGGTTCGATATCTGACTAAACTAACGTTGAGTATAACCTATAAAATTATGTTCACTATGATGTATTTTCCTGGAGGAGGAAATGGCAACCCACTCCAGTATTCTTGCCTGAAAAATTCCATGGGCAGAGGAGCCTGGAGAATATAATAGTTCAGGCAGTGGCAAAGAGTTGGACATGACTGAGCAACTGAGTTCATGATACTTTTTTATATTCTTAGTATTTGAACCCCGAATTTGATTTGTACTTACAAATTCTGGAATAAAGAGACAATTTTTTGGTTGTTTGTTGTAGATATTCCCATATAAGATATTATGAGACGTCCCATTCAGATGGTCTTTTAAACAATTAACAAAATGAGAGATTTCAGAATTACAAGGAACATTGAGGCCTTATTCTCCCTCTCCCAGCATTTCAACCAGTTTATAGATTGATTTAACTTGACATAATTTACTGAATCTATGAGTATAATAACATGCATTTTATCTGAGATGATGTCAAAAGCACCATCTTCAGATCAGTTTCTGAAGAAATTGCAGGTTTTCTAAGAATTTGGGAGTTTTTGTGACCTTGGAGTGTGAGTGACAGCTTTCTACTTCAAGGATTCTGAAGCTAGATTTTGCCTGAGTGGACTGTTGGTAGCCAGGCACAAGAAGAGCTTAGCAATAATGGTAACACAGATGTACAGAACAAATATATAGATACCAAGGGGAAAGGGGTAGGAAGAATTGTGAGATTGGGACTGATGCATACACACTACTGATCCTATGCATAAAGTGGATAACTAATGAAAACATACTGTATAGCACAGGGAACTCTACTCAGCGCTTTGTGGTTATCTGAATGGGAGGGAAATCAAAAAGAGAGGAAACGTGGAATATATGTATACATGTGATTGAGTTTGTTTGCTGTATGGTAGAAACTAACAATTTTGTAAAGCAACTATACTGTAATACAAATTAATTTAAAAAGAAAAAATAATTTCTGATAGTCTAAGAGCTTGTCTTGAAAAGTAATCAACTCCTGGAAGTAACAAGGGAAGCCTCTATTGAGAGATAGGACTCCATGCAAAGATTTGTTGACTAAAAGGAACGTTCAAGGTTAAAGCTGTGAGTTGACTTTATTCAGTGTCTTCTGAGCACAATAGCCCAAGAAACAGCCTCTCAGATGGCACTGAGAAACTGTTCTGATGAGGTAAGGAGGGAAGAAAATGCTACGTGTGATTTTGGCCAACAGGATACATGCCACCACACACAAATCTCTGTAGAAGGTTGCTGGTAGTCCAGAAAAGCAGTTTCATTAGTTAAACAGTTTAGTGCTCTAAGTGTGGGATGATGCAAGAATCTGAGTTCATAAAAAGATTCTCCTGAAAATGTCTAACTGTTTGAAGGTCTGTTCTACCAGTTTTCCCAGAGCGCAGAGTGCTTCTTTCCTGACCTCTGCTGTGAACTCTTTTGGGATGGTTTTTAAGGTCAGTGGCTGCTGTGGCTAGTGACTCAATCCTTGTAGAGCCAGATGGCTAGTGACATTCTGTAATTGAAAGACTCCAGTAAGAACATTTTTATAAATGGTACAGAAACCAGAATTGTGTGGGTCATATTAACACAACACCTTTTGGAACAACATGAAGTAGCCAGAATTGAGACATGATTCTGACTTATAACCATCTGTAATTCTGACAGGTAGAGAGTGAAGGAAAAGAGAGAATTAATCAAGCTTAGTTGCATGTTTTGCACATAGGCAAAAGGGTTTTCACGGCACTCTGATGCCATTCATCAAGAAATAGGTTTGAGTTGAAACAGATTTGCAAGGAAGAAAACAAATATCTCCAGAAAATACTAAATTTGAGGTTTTGTAGTGATTAATTTTAGTAGACTATGGGGGCAAGTGCATTTATATACTGTATATGTACTCCAGTATTCTTGCCTGGAGAATCCCCATGGACAGAGTAGCGTGGCAGGCTACAGTCCATGGGATCGCAAAGAGTCAGACAAAACTGAGTGACTAAATGCACAGCATGCTCAAGTTTATATCTTTATTGACATCCAAATCTACATCTGTAGTTTTATTTGAAATTGTACTTCTGTTCAGGTTTTATTTACCCATACAGTTTGTGTAAATAGAACATGTGTAATTCCAGTGGTGTAAAAGATAATTACCTTCTTTTCTTATGTCAAATAGATATCCAGTGTTTTCCTGGTACTTTGAATTCCGTGATTACATATAAGATTCAAATTAAGTAACCCTATATGAACCAAAATGACTGAAAACTGAGTAACTAAATGATTTACCATGGGTAGAGAATGGGCATAGAGGAAAAGTAAAAATCTGCCTAAGATCAGTCCCCCAAAAAAATCTGGGGAAGAGAAAACAATCTCAATGGCTATTTAAAGCCGTAAGTGACTGATGTATTTTTTTCAGCACATCTTACCTGATAAAATCCAAGGACCAGATATTTTATTCAACAAATAAAACCATTTCAAAGTAGAAGTAAGAGCTACCTAGATTCTATTTTTTTCTAGACTGGCTAAACATTTTTTTTATCCATTTTTTTGACTCTGACTAACATTGTTCTTTTCATAGATTTACAACTACAATATTTATCTAGAAAATAACATGAATGATAATGACTATACTTTTCCTTCCTTTTTAAGGCTTGAATCTATTATTTTTAATAAGAATTTTTAAAAATCTACCAGCAACAACATACAAAATATCAAGAGAAGTCTAGAGAAATTAAATCAGGCTTAAGAATGCTTCCCACAGATGACTTAAAAACTGTCAATATTTATCATGCAGCTCTTTTGGACGTCATCACATCACATAAACAAGCAAAACAAATATACCACAAAGCGAAAATTCTGCTTTGGCCATTTAAGGCCAAACATGCTGGAAACTTTATTTTCACGGCAATGAAAGTAGGAAATGTACTACATACTGTACACAAGAAATACTAATACCAACCTCAATATGTTTTCGGTCATACTTAGAGTAGGCCCCTAATATCTCTACGTCCCTAGCATTTATAAAGAAAGAAAGAAAGTGAAGTCTCTTAGTCATGCCCAACTTTTTGTGACCGCATGGACTGTAGTCTACCAGGCTCCCCCATCCATGTGATTTTCCAGGCAAGAATACTGGAGTGCATTGCCATTTCCTTAACTACAGATCTAATTACAGGCATATACATCATTTCTTATGTTAACTGCATCCATTTTCCATTTTCACCATTTTTAAGTCTAACTATTATGCTAATTTAACAAAATCTAAGAAACCAAATTCACCTGAAGGCTTGTACTGGAAAAATTATGAATATTTTTGATTTTTTAGTTTTATTTTCCAGGTCAATCTATAAATCCATTTAATTGGGGGAAATCATTAATTAAACTATTTAAGTTTTTTTTTTTTTCATTATTTTGCCTATGTTGCTTATCAGTTCAGTTCAGTCACTCAGCAGCGTCTGACTCTTTGCGACCCCATGAATCACAGCATGCTAGGCCTCCCTGTCCATCACCAACTCCCAGAGTTCACCCAAACTCATGTCCATCGAGTCGGTAATGCCATCCAGCCATCTCATCCTCTGTCGTCCCCTTCTCCTCCTGCCCCCAATCCCTCCCAGCATCAGGGTCTTTTCCAGTGAGTCAACTCTTCCATGAGGTGGCCAAAGTATTGGAGTTTCAGCTTCAGCATCAGTCCTTCCAATGAACACCCAGGACTGATCTCCTTTAGGATGGACTGGTTGGATCTCCATGCAATTTAAAGGACTCTAAAGAGTCTTCTCCAACTCCACAGTTCAAAAACATCAATTCTTTGGTGCTCAGCTTTCTTCACAGTCTAACTCTCACATCCATACATGACCACTGGAAAAACCATAGCCTTGACTAGATGGACCTTTGTTGACAAAGTAATGCCTCTGCTTTTGAATATGCTATCTAGGTTGGTCATAACTTTCCTTCCAAGGAGTAAGTGTCTTTTAATTTCATGGCTGCAATCACCATCTGCAGTGATTTTGGAGCCCNCATAGCCTTGACTAGATGGACCTTTGTTGACAAAGTAATGCCTCTGCTTTTGAATATGCTATCTAGGTTGGTCATAACTTTCCTTCCAAGGAGTAAGTGTCTTTTAATTTCATGGCTGTAATCACCATCTGCAGTGATTTTGAAGCTCCAAAAAATAAAGTATGACACTGTTCCCACTGTTTCCCCATCTATTTCCCATGAAGTGATAGGACCAGATGCCATGATCTTAGTTGTCTGAGTGTTGGGCTTTAGGCCAACTTCTTCCCTCTCCTCTTTTACTTTCATCAAGAGGCTTTTTAGTTCCTCTTCACTTTCTGCCTTAAGGGTGGTGTCATCTGCATATCTGAGGTTATTGATTATTTCTCCTGGCAATCCTGATTCCAGCTTGTGCTGGAATGTTGCTTATAGATCTGATAAAAAAAATACTGATCCAGCACATAACACAAGTTTGCATAATTCACTGTTTCACTTGGCACATGAGGGGATTATGCTAAGTCTCTTCAGTCCTTTATGACTCTGTGTGACCCCATGGAATTATAGAGAAAAGAGATATTCAACACTCACTGATATTACATTCCAATGAAGGTTGGCAATTATTCATATCAAGTTTGAGGAGTGCTTTGATAACAGGAGAATAGAGTATATATTAATAGGCATAAGCAATAATAAGAGACACTACAGTCTGAGGAATGAAAAGAAGTAATATTTAAATCATAATTAATAACAAATAGCTGTTGATGAGGAAAGCTGATGTTGCTTCTGTCTTGATTTGAGATGTTAGGAAATTGAAAATGTTTCAGAAGGAAGTTAATTTCCAGAAAATGGATATATAGTAGCACGGTACATATTCCCAGTAATATGGCTGTGTGACAAATTACAGGGAAATTTAGTGGCATTAAATAACCATTTATTACATTCACAGATTTTGTGGGTCAGGAAAACTTGATTTATATATATGGCCTTTGATGCTGGTTGTTGACTTTGGATTCCAGTTTCTCTCTATAGGGGACATTTCATGTGGTTTCTCTATATGGATTCTTTGGGGTTTTCTTACAGCATGGTGGCTAGATTCTAAGGGTGAATATCCTGAGAGAGATAGAGAGACACAGAGAGAGAGAGAAAAGAGAGCTAGAGATAGAAAAATTAGGAAGCCAGATCCTTTTCAAGGCTGAGCCTTAGAAGAGATCTAGGATTGTGTTCACTGTACTCTACTGTCTAGAGGAGTCACAGGCTCCCACTTAAATGCAAATGGAAATAACATCAATTCTGTGTCTTACTGGGGTGGGGGGAGGGGCGGGGATTGCCAGTTATGTGTATAACAGTCATCTCAGACAGTGCATTCTTCCACAGTCCATTTTGGCAACTGAACATGTTTAGAATTGCTGAAGCATGCTATGCAAAAGAAAGGAGATGCAGCACTTTATGAGATATGTGGTAGAAGGGTTATGGCAAGATATTGATGAGTTACTTGTAGAAGAAAATTTTTATAATATTAGTATATTGCAAAGACCTCTGTATGATTACTTTGTAAGAATGGAGCAAGTTTAACCTAAAGAGTTTATTTGAAAAAAAAAAACAAAACCTTATAGAGGTTAAAATAAAATCCAAAGTACTGAGGAAAAAATAGGTAAAACATACTTTGAACATTTAAATGGGAAGGCTATATGGTTAATTGGCTGTGAAGAGTCAGGGATAAAGGAATCAAAACGACAAGCAGATTTCTGGCATAACCAACTTGATAAATCTTAGTACCATATAAACAGGCAGAAAAGTGGGTATCTATGTAAAGGAAAAACAAAAGAAAAAACACATGGGCCAGTGATTCACATGCTGGGTTTTACATAAAGATTCTGAATAAGAAACTGAATGTTTTAGGCTACAACACATAAGATTAGTTAGAAATGAAAAAAAATATAGACTTAACAATTTCCCAGTATCAAGAGAACAGTTGAAACCATGGACTATAAGAGGTGATTTTGAAAGAATACATAGCAATGGAAAGAAAAGAGAGTTTATGAAAGAGTCTTGCAACAACATAAGTGGCTGGTGAAAGCTAACATATATAGGTTGTAGCGTTTACTGTGTTCCAGCATTCTAACGACTTAAAGCCTATGATCTTGTTTCATGTTAAAGCTATCACATGAAGACGATGTCATTCTTATTGTCATTAAATGATTAAGAGCAGAATCAAGAGAGGTTAAGATAATGGAGCATGGATTCTCCGTTCAGTTCTGTTCAGTCACTCAGTAGTGTCTGACTTTTTGCGACCCCATAGTCTGCAGAAAGAAAGCTTATCTGTCCATCACCAGCTCCCAGAGCCTGCTCAAACTCATGTCCATTNAAGAGAGGTTAAGATAATGGAGCATGGATTCTCCGTTCAGTTCTGTTCAGTCACTCAGTAGTGTCTGACTTTTTGCGACCCCATAGTCTGCAGAAAGAAAGCTTATCTGTCCATCACCAGCTCCCAGAGCCTGCTCAAACTCATGTCCATTGAGTCAGTGATACCATCCAACCATCTCATCCTCTATCATCCTCTTCTCCTCCTGCCCATAATCCTTCCCAGAATCAGGGACTTTTCCAGTGAGTCAATTCTTTGCATCAGGTGGTCAAAGTATTGGAACTTCAGCTTCAACATCAATCCTTCCAATGAATATTCAGGACTTATTTTCTTTAGGATTAACCAGTTTGATTTGCAGTCCAGGGAACTCTCAAGAGTCTTCTCCAGCACCACAGTTCAAGCATCAATTCTTCAGCACTCGATTTTTTATAGTCCAACTCTCACACCCATATATGACTACTGGAAAAACTATAGCTTTGACTAGACAGACCATTGTTGGCAAAGTAATGTCCCTGCTTTTTAATATGCTGTCTACGTTGGTCATAGTTTTCTTCCAAGGAGCAAGTGTCTTTTAACTTCATGGCTGCAGTGATTTTGGAGCCTAAGAAAAAAAAGTCTGTCATTCTTTCCATTGTTTCCTCATTTATTTGCCATGAAATGATGGGACTGGGTTCCATGATCTTAGTTTCTTGAATGTTGAGTTTTAAGCCAACTTTTTCACTCTCCTCTTTCAGTTTCATCAAGAGCTCTTTAGTTCTTTTTCTTTTTCTGCCATAAGGGTGGTGTCATCTGCATATCTGAGGTTATTGATATTTCTCCTGGAAATCTTGATTTNTAATAAGAGACACTACAGTCTGAGGAATGAAAAGAAGTAATATTTAAATCATAATTAATAACAAATAGCTGTTGATGAGGAAAGCTGATGTTGCTTCTGTCTTGATTTGAGATGTTAGGAAATTGAAAATGTTTCAGAAGGAAGTTAATTTCCAGAAAATGGATATATAGTAGCACGGTACATATTCCCAGTAATATGGCTGTGTGACAAATTACAGGGAAATTTAGTGGCATTAAATAACCATTTATTACATTCACAGATTTTGTGGGTCAGGAAAACTTGATTTATATATATGGCCTTTGATGCTGGTTGTTGACTTTGGATTCCAGTTTCTCTCTATAGGGGACATTTCATGTGGTTTCTCTATATGGATTCTTTGGGGTTTTCTTACAGCATGGTGGCTAGATTCTAAGGGTGAATATCCTGAGAGAGATAGAGAGACACAGAGAGAGAGAGAAAAGAGAGCTAGAGATAGAAAAATTAGGAAGCCAGATCCTTTTCAAGGCTGAGCCTTAGAAGAGATCTAGGATTGTGTTCACTGTACTCTACTGTCTAGAGGAGTCACAGGCTCCCACTTAAATGCAAATGGAAATAACATCAATTCTGTGTCTTACTGGGGTGGGGGGAGGGGCGGGGATTGCCAGTTATGTGTATAACAGTCATCTCAGACAGTGCATTCTTCCACAGTCCATTTTGGCAACTGAACATGTTTAGAATTGCTGAAGCATGCTATGCAAAAGAAAGGAGATGCAGCACTTTATGAGATATGTGGTAGAAGGGTTATGGCAAGATATTGATGAGTTACTTGTAGAAGAAAATTTTTATAATATTAGTATATTGCAAAGACCTCTGTATGATTACTTTGTAAGAATGGAGCAAGTTTAACCTAAAGAGTTTATTTGAAAAAAAAAAACAAAACCTTATAGAGGTTAAAATAAAATCCAAAGTACTGAGGAAAAAATAGGTAAAACATACTTTGAACATTTAAATGGGAAGGCTATATGGTTAATTGGCTGTGAAGAGTCAGGGATAAAGGAATCAAAACGACAAGCAGATTTCTGGCATAACCAACTTGATAAATCTTAGTACCATATAAACAGGCAGAAAAGTGGGTATCTATGTAAAGGAAAAACAAAAGAAAAAACACATGGGCCAGTGATTCACATGCTGGGTTTTACATAAAGATTCTGAATAAGAAACTGAATGTTTTAGGCTACAACACATAAGATTAGTTAGAAATGAAAAAAAATATAGACTTAACAATTTCCCAGTATCAAGAGAACAGTTGAAACCATGGACTATAAGAGGTGATTTTGAAAGAATACATAGCAATGGAAAGAAAAGAGAGTTTATGAAAGAGTCTTGCAACAACATAAGTGGCTGGTGAAAGCTAACATATATAGGTTGTAGCGTTTACTGTGTTCCAGCATTCTAACGACTTAAAGCCTATGATCTTGTTTCATGTTAAAGCTATCACATGAAGACGATGTCATTCTTATTGTCATTAAATGATTAAGAGCAGAATCAAGAGAGGTTAAGATAATGGAGCATGGATTCTCCGTTCAGTTCTGTTCAGTCACTCAGTAGTGTCTGACTTTTTGCGACCCCATAGTCTGCAGAAAGAAAGCTTATCTGTCCATCACCAGCTCCCAGAGCCTGCTCAAACTCATGTCCATTGAGTCAGTGATACCATCCAACCATCTCATCCTCTATCATCCTCTTCTCCTCCTGCCCATAATCCTTCCCAGAATCAGGGACTTTTCCAGTGAGTCAATTCTTTGCATCAGGTGGTCAAAGTATTGGAACTTCAGCTTCAACATCAATCCTTCCAATGAATATTCAGGACTTATTTTCTTTAGGATTAACCAGTTTGATTTGCAGTCCAGGGAACTCTCAAGAGTCTTCTCCAGCACCACAGTTCAAGCATCAATTCTTCAGCACTCGATTTTTTATAGTCCAACTCTCACACCCATATATGACTACTGGAAAAACTATAGCTTTGACTAGACAGACCATTGTTGGCAAAGTAATGTCCCTGCTTTTTAATATGCTGTCTACGTTGGTCATAGTTTTCTTCCAAGGAGCAAGTGTCTTTTAACTTCATGGCTGCAGTGATTTTGGAGCCTAAGAAAAAAAAGTCTGTCATTCTTTCCATTGTTTCCTCATTTATTTGCCATGAAATGATGGGACTGGGTTCCATGATCTTAGTTTCTTGAATGTTGAGTTTTAAGCCAACTTTTTCACTCTCCTCTTTCAGTTTCATCAAGAGCTCTTTAGTTCTTTTTCTTTTTCTGCCATAAGGGTGGTGTCATCTGCATATCTGAGGTTATTGATATTTCTCCTGGAAATCTTGATTTCAGCTTGTCCTTCATCCAACCCAACATTTCACATGATGTACTCTGCATCTAAGTTATATAAGCAGGGTGGCAGTATACAGCCTTGATGTACTCTATCCACAATTTGGAACCAGACCACTGTTGTTCCATGTCTGCTTCTAACTATTGCTTCTTGACCTACATACAGATTTCTCAGAGGCAGGTAAGGTGGTCTGGTATTCCCAGTTCTTAAAGAATTTTCCACAGTTTGTCATGATTCACACAGTCAAAGGTTTTAGCATAGTCAGTGAAGCAGAGGTAGATGTTTTTCTGGACTTCTCTTGTATTTTCTGTGATCCACTGGATGTTGGCAATTTGATCTCTGATTCCTCTGCCCTTTCTTTATCCAGCTTGAGCATCTCAGTTCACGTACTGTTGAAACCTCACTTGAAGAATTTTGAGCATTACTTTGCAAGCCTGTGAGATGAGGGCAGTTGTGTGATAGTTTGAGCATTCTTGGACATTGCCTTTCTTTGGGATTGGAATGAAAATTAACCTTTTCCAGTCCTGTGGCCACTTGTCGAGTTTTCCAAATTTGCTGGCTTACTGAGTGCAGCGCTTTCACAACATCATCGTTTAGGATTTAAAATAGCTCAATTGGAATTCCATCGCCTCCACTATCTTTGATCATAGTGATGCTTCCTAAGCCCCCTTTGACTTTGCAGTTCAGTATGTCAGGCTCTATATGAGTGATCACACCATCGTGGTTATCTGGGTCATGAAGATCTTTTTAGTATAGTTCTTCTATGTATTCTTACCACCTCTTCTTAATATCCTCTGCTTCTGTTAGGTCCATATAATTTCTGTCCTTTATTTTGCCCATCATTGCATGAAATTTTTCCTTGGTAGCTTTAGTTTTCTTGAACCATCTCTAGCCATTCCCCATTCTGTTGTTTTCCTCTATTTCTTTGTACTGATCACTTAGGAAGGCTTTCTTATCTCTCCCTGGTATCTTTTTAGATTCTGCATTCAGATGAATATATCTTTCCTTCTCTTCTTTTCTTAGCTATTTGTAAGGCTTCCTCAGACAACCATTTTGACTTTTTGCATTTCTTCTTCTTGGGATACAAAGCATGGATTCTAACATGGACATTTACATCCTCAGCTTGTGTTATTCTTGGCCATTACTATTCCCTCCTAAGACAAGACATTGAGATGAGGTGAGAAAATGAATAAGACCAATGTCAGAGAGACAAAAAGTGAACCTTAACAAACAGTTTCATCAACAACGTGGAGAAACAGCATTTCAAAACCAAATTATATGTTGGTAGTTTTGTATAATTTGTCTGCATGTGTTAGTCACTCCGTCATATCTAACTCTGCTACTCCATGTAGCCTGTCAGGTTCCTCTCTCCATGAAGTTCTCCAGGCAAGCAATCTAGAATGGGTTTCAATTTCCTTCTCTAGGTGGTCTTCCCGACCCAGAATCACGCCTGGGTCTCCTGTATTGCAGACAAGGTTCTTTCCTAACTGAGCCAAAAGGGAATACTTTCTCATTATAATTTGGTGAATGGAGAGCTAAAAGAGTTGGGGACAGGTATATCATAAATGAGAAAAATAAAATCTCATTTTGTCAAAAATCTTAAAATTATTTCCAGAAATAACATTTAAATGTTAAATATGAATACTAGAGACATAAATGCATTTATTTCAAGCTACCCAACCACAAATTTAACTCAAGAATTTGAAGGAGTCAGTTGTATCACAATATATATCAGTAACTTCCAAAAATATAATTTCTTCATATATTACTTTTAATCTTTTAGGGAGATTTGTGCTCTTTACTGTTATATTATCATACCAGTTTAAACTTTAAAATGTATTAAATTACTTGCCCAAGAGTAAAAGGAGGATATGGTATTTCTATCATGTAGCATCTTGTGTGTCATGCTCCTTCTCTTTATTATGAGAGACAATGAATGAAAAACAGGGATTGGAATGAATCTTTACCATAATGAAATCATTGTCATTGTGCCTTTCCAAGAACTGTGGTGTTGGAGAAGACTCTTGAGAGTCCCTTGGACTGCAAGGAGATCTAACCAGTCCATTCTAAAGGAGATCAGTCCTGGGTGTTCTTTGGAAGAACTGATGCTAAAGCTGAAACGCCAGTATTTTGGCCACCTCATGCGAAGAGTTGACTCATTGGAAAAAAGTCTGATGCTGGGAGGGACTGCAGGCAGAAGGAGAATGAGACAACAGAGGATGAGATGGCTGGATGACATCATCAACTCGATGGACGTGAGTATGAGTGAACTCTGGGAGTTAGTGATGGATAGGGAGGCCTTGCGTGCTGCAATTCATGGGGTCACAAAGAGTTGGACATGACTGAGCGACTGAACTGAACTGAACTGAAGATTATGACCTTAAATACTCAGATGATAGTAGTATTCAGGCAAAATTTAGGACTTAAAACTATACTTGAAAACTAATACAGCCCTTATATTATACAACTATTTGCAGAAATACTATGTGTTTTTGGTTGTTTGCAAACTTCTATATATGCAGGGTAATCTTTGTATGACAATGTGACATGAGTCTTGGAAAAGCTTGGCCAAATTATGGATTATATCATATAGGTTATGGGCTTTCCAGTGGCTAAGTGGTAAAGAATCTGCCTGCCAATGCAGGAGACACAGGAGACATGGATTTGATCCCTAGGTTTCGAAGATCCCCTGGAAGAAGAAATGGCAATTCTCTCCAATATTCTTGCCTGGAAAATCCCATGGATTGAGGAGCCTGGCAGGCTACAATACATGATCTTGTGAAGAGTCAGACATGATTGACTGAACACTCATGCTAGTGTGTACACACTCACATGCACACACACATGCTATGTCCAAGATATTAATATACTAGCTACAAAAAGTTTGAACTTCTCTGTATTAAGTTGCTTCCCCAAAATTTTCTGAATATTGTTAAAGAAGAATAAACTCCTTTCCCCCTCTATGTTCAAGGACAGGATCCTCCAAATCTCAGAATAAATAAATCCAGCTGGAAGAAAAAAGAGGAATATAAAACATTTAAAAATGTATCAGTATTGATATAAAATTTCAGGAAATTGTCAACACCTCAACTCTAATGCCCAGATCCAGAAAGGTCTACTTGGTTTCTGAAACTAGGACAGAAATTTTATGAAGTACATGTTATAGATACTTGTTGGCTTGCTTCATTTTAGATTTCATCCTTGACAATCTCTAGAGAAATATTGGAAGTCAGGAGAAGGGAGCACTCCCTTTTGGTTTTCTTGTCGTTCTTGTGAGCTTCTGTCTAGCATCAGCACTTCATTTTAGCAGTGGTTCTGTCCCCTAACTACTTTAAAAGCAACCTCTTTTCACGTACTTTGATGGTTCTAAAGCATTTGGCCTTCTCAGCTTCTCAAAACATAAGCAAGAAAAATTTATTTCTCATGGTTCTGGAAGTTTAAAGGTCAAGATAAAGGTACAGGGAGATTCTCTATCTGGTGAGGGCCCACTCTCTGGTTCATAGATGGGATTTTCTTACTGTGTTCTCACATGGAATGTGAGGAACACATTGGAATGTGTGAGGAAGCTCTCTTTTTGTCTCTTTCATAAGGGCACTACTTATATTTATGAGGGCTCTACTCTCATGACCTAATCACCTCTCAAAGGCACCACTTCCAAATACCATTATATTGGGCATTAGGTTTCAACATGAATTTTGAGGACACACAAATATTCAGGCTATAGCAAAACCCAAGTGCAAAATCCATGTTATTTTTGTTTGTTTTTTTTCCCCTGATATTTCTGATACTTTTAATTTCCATTTCTTCCTTTTTGTTTATTCTACCAGCTGCTTCCCATAGTAGTTCCATCAGTTAAGTTCATTTCAGTCACTCAGTTGTGTCCAGCTCTTTGCGACCCCATGAGTTGCAGCACGCCAGGCCTCCCTGTCCATCACCAACTCCTGGAGTTCACTCAAACTCACGTCCATCGAGTCAGTGATGCCATCCAGCCATCTCATCCTCTGTCGTCCCCTTCTCTTCCTGCCCCCAACCCCTCCCAGCATCAGAGTTTTTTTCCAATGAGTCAACTCTTCACATGAGGTGGCCAAAGTATTGGAGTTTCAGCTTTAGCATCAGTCCTTCCAAAGAACACCGAGGACTGATCTCCTTTAGAATGGACTGGTTGGGTCTCCTTGCAGTCCAAGGGACTCTCAAGAGTCTTCTCCAACACCACAATTCAAAAGCATGATGGTTCCTCATATTTTCCAATTGCTCTTTCCAACTCTTGTGTAATCACTTGTTTATACAATGTCCTCTTTTGTAATATCTAATGTGTATGTGTTACTTGTTAGATCATAATAGCAAGTATGAAAAACTATTGCCAATATGAGTTTATGTTGTCTCTGCAAGGACTCTTTAAAATCCAACAATAAAGAAAATGTTTCTAAAAATTGGGCAGCTACTCTCTCTAAAAATGGGCCTACCTTCCTACCAAAAAGAAGAAACGTATCTCAACATAGTAAAGGCCATATATGATAAGCCTACAGCAAACATTATTCTCAATGGTGAAAAACTGAAAGCATTCCCCCTAAGATCAGGAACAAAACAAGAGTGTCCACTTACACTACTATTATTCAGCATCGTTTTGGAAGGCCTACCTTCAGCTATCAGAGAAGAAAAAGAAATAAAAGAACTCCAGATTGGAAAATAAAAGTAAAGATCTCAATGTTTGCAGATGACATGATACTGTACATAGAAAACCCTAAAGATAGTATCAGAAAATTACTAGAGCTAATCAGTGAATTTAGCAAACTTTCAGGATAGAAAATCAATACACAGAAATCACTTGCATTTCTATATACTAATAATGAAAAATCAGAAAGAGAAACTAAGGAATCAATCCCATTCACCATTGCAAAAAAAAAAAAAAATTAAACAACTAGGAATAAACTTATTTAAGGAGACAAAAGAACTGTACAAGAAAATTATGACACTAATGAAAGAAACCAAAGATGACATAAACAGATGGACAGATATCTCATGTTCCTCAGTAGGAAGAATCAATATTGTGAAAATGATTTTACTACCAAATGCAGTCTACAGATTCAGTGTGACCCCTATCAAATTACAAACGGCATTTTTCACAGAACTAGAACAAAAAAATTCACAATTTATGGAAACACAAAAGACCCTGAATAGCCAAAGCAGTCTTGAGAAAGAAGAATGGAGCTGGAGGAATCAAGCTTCTTGACTTCAAATTATACTACAAAGCTAAAGCAATCAGGAGAGTATGGTACTGGCACAAAAACAGAAATATGGACCAATGGAACAAGATAGAATGACAATAAATAAACCCATGTATCTATGTATCTCCTTTCTTGACAAATGAGGCAAGAATATGCAATGGGACAGACAGCTTCTTCAATAAATGGTACTGGGAAAACTGGCCAGCTATATGTAAAAGAATGAAATTAGAACATTTCCTAACACCATACACAAAGATAAACTCAAAATGGATTAAAGACCTAAATATAAAACCAGAAACTATAAAACTCTTAGAGGAAAACAGGCAGAACACTCGATGACATAAAGTAATATCTTCCACTACTGACCTCTTCAGTTCAGTTCAATTCAGTTCAGTCGCTCAGTCATGTCCGACTATTTACGACCCCATGAATCCAGCATGCCAGTCCTCAATAAAACCAGAAACTATAAAACTCTTAGAGGAAAACAGGCAGAACACTCGATGACATAAAGTAATATCTTCCACTACTGACCTCTTCAGTTCAGTTCAATTCAGTTCAGTCGCTCAGTCATGTCCGACTATTTACGACCCCATGAATCCAGCATGCCAGTCCTCCCTGTCCATCAACTCTGGAGTCTACTCAAATTCATGTCCATCGAGTTGGTAATGCCATCCAACCATCTCATCCTCTGTCGTTCCCTTCTCCTCCTGCCCCCAATCCCTCCCAGTATCAGGGTCTTTTCCAATGAGTCAACTCTTCGCATGAAGTGGCCAAAGTATTGGAGTTTCAGCTGCAACATCGGTCCTTCCAATGAGCACCCAGGACTGGTCTCCTTCAGGATGGACTAGTTGGACCTCCATGCAGTCCAAGGGACTCTCAAGAGTCTTCTCCAACACCACAGTTCAAAAGCATCAATTCCTCGGCGCTCAGCTTTCTTTATAGTCCAACTCTCACATCTATACATGACCACTGGAAAAACCATAGACTTGGCTAGACAGAACTTTGTTGGCAAAGTAATGTCTCTGCTTTTGAATATGCTATCTAAGTTGGTCATAACTTTCCTTCCAAGGAGTAAGTGTCTTGTAATTTCATGGCTACAATCACCATCTGCAGTGATTTGAGTAACAGAAATAAAAAACGAAAGTAAACAAGTGGGACCTGACTGAACTTAAAAGCTTTGCACAGCAAAGGAAACTATAAGCAAAATGAAAAGACAACCCTCATAATGGGAGAAAGAATAGCAAAAGAAACAACTGACAAAGGATTAATTTCCAAAATACACAAGCAGCTCATTCAACTCAATGCCACTAAAGCAAACAACCTAATCAAAAAGTGGGGAAAAGACCTAAACATACAATACTTTTAAGATATACAGATGGCTAACAAACTCATGAAAAGATGTTCAACATTGCTTATTATTAGAGAAATGCAAATCAAAACAAAATGAAATATCACTTCACACCCATCATAATGGCCATCATCAGAAAGTCTACAAACAATATATGCTGGAAAGGGTGTGAAGAAAAGGGAATGCTCTTGCACTGTTGGTGGGAATGTAAATTGATAATAGCCACCATGGAAGATGTTATGGAGATTCCTTAATAAAAGTAAGACTAAAACCACTCTATGACCCAGCATTCCCACTCCTAGGCATATATCCTAAGGAAACCAAAATTGAAAAAAAACACATGTATCCCATTGTTCATCGCAGCACTGTTTGCAATAGCTAGAACATGGAAGCTACCTAGATGTCCATCAACAGATGAATGGCTAAAGAAGGTGTGGAACCTATACCAATGGAGTATTACTCAGCCATAAAAATGAATGCATTTGAGTCAGTTCTGTGAGGTGGATGAACCTAGAAGCTATTATACAGAGTGAAGTGAGTCAGAAAGAGAAAGATAAATATCATATTCTAACACATTTATACGGAATCTAGAAGACTGGTACTGAAGACCTTATTTACAGAACAGCAATGAAGAAACAAACATAGAGAATAGACTTATGGACCTGGGGAGAGGGGAGGAGAGGGTGAAATGTATGGAAAGAGTAACATGGAAACTTCTATTACCATATGTAAAAAGATAGCCATTGGAAATTTGCTGTATGGCTCAGGAAAATCAAACATGGGCTCTGTATCAACCTATAGGGGTTGGGATGGCAAGGGAGATGGGAGAGAGTTTCACAAGGTAGGGGATATATGTATACCTATGGCTGATTCATGTTGAGGTTTGACAGAAAGGAACAAAATTCTGTGAAGTAATTATCCTTCAATAAAAAGGTAAATTTAAAAAAAAAGTTTGGACAGTTACTAACTTTAGGATAAACAAAAAAGTAAAGGAAACAAATTTCCTGTATAGAAACACTCAGGCATGAATAGGCATATAACCTAAATATAGATCTTTCTTAAGAAAATGTTTATTGGTGTCAGTTCAATTCAGTCACTCATTCATGTCAACTCTTTGCAACCCCATGAGCCACAGCATGCCAGGCCTCCCTGTCCATCACTAACTCCTGGAGTCCACCCAAACCCATATCCATTGAGTCAGTGATGCTATCCAACCATCTCATCTTCTGTTGCCCTTTTCTCGTACTGCCATCAATCTTTCCCAGCATCAAGGTCTTTTCAAATGAGTCAGCTCTTCTCATCAGTTGGCCAAAGTATTGGAGTTTCAGCTTCAACATCAGTCCTTACAATGAACACCCAAAACTGATCTCCTTTAGGATGGACTGATTGGTTTTCCTTGGAGTCCAAGGTATTCTCAAAAGTCTTCTCCAACACCACAATTCAAAAGCATCAGTTCTTCAGTGCTTAGCTTTCTTTATAGTCCAACTCTCATATCCATACATGACCACTTGAAAAACCATAGCTTTGACTAGACGGACCTTTGTTGACAAAGTAATCTCTCTGCTTTTTAATATGTTATCTGCTGCTGCTGCTGCTAAGTCACTTCAGTCGTGTCCGACTCTGTGTGACCCCATAGACTGCAGCCCACCAGGCTCCCCCATCCCTGGGATTCTCCAGGCAAGAATACTGGAGTGGGTTGCCATTTCCTTCTCCAATGCATGAAAGAGAAAAGTGAAGGTGAAGTCGCTCAGTCTGTCCGACTGTTAGCGACCCCATGGACTGCAGCCCACCAGGCTACTCCGTCCATTGGATTTTCCAGGCAAGAGTACTGGGGTGGGGTGCCATTGCCTTCCCCAAATATGTTATCTAGGGTGGTCATAACTTTCCTTCTAAAGAGTAAGTGTCTTTTAACTTCATGGCTGCAATCACCATCTGCAGTGAATTTGGAGCCTCCCAAAAATAAAGTCTAACACTGTTTAAACTCTTTCCCCATCTATTTGCCATGAAGTGATGGGACCGGATACCATGATCTTAGTTTTCTGGACATTGAGCTTTAAGCAAACTTTTCGCTGTCCTCTTTCACTTTCATCAAGAAGCTCTTTAGTTCTTCTTCACTTTCTGCCATCAAAGTGGTGTCATCTGCATATCTCAGGTTATTGATGTTTCTCCTGGCAATCTTGATTCCAGCTTGTGCTTCCTCCAGCCCAGCATTTCTCATGACGTACTTTGCGTATAAGTTAAATAAGCAGGGTGACAACATACAGCCTTGACTTACTTCTTTTTCTATTTGAAACAAGTTTGTTGTTCCATGTCCAGTTCTAACTGTTGCTTCCTGACCTGCATACAGGTTTCTCTAGAGGCAGATCAAGTAGTCTGGTATTCCCAACTGTTTCAGAGTTTTCCAAGGCTTATTGTGATCCACAAGTCAAAGGCTTTGGCATAGTCAATAAAGCAGAAATAGATGTTTTTCTGGAATTCTCTTGCTTTTTCGATGATTCTGCAGATGTTGGCAATTTGATCTCTGGTTCCTCTGCCTTTTGTAAAACCAGATTGAACATCTGGAATTTCATGGTTCACGTATTGCTGAAGCTTGGCTTGGAGAATTTTAAGCATTACTTTACTAGCGTGTGAGATGAGTGCAATTGTGCGGTTGTTTGAGCATTATTTGGCATTGCCTTTCTTTGGGATTGGAATGAAAATTGACTTTTTCCTGTCCTGTGACCACTGTTGAGTTTTCCAAATTTGCTGGCATATTGAGTACAGCACTTTCACAGCATCAACTTTCAAGATTTGAAACAGCTCAATTGGTATTCCATCACCTCCACTAGCTTTGTTCATAGTGATGCTTCCTAAGGTCCACTTGACTTCACATTCCAGGATAGTTCACCCAAACCCATGTCCATCGAATTGGTGATGCCATCCAGCTATCTCATTCTCCTGTCTCTTATACACATCTAGATGTGTATAAGAGACAGCTTTCACTTTCATCAAGAAGCTCTTTAGTTCTTCTTCACTTTCTGCCATCAAAGTGGTGTCATCTGCATATCTCAGGTTATTGATGTTTCTCCTGGCAATCTTGATTCCAGCTTGTGCTTCCTCCAGCCCAGCATTTCTCATGACGTACTTTGCGTATAAGTTAAATAAGCAGGGTGACAACATACAGCCTTGACTTACTTCTTTTTCTATTTGAAACAAGTTTGTTGTTCCATGTCCAGTTCTAACTGTTGCTTCCTGACCTGCATACAGGTTTCTCTAGAGGCAGATCAAGTAGTCTGGTATTCCCAACTGTTTCAGAGTTTTCCACAGCTTATTGTGATCCACAAGTCAAAGGCTTTGGCATAGTCAATAAAGCAGAAATAGATGTTTTTCTGGAATTCTCTTGCTTTTTCGATGATTCTGCAGATGTTGGCAATTTGATCTCTGGTTCCTCTGCCTTTTGTAAAACCAGATTGAACATCTGGAATTTCATGGTTCACGTATTGCTGAAGCTTGGCTTGGAGAATTTTAAGCATTACTTTACTAGCGTGTGAGATGAGTGCAATTGTGCGGTTGTTTGAGCATTATTTGGCATTGCCTTTCTTTGGGATTGGAATGAAAATTGACTTTTTCCTGTCCTGTGACCACTGTTGAGTTTTCCAAATTTGCTGGCATATTGAGTACAGCACTTTCACAGCATCAACTTTCAAGATTTGAAACAGCTCAATTGGTATTCCATCACCTCCACTAGCTTTGTTCATAGTGATGCTTCCTAAGGTCCACTTGACTTCACATTCCAGGATGTCTGGCTCTAGGTGAGTGATAATACCATCATAATTATCTGGGTTGTGAACATCTTTTTTGTACAGTTCTTCTGTGTATTCTTGCCACCTCTACTTAATATCTTCTGCTTCTGTTAGGTCCCCACCATTTCTGTTCTTTATCGAGCCCATCTTTGCATGAACTCTCCCTTGTTACCTTTAATTTTCTTGAAGAGATCTCTAGTCTTTCCCGTTCTATTGTTTTCCTCTATTTCTTTGCATTGATCACTGCAGAAGGCTTTCTTTTCTCTCCATGCTCTTCTTTGTAACTCTGCTTTCAAATGGGTATATCATTCCTATTCTCTTTTGATTTTCACTTCCCTTCTTTTCACAGCTATTTGTAAGGCCTCCTCAGACAGCCATTTTGCTTTTTTGCATTTCTTTTTCCTGAGAATGGTCTTGATTCCTGTCTTCTGTACAATGTCACAAACCTCATTCCATATTTCATCAGGCACTCTATCTATCAGATCTAGTCCCTTAAATCTATTTCTCACTTCCACTGCATAGTCATAAGGGATTTGATTTAGGTCATGCCTGACTTTATTGGTATATAGTTGCTTAAAGCACTGTGTTATATTCTACCATACAGCAAAGTGCATCAGTCATACATATACATATATCCCCTCTTTTTTTGATTTCCTTTCCATTTATGTCACCACAGAGCATTGTGTAGACTTCCCTGTGCCATACAGTAGGTTCTCATTACTTGTCTCTTTTATACATAGTAGAATGTATGTCATATATGACATACATATATGTCAATCAGATCTAGTCCCTTAAATCTATTTCTCACTTCCACTGCATAGTCATAAGGGATTTGATTTAGGTCATGCCTGACTTTATTGGTATATAGTTGCTTAAAGCACTGTGTTATATTCTACCATACAGCAAAGTGCATCAGTCATACATATACATATATCCCCTCTTTTTTTGATTTCCTTTCCATTTATGTCACCACAGAGCATTGTGTAGACTTCCCTGTGCCATACAGTAGGTTCTCATTACTTGTCTCTTTTATACATAGTAGAATGTATGTCATATATGACATACATATATGTCAGTCCTAATCTCCCAATTCATCCTGCTCCTTCTTTCCCCCTTTGATGTCCATATGTTTCTTCTCCGTGTCTGTGTCTCTATTTCTGCTTTGCAAATAGGTTCACCCCTAGCACTTTTCTAGGGAACACATATATGCATTAAACAGTATTTGTTTTTCTCTTTCTTACTTCATTCTGTATGACATACTGTAGGTCCATCCATGTCTCTGAAAAGCAACAGTTTTATTCCTTTTTAATCAAAACTACAACGAGTTATCACCTCACGCCAATCAGAATGGCCATATTGTCAAAAATTCTCTGAGCAGTAAATACTGGAAAGGGTGTAGAGAAAAGGGAACCCTGCTACACTGTTGATGGGAATGTGGACTGGAGCAGCCACTGTGGAGAACAATATGTAAATTACTTAAAAAACTAAAAATAGAGCTATCATATGATCCAGTAGTCCAATGTTTGTTCATATACCTAGAGAAAACAATAATTCCAAAAGATAGATGTATGCCAATGTTTATTCTAACACTGTTTTCACAGCCAGGACATGGAAACAGCCTAAGTGTCTATTGATAGAGAATGTATAAAGAAGAATTGGCATATATATATATATGTTAATGATTCCTAAATGTTTTGAAAATTATGACTCCTAAATGTCTTGAAAGTTGTCTAGATACTAATCAAGATTTAGATAAATATTTTCTACAATAAATGTTATAATATCTAAAGATGGTATAATTCATTATCAGAAATGGAGCATTAACTTTTAATTTAAGCTTTATTTATTCACCNATATATATATATGTTAATGATTCCTAAATGTTTTGAAAATTATGACTCCTAAATGTCTTGAAAGTTGTCTAGATACTAATCAAGATTTAGATAAATATTTTCTACAATAAATGTTATAATATCTAAAGATGGTATAATTCATTATCAGAAATGGAGCATTAACTTTTAATTTAAGCTTTATTTATTCACCGGATGTACATTAGCGGGCCAATATTTGCAACCTAGTTCATTCTTCATTACTGACTTAAGTCAGCTTAATTGAATGTAGACACGACAAATGACAAGAAATCCTATGACGATAATACCATCTAAAAAAATAAAAGTATTTGGCATCATTTTATTGAAATTCTAAATCACTGTTTTTTTGAAGATTATTTGGAAGGCTTTTTGCACTTTCCTAATGACATTATAATAGTTCAAAACATTACATAGAGGATATATAAGGTGCTTAGTTGCTCAGTCGTGTCCAGTTCTTTGTGGCCACATGGACTGTAGCCTGCATGTTTTCCAGGCAAAAATACTGGAGTGGGTTTCCATTTCCTACTCCCAGGGATCTTCTCACAAGGGATCGAACCTACATCTCCTGCATTGGCTGATGGACTCTTTGCCGCACCACCTGGGGAGCCCTAGTGGATTTATGAGATATAGATTAAAATATAAGTTGCTATTTTAGAAAAGGCAGAGGAACCAGAGATCAAATTGCCAACATCTGCTGGATCAAGGAAAAAGCAAGAGAGTTCCAGAAAAACATCTATTTCTGCTTTATTGACTATGCCAAAACCTTTGACTGTGTGGATCACAATAAACTGTGGAAAACTCTGAAAGAGATAGGAATACCAGACCATCTGACCTGCCTCTTGTATGCAGGTCAGGAAGCAACAGTTAGAACTGGACATGGAGCAACAGACTGGTTCCAAATAGGAAAAGGAGTACGTCAAGGCTGTATATTGTACCCTGCTTATTTCCTTATATGCAGAGTGCATCATGAGAAACGCTGAGCTGGAAGAACCACAAGCTGGAATCAAGATTGCTGGGAGAAATACCAATAACCTCAGATATTCAGATGACACCACCCTAATGGCAGAAAGTGAAGAGGAACTAAAAAGCCTCTTGATGAAAGTGAAAGTGGAGAGTGAAAAAGTTGGCTTAAAGCTCAACATTCAGAAATCGAAGGTGATGGCATCCGGTCCCATCCCTTCATGGGAAATAGATGGAGAAACAGTGGAAACAGTGTACGACTTTATTTTGGAGGGCTCCAAAATCACTGCAGATGGTAATTGCAGCCATGAAATTCTAAGACACTTACTCCTTGGAAGAAAAGTTATGACCAACCTAGATAGCATATTGAAAAGCAGAGACATTATTTTGCTGACTAAGGTCCGTCTAGTCAAGGCTGTGATTTTTCCTGTGGTCATGTATGGATGTGAGAGTTGGACTGTGAAGAAGCCTGAGCACTGAAGAATTGATGCTTTTGAACTGTGGTGTTGGAGAAAACTCTTGAGAGTCCCTTGGACTGCAAGGAGATCCAACCCATCCATTCTGAAGGAGATCAGCCCTGGGATTTCTTTGGAAGGAATGATGCTAAAGCTGAAACTCCAGTACTTTGGCCACCTCATGTGAAGAGTTGACTTATTGGAAAAAGCTCTGATGCTGGGAGGGATTGGGGGCAGGAGGAGAAGGGAACGACAGAGGATGAGATGGCTGGAAGGCATCACTGACTCGATGGATGTGAGTCTGAGTGAACTCCGGAAGTTGGTGGTGGACAGGGAGGCCTGGCGTGCTGCGATTCATGGGGTCTCAAAGAGTCAGACACGACTGAGTGACTGAACTGAACTGAACTGATATATACTTATAATTTGCTATTTTAACTACACTGTGATACTAAATTCTAAATTATTTTACCTCTTATAAGTAGTAAAGTTTAGTCTCTCAATGAGGTCAATAAAGAGTCACACTGATTCTTTTTGACCACCAGAGTATCATTTAGTAATATTCATGGAAGTGTTGGGGCCTTTAGAAAGGAGAACTAATTAAAGAACAATTGCTGAAGACAAGGTACTTCTGAGATAATGTATTGCAGAATTATTGAAGGAATCCTTATAACTGAGAAGTTATATTGAGACACTATTCTGATACTGATATTATATAAAATATGTTAAGTTCACTTTGACATTTTAAAGAAGAATGAAATGAAAGAGGTTCCTATTATATGTACTGAAAATCTTTTATGGCATAGTACTCTTATTTCCAAAGTTATGATTAAAACTGCACTTCAAAAGTCAAATCTTTTCAAAGAAATTCTAAATTACTGAGTAAAGAATTTTGGTCTTCTATCTGATATTCTTATGAAAAATTCTTCTGACCTTTGGTTTGACATTGAAGAGCTTTCTCATTTTCTGAAAACTCTTTTGCTGTGTTATTTTCGTGGAAGTCGAATGATCAGGAAATAATCTAACAGAAAGTATATGCTCAATGTGCTATGTCTCATAAGTTTCATATATTTGTGGTACATATAGTTTTATTGTATGTATATATATTCATATAATGCAATTAGGAATAAACTTTTAAATTTATAATCCAAAGCACTTAAATCAAAATATACTGATTTCCTTTGCTCTGCATAGTGCATCACATGGATATTTTCCAGGTCATAGTTTTCTTTATTATTTTTAATATAATTTTATTTATTTTCATTGGAGGTTAATTACTTTACAATACTAATTACTTTACAATACTTTGCCATACATCAACGTGAATCCACCACAGATATACACGTGCTCCCCATCCTGAATCCCCCTCCCTCCTTCCTCCCCGTACCATCCCTCTGGGTCGTCCCAGGATGATTTGGGAAAATGACATTGAAACATGTATAATATCATATATGAAACAAATCGCCAGTCCAGGTTCGATGCATAGTTTTCTTTAAATGAGTAAGTTAGATATACTTGTAGCTGTGAGTAGAAGAATTGGTCTCATTACTTTTAAGTTAAAAGAATAATATTACAGAAAACAAAATATGAGCTCTGTAGCTATCTGAAGAGAAAAAACTTTAAAAATGGGTAAAACCTCTGCAAAAGTGTTTTAATAGCTATTCATTAGAATCAGCATCTCTGATCTGATGGCAAAGCATTAGGCTTGGAGAGTGGGTATTTCCATTTAGATATGGTCATTTGTGCATGCCAATTTATTTTCTTCTTCCCCCACTCTTACTGAAATGAAATAAAAAATGATCAAAACAAAGACAAAAGACAGGGGAAAGCTTCTAAAAGTTGTTTGGGGTGCAGGAAATCAAAGAAGGTGAGTTTGCCTTTTATATAATGCAGGATATTGATGAAAACAAAAATCATTATTTCATATAGTCCTTGAGATTTTCAGAATTTAGATAAATTAAAAATGATGCACAGAGCAGAAACAAGTAGATTGTTGGAAACAGAATTGTGTTTTGTCCTCTGCCAGATGGGAAGTAGATTATTTATTTCATGAAAAATGTTACAAAAGGTACTCTGGGTTCTAGAACCCAAGCACAGTAGAAGAAGCCTGAGAGAGAAGATACGCAGCCCAAGGTTTATTTGTACTTTCTCTTCCAACTGATTATTTTGCACAGGCTCAATAAAGGAGAAAAGATTGCCATGTAACCACGGAGTGTATGTCACGTCTTTAAACTAGAAAGGATTGCAGGCAACCACTGTGCAGGGAGAATGGCAGAAAAAAATTCTCTAGAGATAGGACAGTAAAAGCAGTAGGAGAGATTTTTGTCTCACTTTCTATTAATGAAAATTAAGATTTATGTCATAGCTCACTGTTTTATACTTTTAATTCTAAGAACAGCCAGTCCAATGCGGCTTTGGAAAGATTGGTTTAGGTGAGAATATAGCTGTGATTAGTTTTGATAGGAAGTAGATACGGTGTTTACAATTAATAATGGTCACAGACAGGCAGCCTTTCAGTGTTTTTCCCCCTGAGGACTAAATGGTCAAAACTAAGAGAGACAGTTCTTTAAAAGAATATGCATCATCAGGGGAAATTCAAAGAGTATAACACTAGATCTCCATGAACTCTGCCCCCATTAATTCCTTAAAAAAACATCTGCAGAATTATGATCTAATGTCTTTATATTACTTCTGATCCATAGTTATAACACCTGCTGATGGATTTTGCCTGAGAATCCAGAACACACAATGAAAATTAAATGCACATTATTTAAATTAATGCAAAGGAAACAATAATGAAATGAAAACCTTAAAATGTGCTGATTCAGTTCAGTTCAGTCACTCAGGCGTGTCGAACTCTTCGCAGCCCCATGGACCACAGTATGCCAGGCCTCCCTGTTCATCACCAACTCCCAGAGTCTACTCAAACTCATCTCCATCAAGCCAGTGATGCCACCCAACCATCTCATTCTCTGTCGTCCTTCTCCTCCTGCCTTCAATCTTTCCCAGCATCAGGGTCTTTTCCAGTGAGTCAGCTCTTCACATCAGGTGGCCAGAGTATTGGAGTTTCAACTTCAACATCAGTCCTTCCAATGGACACTCAGGACTGATTTCCTTTAGAATGGACTGGTTGGATCTCCTTGCAGTCCAAGGGACTCTCAATGTGCTGATTACTCTCTACCAATCCCTTATCTATTCTCTGTGACTTTCTGTTCTGTACTCTAAAAAAATGAGAGCCTAGACTGCATCACCTCAGTCTCTTCTCTTTGGTTTGAGTTAGGTTCTGTTGTGGGAGACAGATTTGCTTACTGTGCTGCTGTTGATGCTGCTAGGTCTCTTCAGTCGTGTCTGACTCTGTGCAACCCCATAGACGACAGCCCACCAGGCTCCCCCGTCCCTGGGATTCTATAGTGTAATAAAAACAGTCTCCTCTAGGGCAGAATTCAGGCAGGTTTCAGTTCAGTTCAGTTGCTCAGTCCTGTCCAACTCTTTGTGACCCCATGAATTGCAGCATGCCAGGCCTCCCTGTCCATCACCAACTCCCAGAGTTAACCCAAACCCATGTCCATCGAATTGGTGATGCCATCCAGCTATCTCATTCTCTGTCGTCCCCTTCTCCTCCTGCCCCCAATCCCTCCCAGCATCAAAGTCTTTTCCAATGAGTCAACTCTTCTCATCAGGTGGCCAAAGTATTGGAGTTTCAGCTTTAGCGTCAGTCCTTCCAAAGAACACCCAGGACTGATCTCCTTTAGAATGGACTGGTTGGATCTCCTTGCAGTCCAAGGGACTCTCAAGAGTCTTCTCCAACACCACAGTTCAAAAGCATCAATTCTTTGGCGCTCAGCTTTCTTCACAGTCCAACTTTCACTTCCCATTATAATTGTTTCCGGCTCCCTAAATTCAAGACCCTTCTCCTTGAATACACCTGCTGTGTGGGGTGCTAAGTGCTATCTTGTCTTGGCGATCCTTTTTGATGACCTGATTTTGTATGGTGAGCACAATTGATTGCATATTTATTGACTAGGCTAAAACTCTGTGCTGCTGCTGTTAAGTCACTTCAGTCGTGTCTGACTCTGTGTGACCCCACAGACGGCAGCCCACCAGGCTCCCCCGTCCCTGGGATTTTCCAGGCAAAAACTCCAGAGTGGGTTGCCATTTCCTTCTCCAATGCATGAAAGTGAAAAGTGAAAGTGAAGTCGCTCAATCGTGTCTGACTCTTCGCGACTCCATGGACTGCAGCCCACCAGGTTCCTCCGTCCATGGGATTTTCCAGGCAAGAGTACTGTAGGGAGGCTGATAAAGTTATTGGTAATTTATGATACTTTAGTTAACCCTTCTTGTATCATTCTGTGGGACTGGGTCTGAGGGAACCAGAGTAAAATAATAACATTCCAGCTACAGCTATTGCTGTGGTTAATAGACTCTGTTTTTTATTTTTTCCCCTGAACTACCCAGAGTTCTTGGGTTTTTGCAAGCATCTTAAGGTTTTAGTTTGACAGGTAATATTTTAGTTTTTAAGTATAAATAAAGTTTCTTATCTGTTATAGTTCCTGATGGCAAGATCAAAAACATATCTATACAACAGTGGGACAGTGTTTGTCCTTTTATCTTGGGTTGTTATTTATACAAATGGTGTAAATTTCTCTTTGAAGTAAAATCCTTGCATCTTGGCACAAATCACTGTAGTGGATCAAAGTGCTGAATGAATTATTGTTTTCTTCACCACAATGTGCTCATGATTAAAACAGACAAAACTATCAATTCTTCCAAAACTCCCATTAACAATATGATTACTAAACCATTTATATATGTCTGTGGAGCCTGGCAGTCTGCAGTCCAAAGGGTTGCAAACAATCAGAGACAATTGAGCAACTAAGCATACACATACCTATATGGCTAACACTTGTGTGCTTTTGTCTATAGATTATATTTTGCTAGAGATGGAGAGTCAAATTACTGAGTGTTAAAATCACTCAGAATAGTTCATATTTAATTTTATTTGCACTGTTTATATTTGTTTATATTATATTATTAAGGACTTATTTAATTTTATTTTAATCTGACAAATTGTTTTTTATGGATTTAGAATCAAAACAAGAAAAGGCAACTAGATTGAATCCATGGTTTTTGTATCCTATTCTCTTTTTAGCGATTACCTTTTAAACACTACACATAAATAATACATTAATACATATAGATGTATATGTATGATAGGTATGTGTGTATGTATATTTTTTAATGTTAAACTAAAACTACTATATACATTTTCTAGAAATTACTGATTAGTAATATATAAAATTTGCTTTCCTTTTCAAGCAGTTTATTTCCCCATTTTGTTGAGATTTGGGTGTTTGATGTCTGTTTTGTTGATTTTTCATAGTTCATTTAACCAGTATCCCCTTGATGGGCATTTCATGTGTCCAGCTATCTATTATGCTTTATTTTTGCTGTTACAAGTAATATTTCAATTACAGTCTTTATGCATTTTATTTTATATATTTTCCACTTAGTTTTGTGATAAATTATTAAACTTGAGACTGCTACATGAAATGGTAACCATCTGTGGAGTTTTACAGATTTTGCGTTATCCCCTTTCATGATGTTTGCATTTCCAGCTATAATAACTAGATTATCTGTTTCCCCACAGCTGCACATCAGAATCTGTTATTAAACCACTAGGTTTTTACCAACCTGAAAAGTATTTCAATATAATAGTGTAATTTGATTGTGTATCTCTCTATTTATGAGAATTCACTTAACACATTGTTATATTAAATTCCACTCATATAATTATTTCAAATTTTGCAAAATTGTCCTACCTTTTTCTTAATGTTTTAAACTTTTTATCTATGCTCCAATTTCAATTGCAGCTACAGATCAATTTGGATTTGCTAAGGTTATTTGATTTTTTTTAAATCACAGACAATTCTTCCATGTAGTCTTTACATGAATTTTGAAATTTTTGTAAAATAATAAAGATGCTTTAAATGTTTATTGGTTTATACATTTCACTGTCAAATGAAGCTGTGACAGACACTTATTTCTTACAAATGCACTGGATCTATTTTTTCTATGATCACATTATATGTTGACTTTTGTGTTTAATTAATATCTTGTTTTACTTGAGTAAGTTGTCAAGAATCTTTGTGACACCACGGACCGTACAGTCCATGGACTTCTCTAGGCCAGAACACTGGAGTGGTAGCTGTTCCCTTCTCCAGGGGATCTTCCTAACCCAGGGGTTGAACCCAGGTCTCCCACATTGCTGGCAGATTCTTTATCAGCTGAGCCATCAGGGAAGCCCAAAAATACTGGAGTGGGTTTCCTATCCCTTCTCCAGAGGATCTTCCCCACCCAGGAATCGAACCAGAGTTTCCTGCATTGAAGGCAGATTCTTTAGTACCTGAGGTACCCCGGAAGCCCGGTTGAAGGACACTGGCCTATTATAATGGCAACTATATAGAATACTGTCTTATTGTCTTTTCTGGAGACAGGTTGTAGAAAGTGCCAAGGAACAGTAATTGGGAAAGGCTTAATAGAATGACAAAATTGTTAATGAAAAGTAGACTCCATATTAAAGGTTTATTAAGATCCAAAAATTAATATGTTTGGCTTAATTGGAATAAATCACACAGATTGTGAAAACTCTTAAGTGTAAAAGTTCATATAATACTGAGTTTTCTGTCAGATTCCTTGCATGAAAAGAAAATTAAATTAATAAGTGATTAAAATGCTAATAAGAAAAAATAAAATAGTATAAATGTTTAGGAGAGTCATTACTGTTTTGTATACTTATTTATCACAGACGTTTATAAGATCCTAATCTAAAGAATATGGCCTATAGTAATAAGTTCACTTTACTTATGTAACTACCTGCCCTTTGGTGGGGGAGTCTGTTTAATGTGCCCTAGACTTTCTCTCCTATCTTACTATCTTACTACAATCCAGAATAGGTAAATAGGATCATTTTGTTTGGTTTGAAGATGAGAATGAAGAAATTCAAAAGACTGTACAACTTGTGTGGAACCAATCAGGTATCAGTGACCTTAAATTTAAAGGCAAAATCTGGAGATTTTTGTTTTGCTCTTAGTATTGTGTCCTTTTCCTATGTGCCCTTCATCTATTAAAGTAACATGCATTCAGTGGGCACTCAACACAATTTGAATGATTAAATTTTAACAAAGTATATTAAATATTTCTTCTTCATTAAGTTGACCTACTGAATATATAATTCAATCATGCAGTAATATTTGAGAATTGCATGCAACTACTTTTAATTGCAAAGTATAAAGTAAGTATAATAAAAGTGTTAGTAATAAATGGAACTAATATTGAGATTAGAATGAAAAAATAAAAAAATATTTGAACTCAATTAAAAAGAAACTCAAAAGAAAAAATTTATATTGTCTTCCTTTTTCCTGTTAGCATTTTCATCACTTATTAATCTAATTTTCATTTCATGCAAAGAATCTAATAGAAAACTCAGGATTATATGAACTTTAACACTTAGAATTTAACAATTTAAATGTTAAAAAAATATTTAAAGCATTTTTTAAATAGAAAAGTTTTCATTTCAGTGAGAACTGAATAGTCTCATAAAAAATCCATAGATAATTTTTAAAGACTGTACAACTTTATTGCAAAGTAATTAACCTCCAATAAATAAATAAACAAATTAATTAATTAATTTTAAAATAAATAAAGACTGTACAACTGTCTGCTCAGATATTAGTAATTTATTGTAGACCTCACATAGGGCAGAAGGGTAAAGTTTCTAAAAGTAATAATTTAACTGATAGAACTGCAAAAGCTGCTGTCCAAGCATGACAGACTGTAAATATAGAGCCTTCAATTTAATACAATAAAGAACATTTTCAAAAATATGCTTAACAAAAGCAAATGAAAATGCTTATAGCAAAAGAAAATGGTCACATGGATTATAAAAGAGACTACATAAAATTTTGACTGAATGATGGGAATTAGCTAAGAAAATATTTCCTGTACCACACATTTGTTTGGTTACTGTTGTGTCATCAACAAAATCATCTGAATAAAAGGTAAATTTTAAAGACACCAGACTCTTACTATGCCTACCAAGAAGATAAAATTGTTCAAAATATATTAAAAGTATGTGCTGTTTGTCTGCATAGTTCTTCACAGACCAGTTTCAAGGTAAGCACATGATTTTTGTTCTAACCAGTGTTACTAGAAACTTGGTAGTAGTTGGATTTCATAGAACTAATGCTTGTAGAAGTAAGAGATTTTTGTCTAGACATGGTACATATGATATCCTGCTGGCCTGAAGTCTTTCCTTCTTCAAAAGGTGATAGTCAATGTTGAAGTCTCATTACACAGAGAGTTCCTACTTTGGGAGTATAGGAGCACCCTGAGTAGGACTGAGGAAGTCACTTTATTTCTGCTGCTGTCAAGGATTATGTAAATGTTTGCAGAGTCCTAGATACTACAGTGCTCTGGACAAGTCTAGTATAGCAGATGAGTCAAATTCTAAAAACACATCAGCTACAATTCCGCAACCACTATCCTAAGATGTCTTAGAGCTTTACCACTGGCTTTGTTAAAATTTAGAGTGGTACCGACAAGCAAGAATGGAGTTTCTCCCTTTAAATTTCTGTTTAAAAATAAATAAATAATTTTTTGCAAACCTATGAATTTGGGTTTGAGACCATGTCTTGTACCTAACTTAACTGAATTCTCTTATAACCACATTATATACTCAAAAAATAAAAAATACAAAGCTTTTCTCATTCCTAGGGACGCTTTCAAGTGCTACTGACTACCCATCTGCATTCACGTTTGCCGCAAACCCAGAAGCTCAAGACTGTTCTGTGCTTGCTACAAAAGTCTTCAGATGTAAGTTTTCTACATTAACTGGTATTGATAGGGAACTAAACTGAACGGAGGAATTCTAGCAAACTGACCACTGTAGTCATAGACTGCCTTGGTGTCTTATTCACTGTAGGTTGTTTACAAACACTTTACTGGAGAATCACATTTTATTAGAAAAGAAATGTATCATTTGTCACATTGCTCTTTTCTTCTTGCACTTTTAGTAATTGTTCCCACAAACTCATTTCTGATCAGCTCTAGCTTGCCCCACCCCTCAGTGAAGCAGCACCTGAAATTAGAAGTCCAACTATCTAACTGCTGAGAGAATAAAAATGAGACTGTACTCATGAACACTTTTTAATCATAACAAAGTAAAAGTGATTAATATCTACTTAGGTGTCAGGTCCTAAATTTGACATGAAATATATCTTGGTAACCAGTTAGATGGGAAGGAGAGTTTAGAGAAGAAGACCGTGTAAATATTATACTACTACTCATAATAATAATAAACAGAAATATGGCAATTATAGCTGGAATATGCAGAAGAAAGTTCTAATATCACTTTATGAATTTGGGGATGCAAGTTCACTCAAGTCCCAATATAGATAGATAAACAAAGCTGAAAGTCAATTATTCATGGAGACTTTGTTGACTGTTGAAATAATGCAATTATTGATTTATACTCAATGCCAAAAAATAAAGTCCTGAGATGAGCTTGTTCCCCAGACTAAAAACCTTTAGAGTCATTTAGTTCAAGCTTTACTTTTCTGTGGGTACCTCACTGTAAGAATGTGATACTTGATGAGAGCCATGGATGTCTCTGCATTTTATATTTAGGGACAAATATTTAGAAAGACAGAAAAATTGCTAAAAGGCCTAAATAAAAATCACATAGTAAAGAACCTAGACAAAAGCTGTATAAACGTGATGGCATGTGATTGACTGAAATTCAAGAGATAGCTTTTGGACCTTTCCAAATCTTAAATTAAAAAAAAAAACAACAATAAATTATGTTATCAGACTTCAGAGTTAAGCTACTCTTATACTGGATAAGACTTCATAAGAAACTATGATAACTACAATGTTATTCCTCTGAACATGAAAGCAATGAAAACATTACAATGATATGAAAAGATAACATATGACAAAAAATATGTCTGTACATTTTGAATAGAAAATCTGATTCACTTCTTCATCGGTAGTATGGTATATTCAAAAGTTATTCCCTAAAAGCAAATATTGTGCTGATTTTTAAAAATACTCAGTAACTCAGTTATATAATTGGTTTGATTTCTATTTTACTATGAACTTGTTCCATATATAGATGGCTGAAAACTGCCTCCAAAAAGGGAGAGAAAACAATCAGAAAATTATAATATTACTCTTTTATAACATATGTAGGACATAGTAAGTATATGTACAAAAAACTAAAAAGCTTAATTCCTCCTTGAGAATAGAAGAAGATACTTTAGCCTTCCTTTTGTTAAAGCATTTATTTTAGAAAAAATTTTTACTGTAGACTCTGTGTAAAATACATGGAAATCTCTAAAAGCCTATACAAGCCTATTACAGGCTTTAAGAGCCAAGAATATCAGGAGCTTAAGAACCATCTCCTTGTTATGTAATCATTAAGGGAGAGAACCTTTGTCTCTCTATTTCTCTGGGCAGATAGGAGCCTAGTTTCAGCTGGCTGACATCTCTTTCCAAGTTGCAAAACTATGATCTTATCATGAAAGATATGAGAAGTTTATTTACCATTGGATAAAGCCAATGTACTAACATTGATGGTCACCCCAACTACTACGCTAATCTAGAAGGAACTGTGTATTATAAATGGTGTTTCCATGCCCTCTTAATCAAGGACTAATTATTACTTATTATACTTTGCCTGGAAAATCCCATGGATGGAGGGAGTACAGTCCATGGGGTCGCACAGAGTTGGACACGACTGAGTGACTTCACTTTCACTTTTCACTTTCATGCACTGGAGAAGGAAATGGCAACCCACTACAGTGTTCTTGCCTGGAGAATCCCAGGGACGGCAGAGCCAGGTGGGCTGCCGTCTATGGGGTCGCACAGAGTCGGACACGACTGAAGTGACTTAGCAGCAGCAGCAGCAGCAGCATTACTTGAGAACATGTAGGCAGTGGTATATTACTCAGGGTTCGCTGGAGAAACAGAACCAATACCTAAACAGATTTTTATTAGGAGCACTAGTGAAGTGACTCTTTGTGACCCCATGGACTGTAGCCTCCCAGGCTCCAGGATCCATGAAATTTTCCAGGCAAGAGTACTGGAGTGGGTTGCCATTTCCTTCTCCAGGGGATCTTCCCAACCCAGGGATCAAACCCAGTATATTACTCAGGGTTCGCTGGAGAAACAGAACCAATACCTAAACAGATTTTTATTAGGAGCACTAGTGAAGTGACTCTTTGTGACCCCATGGACTGTAGCCTCCCAGGCTCCAGGATCCATGAAATTTTCCAGGCAAGAGTACTGGAGTGGGTTGCCATTTCCTTCTCCAGGGGATCTTCCCAACCCAGGGATCAAACCCAGGTCTACCGCATTGCAGGCAGACACTTTACTGTCTGAGCCACCAGGGAAGACAAATCACCCCCAACTCAGCAGTGGCCACAGGACTGGAAAAGGTCAATTTTCATTCCAATCCCAAAGAAAAGCAATGCCAAAGAATGCTCAAACTACCACACAATTGCACTCATCTCACACGCTAGAGACTCCCTGGTGGCTCAGGCAGTAAAGTGTCTGACTACAATGCGGGAAACCTCGGTTCGATACCTGAATTGGGAAGATTCCCCTGGAGAAGGAAATGGCAATCCGCTCCAGTACTATTGCCTGGAAAGTCCCATGGACAGAGGAGCCTGGTAGGCTATAGTACATGGGGTCGCAAAGAGTTGGACACGACTGAGCAACTTCACTTTCCTTTCACTTTCACACGCTAGTAAAGTAATGCTCAAAATTCTCCAAGCCAGGCTTCAGCAATATGTGAACCATGAACTTCCAGATGTTCAAGCTGGTTTTGGAAAAGGCAGAGGAACCAGAGATCAAATTGCCAACATCTGCTGGATCATCAAAAAAGCAAGAGAATTCCAGAAAAACACCTACTTCTGCTTTATTGACTATGCCAAAGCCTTTGACTGTCTGGATCACAATAAACTGTGGACAATTCTGAAAGAGATGGGAATAGCAGACCACCTGACCTGCCTCTTGAGCAACCTGTATGCAGGTCAGGAAGCAACAGTTAGAACTGGACATAGAAAAACAGACTGGTTCCAAATAGGAAAAGGAGTACATCAAGACTGTGTATTGTCTCCCTGCTTATTTAACTTATATGCAGAGTACATCATTTGAAATGCTGGGCTGGAAGAAGCACACGCTGGGATCAAGATTGCTTGGAGAAATATCAATAAACTTGGATATGCAGATGACACCACCCTTATGGCAAAAGTGAAGAGGAACTAAAAAGTTTCTTGATGAAAGTGAAAGAGGAGAAGGAAAAAGTTGGCTAAAAGCTCAACATTCAGAAAACAAAGATCATGGCATCTGATCCCATCATTTCATGGGAAATAGATGGGAAAACAGTGGAAACAGTGTCAAACTATTTTGGGGGGCTCCAAAATCACTGCAAATGGTGACTGCAGCCATGAAATTAGAAGACACTTACTCCTTGGAAGGAAAGTTATGACCAACCTAGATAGCATATTCAAAAGAAGAGACATTACTTTGTCAAGAAAGGTCCATCTAGTCAGGGCTATGGTTTTTCCTGTGGTCATGTATGTATGTGAGAGTTGGACTGTGAAGAAAGATGAGCACCGAAGAATTGATGCTTTTGAACTGTGATGCTAGAGAAGACTCTTGCAAATCCTTGGACTGCAAGGAGATCCAACAAAGAAAGGTCCATCTAGTCAGGGCTATGGTTTTTCCTGTGGTCATGTATGTATGTGAGAGTTGGACTGTGAAGAAAGATGAGCACCGAAGAATTGATGCTTTTGAACTGTGATGCTAGAGAAGACTCTTGCAAATCCTTGGACTGCAAGGAGATCCAACCAGTCCATCCTAAAGGAGACCAGTCTTGGGTGTTCATTGGGCGGACTGATGCTAAAGCTGAAACTCCAATACTTTGACCACCTCATGAAAAGAGTTGGCTCATTGGAAAAGACCCTGATGCTGAGAGGAATTAGGGGCAAGAGGAGAAGAGGACGACAGAGGATGAGATAGCTGGATGGCATCACTGACTCGATGGACATGAGTTAGAGTGAACTCCGAGTTGGTGATGGACAGGGAGACCTGGCGTGCTGCAGTTCATGGTGTCACAAAGAGTCAGACAGGACTGAGTGACTGAACTGAAGTGAATTACCCCAAAATTCAGAAACTTAGAGCAAACAATACTTTCTCACCATTTTCTGTTTGCCAGTAATGTGGGTGTAGCTACCTGAATCCTCATGCTCTGAGTCTCTCAGAATGCTCCATTCAAGGTGTTGGCTGGTTGCACCAGTTTTCTGCATAGGGAAAGAGCTTGTTTTTAAGTTCACTCATGTGACTGTTGACATAATTCAGTTCCTACTAGAATTGGAAGGACACCCTTAGTTCCTTTCCAGGAAGAGCTCCCCATTGTATAGCCCAGAACATCATGGCTTGCTTCATCAAAGAAAACAAATTTGGAGCACAAGAAAGAAAGAGAGAGTGGTCAAGACAAAAAAGACTGCTTTATACTCTAACCTCTCAAGCTCTGGTCACTTTAGCCATATTTAATTTGTTGGAAGCAAGTTACTCACAGTAACTTTGGATATTAAATTACTACATGTAAGAGGACCATCTGCTTCAAATTATTATATGAGTAAGAATATACCTCCATTATGCTACAGTCATTATACACATGTGCTTATTTGTTACTGCAGTATGTCTACCCTAAGTAATACGAAATTTTGTATTTTCATATGGAATACTGCAATAGAAGTCACAAAGTATGTAGCATTGCTTTAAAAGCTTAGCAGCAGAGAGTGAAGAAATAGATTAATGAAGCTGAAAAATGAGGTTGCGTGTAATAGAGTGGAAGAATATGTAATAAGATGTTTACTTCTGAAAATTTGGAAGGCAATATAAGTGCCAACTTGTCTATAACTCTAGAAGATAAAATCAGAGAGAATGTTAGTGTGTGTTGGTTACCACATTTTGATTTGGAAGAGTTGTATCAAAGAGATGAATAAAGTGCTATCTTTTCTGTGAACAGTAATGAAGTAGGAAAGAAGAGTCCAGAATTCTAACTTTAAAGATTTGAGAAAGCTAGATGTTTTGGGTTCATAAGAGCAGGGAATAAGATGAAAATAGGCTTTGAAAAAGGAAAGTGCATTGTCTTTTCAGTCAAAGATTGCTCTGTAGAAAAAAAAAATTGGATTAAATGTGGTATCTTCCCACAATTCTATTTATCTCAGATGTTTTCAACATATGTATATATAAGCAGAGAGAGAGAGAGGGGTGAAGAGGTGAGACAAACTGGAGAACAATGAAGAGGAGATAATTTGGGGTGTAGCTACAGGAACTTCAAATCAAGTAGAACTGACTGGAAGTCACTGGAAATAATTGATTCTAGTCCATTTTACAGTTGCACAGAAAATAGCATTGCCAAGGACACCGTGAGCAAAGCCTAAAAATATCCTCTGTATTTGTCTCAATGGATAAATGATAGCTAGACAGACAGATAGACACAGCACTATGAAACCTGTGTAAATTTTATAGCTTACAAAGAGAGAATACTCTGGAATGCCCATGTCAGAATTTCAGGTGTGGACATGGAGGATAGTGAGAGTTATTTGCCTTAGAGAACCACTGGGACTAAAAGGGACAAATAGACACAGATATTCCTTCTGAGTAGCAGCTCCAGAGTTTAACTGAAGAATTCTGTCCCTAGTATGAGACTGAGTTCAGCTATTGTCATGTGAGCAAGTATGTCATTCCCAGACCAAGAATTTTAAGGAAAATATGTTTTGACCCACACACTCCTTCAACTTCTATGATTGCACGTGAAACAGTTTAACACTGAGGATGATGGAACAACATTAGGAATGGACCACCACACTTCAATAACTGCATTAAGGCCAGCTTTCAGACTGAAAATATTCATCTCATTATAGTATATGAAAGATTTCTATTTTGCTTAAGCCATTGCTCATTGAAAGGACTGATGCTGAAGCTAAAGCTCCAATACTTTGGCCACCTGATGGGAAGAACTGACTCATTGGAAAAGACCCTGATGCTGGGAAAGGTTGAAGGCAGGAGGAGAAGGGGACGACAGAGGATGAGGTGGTTGGATGGCATCACCAGCTCAATGGACATGAGTTTGAGCAAGGTCCATGGGTTGGTGATGGACATGGAAGCTTGAAGTGCTATAGTCCATGGGGCTGCAAGGAGTCAGACATGACTGAGCATCTAAACTGAACTGAACATTTTTGGTTTATGTATTAAATTACACTGTTAAAAAACTCAGAATTACCTTTTAGCTATGTGGTAAGGATGGTAGTGATGTCAGAGGGTTTTCCTGGTGGGTGTGGTAATTTTGGTGATGATAGTGGTTGTGTGTTTATGTGTAGTTGGACTTGAGAAACATTTATTCTATGAGGGTTTAGTGTCATGAATTAAAATCCTTTTTTTTTAAATCTTCTAGAAGATGACCAAAAGGGGAATAGTTCATATGAATTATATGAGATTTCTATTACTATTAATTGCATAACTTTGTTGAAATTATTTAGGGGGATTTGTAAAGGTTCCTCAAGGTCTTACACTGTATAGGAAATAGAAATCTTATGTCAAATTTGAGAAATGACAATTCTACCATGTTAAAACTGATGGCCATATCTTATAGCATATAGGATTGGGAAATCAATGTATGATATGACTCAAAAGTATTACTTCTGAACTGAAAATTGTATATAAATCCAGAATTAAAAGACAGTACCTAAATATTGATACATTCATTTAAAAACTGTTGAGCTTGTTTTATGTATCAGGCATTCTGCTGTTTACTGGATTCAGTGTCAAGTTAGATATGTTTTGTTCCTATTCTCACGATGCAAAGGGTCCACTAGTAGTTGATGACAGATATTGCAATTCCTAATTCAGTGGTAGTAGAAAAACTTATTGAGTCTTACATATACTAAGACATTTAACTATGATATAGGAAACTTAAAAAAAAATAGAAATAAAAAACATTAGACAAATATGGTAAAATTTTTGTTGTTTTTACCACAATTAAAACAACAGTCAATCTTTTTTGAAAAAAAAAATCTTTTAAGAGCTAAACACACACACACACACACATTAGAACTTACAGGGCATGTATGTATGTTTGTTTCCATAGTGATAGTGGTAGTGTTGATTGCTGTGATGGTTTTTTTTTTTTTTTTTTTTTTTTTGCTAACATGGCTGTTTTTCTTTCTCTGGGACAAAACATATTATGAAGACATAATAAATGTTCATGTTGTTTTATTAAAACATCACTTCTGGGCCAAGAATTTATATGCTAGACTTCTATGTTGAATAATGCCCAAAATGAACAATAATAATTTATTTACATATAACAAAAATACTTGCTTCTAGAAAATAGGTCTGTGAGTTAATTAAATTGCTTTCAAATCACAGTCACAGATTGCTCATCACTCTGAGAAGAGACTCACTCTGCTCTCAAATGACAAGCTATTATTTAATAAAAATTCTGAAACTTAAAACTCTATAAATACCCACCTCTGATTTCCACACTTTAAGATAATATAAAAATATGTTAAGATTTGTTTTTCCTTATTGCAGTAGACCCACCAGTTACTTAGCTTTGTTAGATTAATAGGTGTTTTTTTGGTGGTCTTCTATGAAATTTACAGTCCCTAACTTTCCCCAAACTATTATCCTTAGACTCAGAAATCAGATACAGCAATAGTCAATTAAATAAGGCATTATAATCAAACATATGCTATTGTGGCAGCGTATACACATGCATGAGCACACACACATATACACACAATCACAGTTGCCTCAGTTTTATTAATTGTGAATTTATTGCTTCAATTTGTTCAAGGAAAGATAACATTCTAAGACTCCATAATCAGGAATTATTGCAGTTAACTTTTAGTTCAGCGTATGTGATTATTCACCACCAAATGAAGCCATAATTTATAGATTCTACAACATATTAAATGTTAGCTTTGGGAGATTAAGATCCAGTTTCACAAAAGGAAAGCCAGGACACATTTTTCTGGTATAGGTGTTATAAATGCTTCAAGAAAAATTGGTTTACTCTGCCATCTATTTTAATGTTGAAAACTCCCCAATACATTAGATCTTCTTTTTGTGTTTAATGACACTGAAAGGATTTGAGGAATGCCCTTCTAATAATATACAGTTGAACTAGAGAGATGGAAGAAATGCTGTCTGTCTATAGCTTCTAAATAATGTTGAATATTATCATAAAATGTTCAATTCTATCCCTATTATTGAAGTTTTAAATGTATGTATTTTAAGATATAATAATCTTTAACCATCTTACATGACTAAAAAATAGTGTAAGCACAGTTTATATTATTAAAAATATTTGATTTGGGGATTTTGCATATTACTTCATGGAAAATAGATGGGAAAACAATGGGAACAGTGAGATACTTTATTTTATTGGGCTCCAAAATCACTGCAGATGTTGATTCCAGCCATGAAATTAAAAGGTGCTTGATCCTTGGAAGAAAAGCTATGACCAACTTAGACAGCATATTAAAAAGCAGAGAAATTACTTTGCAAACAAAGGTCCATCTAGTCAAAGCTGTGGTTTTTCCAGTAGTCATGTATGGATATGAGAGTTGGATCATAAAGAAAGCAGAGCGCTGAAGAATTGATGCTTTTGAACTGTGGTGTTGGAGAAGACTCTTGAGAGTCCCTTGGACTGCAAGGAGATCCAACCAGTCCATCCTAAAGGAGATCAGTCCTGAGTATTTATTGGAGGGACTGATGCTGAAGCTCCAATACTTTGGCCACCTGATGTGAAGAGCTGACTCATTAGAAAAGACCTTGATGCTGGGAAAGATTGAAGGTGGGAGGAGAAGGGGATGACAGGATGAGATGGTTGAATAGCATCACCGACTCTAAGGACATTAGTTTGAATAAGCTCAAACTTACTCAGGAGTTGATGGACAGGGAAGCCTGCTGTGCTACAGTCCATGGGGTCACAAAGAGTCAGACAGGACTGAGAATCTAACAACATATTGTTTCACGAAGCTCCTGATTTGAGCAAATAAAGTATTTATATTTAAGAAGATCATCGCCCTCCTTGTTATAGGTACACAAGATAAGTTAAAAAAAATTCTGAAACACACTATCACTTCGGTAATGACATATTCCTCTTGTATGAGTGACTTGAACACTTTAATACCTTTAGTATAATTAACAATGTCCATATAAGACACCATTTTTATAAGTAATATTCTTGTTTCTTTCTATAAATTTTGGTAACCACATCTTCAGATAAAATTGTCTTGTTTTCTTTGTCTTCAAATGCATTTTAAAATGTTCTACCCATAGTTCACATAATTGCTATAATCAAATGTAAACTTTCAGATATAAATCATATATAAACCACAATTTTTACTGTCTTTGAAATAAATCAGGAAAATATCAGATGCTTTGTTTTTCTTCTGACTCCAAATTATATTTTTTGTATTTACCTTTAAAAATATTATAAAGGTAAATTGAGAACTAGGATATAAGAATTTAAAATTTCTTTTCATTTCTTGCTTTTTTCTTTTTTCTTTTTCTTTACCTATCATCTATACACAGAAAATTCATTTCGTATTTTTTAATATTAGTAACATGATTTGAGATCTTTTTATTGAAAAGGCAATTTTTAACTCTAAAAGAGTTTCCTTATAAAAATATTTTTTGGATGCATACAGATACATTTATGCTATTCAGTTCAGTTCAGTCACTCAGTCATGTCCAACTGTTTGCGACCCCATGAATTGCAGCATGCCAGGCCTCCCTGTCCATCACCAACTCCTGAAGTTCATCCAAACTCATGTGCATCGAGTCACTGTTGCCATCCAGCCATCTCATCCTCGGTCGTCCCCTTCTCCTCCTGCCTCCAATCTCTCTCAGCATCAGTGTCTTTTCCAATGAGTCTGCTCTTCGCATGAGGTAAGCAAAGTATTGGAGTTTCCGCCTCAGCTTTAGTCCTTCAAATGAACACCTAGGACTCCTTTAGGATGGACTGGTTGGATCTCCTTGCAGTCCAAGGGACTCTCAAGAGTCTTCTCCAGCTCCACAGTTCAAAAGCATCAATTCTTCGGCGCTCAGCTTTCTTCACAGTCCAACTCTCACATCCATACATGACCACAGGAAAAACCATAGCCTTGACTAGATGGACCTTAGTCAGCAAAGTAATGTCTCCTTTGTAATATGCTATCTAGGTTGGTCATAATTTTCCTTCCAAGGAGTAAGTGTCTTTTAATTTCATGGCTGCAATCACCATCTACAGTGATTTTGGAGCCCAAAAAAACAAGTCTGACACTGTTTCCACTGTTTCCCCATCTATTTCCCTTGGGACCAGATGCCATGATCTTCGTTTCCTGAATGTTGAGCTTTAAGTCAACTTTTTCCCTCTCCTCTTTCACTTTCATCAAGAGGCTTTTTAGTTTCTCTTCACTTTCTGCCATAAGGGTGTTGTCATCTGCATATCTGAGGTTATTGATGTTTCTTCCAGCAATCTTGATCCCAGCTTGTGCTTCTTCCAACCCAGTGTTTCTCATGATGTACTCTGCATGTAAGTTAAATAAGTAGGGTGACAATATACAGCCTTGACTTACTACTTTTCCTATTTGAAAGCAATCTGTTGTTCCATGCCCAGTTCTAACTGTTGCTTTCTGACCTGCATATAGGTTTCTCAAGAGGCAGGTCAAGTGGTCTGGTATTCCCATCTCTTGAAGAATTTTCCACAGTGTATTGTGATCCACACCGTCAAAGGCTTTGGCATAGTCAATAAAACAGAAATAGATGTTTTTTCTGGAACTCTCT